>CM040803.1:35728525-36158525 GCA_022829025.1 Squalius cephalus | reverse complement strand
CATTTCTAGAGGACGTGTGGAAGAGATGTGAGACTGAAAGCCCTGAAAGCCCTCGTGCTGCTCATATGCTGAGAGAGAGATAAGACAGTAGAGCTGCACGATTCATCTTTAAAATACTGTGATCTCCATTCAAACACACACAATCTTCTTCAGATTCATCTGTCTATTAAACCTTTGACAAAATTATATCACAACATTATAAATCTGTGTTGGTGCTGACGCTGACCCAGAGAGAGTTATGAAACAGCTTAAATAGAAGTACTGGGATAAAAGTCTTAAGTTCAGATATAAACACTAGCCGCGTTTCCATTACCCTTCAAATTGCGCAAATTGAAATTGCGAATTAAAAATACGCTCAATGGAAACACGTCAATTTCGCAAAAACTCCCGTTTATCGCAAAAAAGTTTTTACGCTCTCATGAGGTGGTTTTTCAGGCAATTCGAAAAAGGAATATTTCGCAAAACTGCAATGGAAACAGTTTTTGCGCATTTACAGTCACCTGACTTAGAAGACGCGGTGTGTTTGAGGTCTATGTATAGCTACGCAAATAGGCCTAATAATTATTTTATATTATTTTATTTTAACATTTAAAAGGCTATATTTAGAAGATGCTTTTATGCAAAAAAGAACAAAGCTGAGTGTGGAGCACGCACTGCATGGCACGGAGGCGCGGGCGCGAACATTTGCATTTTCCTATCAACAGTGGAAACAACTTAAAAATACTCTATCATTTCTGGTCATACAGAAAATAATAATACATTATTCTCAACTACTTTTATTTGTGTAAACTCACAATAACAAAATAAAACGTTGTGCTTTTGTAAAGTAAAAGAAAACAATCAGACGCACTTTCATGATCTCCGTAAACTGGAGCGCGAGAACTGAAACAAAATATAGGCTAAAGCTTGAAATGTTCACTTTAAAACGAACAAATTCAAATCGAAAGCTAATACCTTCTGATTTTGTAATTCGTATGAAAGGTGCATTTCTCTCTAAAAGCGCATCTGCTTAACAGCAGAGCGGAGATGGAGATGTGATTTTAGCCAAAACAATAGTTTATTAATAGTATTAATGGCTCTTCTCATTCAGCACTGCGGGAAAACATCAATTCCAGGTTCTAATTTGGTCTTAGAAAACCAGTAAAATCGACATGTTTTCCATATTAATTTGTGACTATTTTAAATGTTAAGGGGCAAAAAGTCATAAACAAAAATCTGAAAATTCGTCGATATTTACTTTTTTGCCCAGCAGCTGGTGTAGCCAGTTCAAATTAAAATTTTGGTGTTCAACTTTGCGTTTTAAAAAGACAACAACCGTTCATTTTCGTTTTTCAATTATGGGTTAAAAAAGGAAAAACGAATGGACACAAAATAGTCTACATGGATCGTTTGGACAGAATACGAGACAGAGTTCTTTATTAAATTCATTAAAAAAATTAATAATTAGACTATAGGAATACTGGATTCTAAATCTCAAAGAAATGCCACAATCAAAACCTCGGAGCAGAAATGACGGCGAAACACCCAGAAACTCCATGTGTCGTTCGCATTAAAAAGGTCTTTCCCTGCCATTAATGCTTGGATAACACGCCACGTGTTAATAATAATGTTCCATTAATAATAATAATGTCTAATGC
The DNA here is from genome assembly GCA_022829025.1 of Squalius cephalus. Classification (NCBI taxonomy): domain Eukaryota; kingdom Metazoa; phylum Chordata; class Actinopteri; order Cypriniformes; family Leuciscidae; genus Squalius; species Squalius cephalus. Next base: position 36,156,888 of record CM040803.1, on the reverse strand, counting down.
GGTGGCTGTGATATTATATAAACCAACGTCAGTTGCTGTGATTTTTGGAATGACTTATCGCGAGAGAAAAAAGGACATTTTAGTCGCATAACATCGGTTAATGGAAACGCCGTCATTTCGCAATAGTTTTTTATCGATATTTAGATAATAGCGCAAAACATTTGCGCAAATCTGTAATGGAAACGCGGCTACTGATGTCTATGGTAGCGATCAAAATAGAGTAAATCAGCTTTTGAAAGAAATGATCGCAAATCGCAACTCTTAAAAAACGGAAAACATATTGTATCGGCACCCAAGTATCGTGATAATATCGAATAAGGAGAGATTGGTGCATCGTCCCAGCCCTAGTGTGTGTGTGTGTGTGTCTGTACATGTGTGAGCTTAATGTATTAGTAAACATTTTGAGCAAATGGTTAAATTTATTGAAATGTTACAGTGATTAAGAAGCACAGATAAATGAACAATAAGGAAGGGACGTGCTTGATGATTAAAAACACATGAGAACTCAAATCGGCACTCACAAAATGGCTTCTTGTGCCGCCTGACAGTGTGTTCCGCTTCGTGGCATTTTAATGGTCAAATACACACAAAATTACGTAAAAATTTATTTTACACAACAGATTGTAATCTGTTACACAAATTGTAATCTAATACACAAAATTATGTAATCAAGTCACATGACAATGGTAAGTGCTTACAATCTTGTATATTAAGATATGAAGTATTTCTTATGGCCAGTTAGATTGGTGTCTGCTGTACTTCATGGATTCATGTATTAAGTCTGAGTTGTTTTTATCCGCACCATCATATTACAGACAACTGCTGGTGTAATTATGCAGTTGTGGAGACGAATGATGATTCCAGAGCAATACATGCATATACACTACCAGTCAAACGTTAGGGATCGGTAATATCTTTAAGGTTTTTAAAAGAAGTCTCTTCTGCTGCATTTATTTGATAAAAAATAAAAAATAACAGTAATATTGTGAAATATTATTCCAGTGTAAAACAGCTCTTTTCTACGCATATATATGTGACCCGTCACGGAAACCAGGGACACAAGTCGGTAGCACAACTTTCGAGCAAAATGAGAAAGAATCGGGGGTTTTTTTCAAAATTGGTGATTTTCGTTTTTTTGCAGAATCTGTTAGTTGAGATCACGAAGAAGCCTCTTCATGTTTGAAATAGCAGTATTGGTGTATTTAAAAGCGTACATTTTGAGTTTGAAATCGGCTTGTTTTTCGGAGATTCTAGCACGTAGTAGGGGTCATTGTCATTGTCGGTGTGTATTTCCATACTGAATAAGCCGGCGTGGCTACTTATTATGCAGCGCTCTGGCCGGCTCTATCTGATTTCAAAATTCAATGAATATGGACGCCAATAACATAACGATGTCCAGCAATCGATTTAAATTGTAGCTTACATGGGGTTTTATTTGTCGTCTAATGAGATGTAGCCTAATACATGTTGTCAGTGCCAATACATAGATCCGCCTACACAACCGACGTGTATCTTAATGGTCCAGTGGTAGAGCTTCCGCCAGCCGTGTCAGAGGGTCTGAGTTCGAATCTGCCCTCGTATAGTTTTTTTTTTCTCGTATAGTTTTTTTCTCTCATCAAAACGATTATTTTCATCAGTGGTTGTATATCAAGCAGGGACACGCAAACGTATGCATTATGTTTTGTTATATCAACAGAACGAATAGAGAGTATCCGCAACGCAACGGATTGAAGCGCGCGTCGAGTGAAGAAAATGCGGTGTGTGCGCGAGCCACACGAGAAAACACTGTATCTGCGCCACTTTGATTTAAAAAAAAAAACACATTTCAGCGCTAGAATCTTTTTAAAAAAATGAACGAAATGAATGCTCTGCCAGTTAACCCCCTGAGGTCAGCGGTATCGCCGGTGATACCAGCTCGCTTTTTTTTTATCAGTGTAAAAGAAACTCATAAATACTCTGTTGACTTTGATTTTCCATAGGAGTTTCATACATCAATCGATTCTGTTAAATGTGTATTATTTTTGTGTATACTCACAATAAAAACAAAGTGTTGTGCTTTTTGCCAAATAAAGAAAAATAAACACGAAGCGAGTTCTGCCTTCTCTCTGCCAGTGAAGTCCATTCTGAAACGCGTCCGAAAATGAACAATAACTCAGCGAATACTCAGTCAAACAGGCATACAGACACACAGGCATGAAGCTTGAATTCTCTTCTTTTAAATGAAGTAATTTATATAAAAAACAAATATTCTCATCTTGTGAAATCTGTATTAAAAGAGAGCGATTCCAGTCGAGCTCATTACAGCTCATTCAGATGTAATGTGACACGCCCACGGAGAGTGCGCGCTATTCAAACGCAAATGGCTGAGGCAATCCACGCAATCCTGTGAACGCCCCCATATCAGCTCGAGAAAACAAGTTTATTCAGATCATTACTTGTTTACACCGTCTCGCAGCGCTGTGAGGAATAATAATAATGGAAAATGTACCTCAGAAGTGCGGGTATATCGAGGAGCGAGCTGAGGAATGCTGTAGTAAGTTTTTTTTCCTTCTCACGTGAATCGGGTTTCTGTTTATGAATGAATGAACGGCAGAGATGCGCGCTGTTTACCACAGCTCGCAAAAAGACAGTTTAAATTTAAATCGCGTGTGTGAATGAATGATGATGTTTTAGCAAACTGTATTGCTATACTGAGATGAGTAAAAATCGACTGAAATATGTTGAAATAAAATGTAGGCTATTTGTATAAGCAACGTATTAAACTGCAAATTAACATTTATATGCCCTAATATTTCATGAAAACAACGTTACAGTCAGGCGAAATATGAAAGACAACATTTTGTTGACTAGATTTGGGTACAGTTTTTACTGTAGAATATACTGCCACATCAAATAAGCTTTTGTTTAGCAATTTCTATATATATAAAATACTATTTTTGTCAAAAATAAAGTCATCAACTAAGATGTTAGCTGTTCCAATGTTGGCTATATTCAAACTAATGAATACATAGATAAAATGTTGGCCTATAATATTTTTTTTTTTACAAAGAAAGAGTACACTTGAAATATTGTTGAAATTGTTATTGTTGTAATTGTAACCTTTTTAATAAAATAGCAAAACATATTTACAAGATAGATGTAAGCAAAATCTTAAATGGTCAATATAAGTCTTCTTCTAAATATATCTTTTGTCCTTGCATTGTGGCTCAGTCAGTGTCACACCTGAATGAATGGCTAATTATGCAGAGTGGGTGGGACATTGTATTCTCAGGTGTAAAACACTCCTCGTTCATGCCCCCCTCGCATATTGGCTTTCCAAGCAAAACCTGTTTTACATCAATTTAAATCAATGCATTGTTTTATGTGAACGATAAAGCAAGACTATTTTCACATAATTTTGAATCCAGAACTCGAAGCGACAACATCCATTAGTCAAAAGTTTTATTGACACATATTTATTATGAGTTTTGTGGTCTTATTTCAGCAACTTTCATTTTTATTTTTTTCAATAACCATGAATTAACATTATTCTCTTAAAAATTCAAAAATATACATGCATGGTGATCACATATTTTGGTAGCCCTGTTTGTGCTATATAGAGTGAATTTACACCTTTGCCATTAACATGTTTATAAATAACTGAAAAAAGCACAAATGTCAGAGCATGTCAGAACACCTCCAGGGCCCAGAAAACCGCTCAAACTCCAGAGGGTTAACTGGAGATGTTTTATTTATATGTAGAATTGGTACATTCGTGTCTTGAGATGTTTTAAAAAGTGGTGGGAACATGTCCCATCCGTCCCACCCGCAAATTACGCCTATGCCTATTTCCATTGTTTATTGCTTATTATTTATCATTAGCAAAAGTTTGTTTCACGTTGCATGAGTAGGCTACACCGAAGAAAATTCCTAGTCTGTGAAACCTTTCATTGACAATGGCAATAAAATCTATTCTGATTCATACTTGGATTCATAGCCTACTCATACTGTGTATATATATATATATATATATATATATATATATATATATATATATATATATATATATATATATATATTAGGGGTGCAACGGATCAAAAAACTCACGGTTCGGATCGTTTCTCGGATCAGAGTCACGGATCATTTTTCGGATCAGCAAAAAAAAAAAAAAAAGACAAGACAAGACAAGACAAGACAAATAAACACAAGTTTTGTCTTTTTATTTATTAACATTTTTAAAATATTAAATTAAAATATATAAAATCAACAGTGGGTGTGTGACGGGTTCATTCCATGAAGCGTGACTATAAACACACTGATAGCGTTTGTGATGGCTTTAGCCTTTAGCCCGGTCTGATCGGTCTGAGCCCGGTCTGAGCCTTCGTTTTCACTCCTGTCAGCGAAACACCGGGGTGATGTCGCTTCAAATGCGTGGCCATGCTTGATGTGTTTCCACGGATGTCCCGATACCACTTTTTCACTTCCGATACGATACCGATGCCGCAGCATATTGGCTATTTGCCGATACCGATATCAATCCGATATTTTTATTTTATTCTTGAACTAATACTACTAATAATAAAATATATGGAAGCACTTTGCTCAATTAGCCACATAAAAACATCTCACTCAAATGGAAAACAAATACTTCTCCAGTATATAGTCCACAACAACAGTTGATAATGAAAGACTGTCACCCTTTATTCAAAAGACCTTGAGATATGTTTGGTAATTGTAGGCTACCTGAATGAATTTAAAATTAATTTGCTATATTTCAGATCAATATATTTCCTTAAAATTTTAATTAACTTTAACGTTATTCTCATCTGAATTATAAATCATTTATTTCTGTATAAAATGATACTACCATTAAAAACACATTTGATTTTCTTTTTTAATCAATGTAGAATGTGTAACTTCAAAATAAACAGATTACTCTGTTTGAGGACAAGAAATGAAAACCAATGCAATATAATGTCCAAAAGATGAGATAATTTTTGCTTTTAAACAGCATGTGTGTGTGTGTGTGTGTGTGTGTGTGTGTGTGTGTGTGTGTGTGATTGTTCGATCGCGCCCGTGCCTCTCTCTCTCTCTCTCTCTCTCTCTCTCTCTCTGTCTGACACACACACACACACACACACATTCCAGCATACATCGCAGCCTGTTCATTTTGCTGCGTTCATATTTTTTTACAGTCTATGGTTCACACCATACGCGAATAGAGAGTCAAATTCGCATCTAGTTCGATGCTTGAACAGTTTGAATCCTTTCGCGCGTCCAAAGCGAATAGGACGCGCCGCGCGCGTATAATGATAAAGCGAGCGTTTGAAGCGAAATAGATGCGTGTCCCAGGGAAGCCAAAATGCTCCCATACAGGGGATTTAAATGACGCGGGGCGTTCAAGCTCCTCCGTTCCTCTGCTCGCCATGACCACGCTGTGTGTGTGGACTGAACATGCGCACAACTTTTTTTTTCATAAATTAATCCGCGGATCACGTGTGTGCCGAACCGAAGATATTGATCCGAACGGATCACGGATCAATGATGATCCGTTGCACCACTAATATATATCACATAGCACATCCTGTTTTTGATTTGAACATTGTCTAGAGTTTATCTTATTTTTTATTCAGTGTACACTAGAGTTGCCTATACAGTTTTATAGGTAGATGCTAAGAGACATTTATTTATATATTACCTGTTTGCATAATATAAGTTTTGCGTAAAACTTTTTTGTATTTTTTTTTTTTTAATGGCACATTTTCCTGACCTTTCTGCTCCCCCTGTGCTTTACAGGGGGAGCTTTGCAGGGGGTATCGCTTATCTAAATGAGATGTAAATGAGCCTCTATTGTCACTCCCAGCAGGAGAGAGAGGTGAGAACTGAACAATCTTCAGAGGCTGTTTTCTCCACTTTGAGCTTTTATGAGTGCCTACCTTCAAATGGCCATAACTTCTCCAAATATTATCAGATTTCCATGTGTTACACATCGTTGGAAAGCTTGGAGACTACACTTTCAGAATCTGTGAATAACTCAAAATGCCCCAGAACCGACTTGTTTCCCTACTTTCCGTGATCGGTCACATATAGTAAAGTGTAACTTTCTATTCATCAAAGAATCCTGAAAGAAAATTCTACACAACTGTTTTCAACATTGATAATAATAATAATAATAATAATAATGAATGTTTCTTGAGCATCAAATCATCATATTAGAGGGATTTCTGAAGGATCATGTGACACTGAAGACTGGAGTAATGATGCTGAAATTCAGCTTTGATCACAGGAATAAATTACACTTTAAAATATATTGAAATAAAAAAACAGTTATTTTATATTGTCATAATATTTAATAACATACTGTTCTTTGTATTTTTAATCAAATAAATGCAGCCTTGGTAAGCAGAAGAGACTTCTTTTAAAAACATTAAAAATCTTACCGATCCAGAACTGTTTTACGGCAGTGTGTGTGTTGTGATTTGGTTGCGGACAGCACTGAGCACAAAAATTGAGGAACCAAACACAGTTTATTGAGAGACAATCCAAAGTCATAGTCCGTTAAAACATGCAGAAGGTCAGAGCTCAGAAAATCAGTTTCTCACAGAGATGATTATTTGCTTACACTACAATAAGGTTTCATTTGTTACACACTAGTTCACTACATTAGTTTACATAAACGAACCATGAAAGATTATTCTACAACATTTACTAATCTTAGTTGATGTTCATTTCAACATTTATTAATACATGTTTTAAATCAAAAGTTGTACAGATGTGTCCATTAAGAATGTGCATCACAGGGAAAGGGATTCGGCGATTCGGCCGTAGTGAAGTTCTCTGGCACATGACGTACATCGCCAGTAGGAGGCAGTCCTGTTTCTTTCTCAGTTATAGCGGCACTGAAGACAATAATGTGCAGCGATGTGTTAACCTCTCTCTGGTGCGTATTGACAGCAAGCGACCAAGCTCATAAACACATTTTTAAGTAGAATATGTAAGGGATAATCCACGGCTAGCCATGCATTAAAGAATTTTAATGCACGACGTAGAGGCGAAGAACCACCCGACGCGAAGCGGAGGGTGGTTGCCTCTACGAAGTGCATTAAAATTCTTTAATGCATGGCTAGCCGTGGATTATCCCGCTTATACCTTGGTTATTTGCCAAGTTAAAAATAAGTTAAAGCTGTAACTGATGTTTACAGTGTAATTTTTTAACAGACGTGTAAAAATGACGGTTATTTCTTAAGTTTAGGCTCGTCAGTTCTTGCACTCCGTCTACTTTAAATAAAGTAGAGCCATCGGATTGCTTTTATTTGAATGAATTCACATTTATTTAAATTCATTATTAAAAGAGAGAGACAGAGAACTGAAGGAGAAGGAACAGAGAGAGAGAGAGAGAGAGAGAGAGAGATGCGTGCACGAGTTAACGTTACCTGTGTGCGTCGATCTCTTCTTTAAAGTCTAGCAGCTACAGTCCCCTCGTTGCTTAAGCCTACCTAAACGTTTTCATATGCGTCTCTCACTCTGCTTGCAAGTGTATCTGTGTTACTATGGTTACCAATGTAGCGGATTAATTTCGAACTGTAATCAAACTGACTGGAACTACCTGTGCATTAAACGGTTTTACTGCACACCTTCCAGCCAATCAGAATCGAGTATTTAAACAGCCCATGGTATAAATTGTTTATAAACAGCTCAAATAGAAATAAAATATTAATGATTCAGTTGTTAATGGTTTTTACATGCTTGTCATGGGCGTTTGTAGCATAAAAGAGTGTTACAATAACTTTTAGTGAATTAATAGGTGCAAATATCACATCCCATTTTAGCAACCCTAATTCCCACATTGTGGAATTATTCACACTGTAAATTTAACACATTACTTTTACATTTAAATAACCTATAAAAGATATTTTGCAAGGACACAATGATGGAAATGTGACTTATGTAAGTCTAACATAAAATGATATTGCATTTTAATGTGTCTTTGCCACAGACATGACCTGTTCAGACATGTTATGCTTTTTATTCTAAATCACTCACTTACAGGTGCTGGTCATAAAATTTGAATATCATGAAAAAGTTGATTTATTTCAGTAATTCCGTTAAAAAAGTGAAACTTGTATATTATATAGATTCATTACATGCAAAGTGAGATATCTCAAGTCTTTATTTGTTATAATTTTGATGATTATGGCTTACAGTTTATGAAAACCACAAAATCAAAATCTCAGAAAATTAGAATATTACATGAAATCACACAGTAATTACACAGTGATACCATGGTCATTGAACCAGGTTTTGGTTATTTTGGCAGTGTGGGCAGGTACAAATCCTGCTGGAAAATGAAGGAAGCATGAAGTGCTCTGGAAATGTCCTGGTAGACGGCTGCGTTGACTCTGGATTTAATAAAGCACAGTGGACCAAAGTCCTCTTTTCTGATGAGAGCAAATTTTGTATCTCATTTGGAAACCAAGGTCCCAGAGTCTGGAGGAAGAATGGAGAGGCACACAATCCAAGATGCTTGAAGTCCAGTGTGAAGTTTCCACAGTCTGTGTTGGTTTGGGGAGCCATGTCATCGGCTGGTGTTGGTCCACTGTGCCGTCCACTCAACGCAGCCGTCTACCAGGACATTTTCAGAGCACTTCATGCTTCCTTCAGCAGACAAGCTTTATGGAGATGCTTCCATCATTTTCCAGCAGGATTTGCACCGGCCCACACTGCCTAAAGAACCCAAACCTGGTTCAATGACCATGGGATTACTGTGTAATTACTGTGTGATTTCATGTAATATTCTAATTTTCTGAGATTTTGATTTTGTGGTTTTCACAAGCTGTAAGCCATAATCATCAAAATTATAACAAATAAAGGCTTGAGATATCTCACTTTGCATGTAATGAGTCTATATAATGTACAAGTTTCACTTTTTTAACGGAATTACTGAAATAAATCAACTTTTTGATGATATTCTAATTATATGAACAGCACCTGTATTTATTTTATTCAGTTTAAGTAGCAGAAACCTCATAATTCTGATATTTTAATAACATTGTTCGTTCATTGGCCACTTAAAAGTACAATCTGTATTATATTTTTTTCCAGGGATTGATAATAATAATAAAATCCCCCGGTTCACTCCGAGCAGAATCAGTCCTATTTTAATGTTTCTGTTCCTGTGTTTCTTCTGTATTAACGTTCAGAAACGGGTTTGATTAGAACAAATACAAATTAATAACGTTATTTTGTTTTACTTTTATTTTGTAGCCTAGTTTATAATAATAATATTTAGAAAAACGAGAAACAGGTTTTTTTATTTAAATAAAACTAAATAAGATGCCAAACCAATTAATTTAAAGTGAAAAAGCCTACATTCCTCATTCGGCATGAATCCACGTTTCATTATTTGCGAATCAAGCTGAACTATTAGGCCTATAATGTAGGCTAAGTTTTGTACTGGCATTATTGATGTAAAATATCATCTTTCCCATATAACAGTGAGGCGGTGGTCACGCTAAACGTCACAGATTATATTACAGACTATTCAAATTGAGTTTATTATGTTTGGTTGACTGTATTTTATTGTAATAATGAACTGGTTGTGATATCAAGTTAGCAATTCAAGATTTGTGTGTGTGTGTGTGTGTGTGTGTGTGTGTGTGTGTGTGTGTGTGTGTGTGTGTGTGTGTGTGTGAGGTGGCGGCGCGACCACTGGATTTTTTCCTTCCAAGAGAGTAAACTCTTACTGCGTAATTTATGGTCATCCAGATAAAAGCAAGACATAATTCATAAAATTACAAAAGATATTCAGATTTTGTAAAATAACGAGAAGAAACGTTTTGGGCCCTATCTTGCACCCAGTGCAATTGACTTTGTACAGCGATGCATGTTTCATTCCTATTTTGCACCCGCGCACAGCGGACTTTTCCCTCCACAGACGCACGTCGGTTAACTAAGAAATACACTTGCGCTCCCCGGGGCGGTTCAGCGCAAAGAGGAGGCGTGTTCCGGCGCAAACGTTCCTTCATGCTATTTTACAGGTTTAGAAAACAATTCCGCCACTGACCGAAAAAAGCTAGTTTAACCCCCTGAGGTCAGATCAGTCAGATTGACCCGTGTTCACGCTGAAGGAATCACTCACATTGGCTGTGCACTTGTAATGACACATCAAGGATGTTAAGAGGCTAAAAGCAGGTTTAAAACTTGCCCTATTGAAGTCAACAGGGTGCAAATTTTAAAAAGAGGATAACACGGTGTAGGCAACACAGATTTTTGTCGTTGTTCTCTGTATTGACAGCACTCCAAATGTACAAAAAAATGAGCTCAATGTTAAAATTGACCAGAGTTCTCCTTTAAAAAGAAACAATAAAATCTTAAACTGTATTCTGAAACAAACTGTTAGCCAATGAAGAGAGGCAAGAACAGGCATAATGTGCTCTCGTTTACAGGTTCCTGTAAGGAGTCGAGCTGCAGCATTCTGAACTATTTGCAATCTAGAGAGAGAGGCCTGGTTAACTCCTATATATAAAGCATTACAATAATCCAGGCGAGTGGTAATAAAAGCATGTAGAACCCTTTCCAAATCTTTGAAAGATAAAAATGGCTTCAATTTGGTAAGTAGCCTAAGTTGAAAGAAACTAGCTTTTACAACAGAGTTTATCTGTTTCTCTAGGTGAAGATCACTATCCATCTTTACCCCAAGGTTCGTTACCATAGACTTGACGTAGGGCGTCAGGGGTCCTAGGTCCAATTTGGAGGTGCTTGTAAAACTGCTAGGTATAAAAATCATAATTTCAGTTTTACTTTCATTAAAATGTAAAACGTTTAAAGCCATCCATGCTTTAATGTCATAAAAACAATCTAACAGCCTTTTTATCGAATCCTCACCCTTACTTTTTATAGGCAGGTAGATTTGTAATTCATCTGCGTACAGATGGAAACTAATGTTATGCTTCTTTAAGATGGAACCTAAAGGAAGCAGGTAAAGGGAGAAGAGAATCGGTCCCAAAATAGAGCCCTGCGGTACTCCACATGTCACTGGTGCTGCTGGTGAAGTAGAGCCCCCATACCCAACTTTAAACACTCGCGCTGAGAGATATGATCTAAACCATTTTAATACAGTGCCTTTAATCCCCACGTTGTGCTCGAGACGCGAGATAAGAACACTGTGGTCAACCGTATCAAATGCTGCTGTGAGATCTAAAAGCATCAGGATTGTAGAATCTCCAGAATTTGTTGAAATCAAAAGATCATTAAAAACTTTTATAAGTGCAGTCTCTGTGCTATGAAATGCTTTAAAACCAGACTGGAACACCTCAAGAATACCATGCAGATCTAAATAGGCTTGTAACTGCACTAGGACTGCCTTCTCTAAAATCTTGGACACAAAAGGAAGTTTAGAAATCGGACGATAATTTGAAAGAACTGAAGTGTCCAGATTTTGTTTTTTGATAAGGGGCTGCACCACAGCCTCTTTAAAACAAAGTGGCACATAACCAGAAGTCAGACTACTGTTTATGATTACTTGAATGTTTGGTCCAATAGTGTTCCATACCTCTTAAAAAATACGTGGTGGGATGATATCAGTGGGACAGATTGAAGGTTTTAAATGTGTAACAATATCATTAAGGGCCAAGATGGAAACAGGCTCAAACTCAATGAGGACTGCAGCACACTCTATGGAAATGGAAGGATCAAAGGCTGGAGGTGAAATGCTAGCTCTAATAGTGGTAATCTTTTCCACAAAGAAGTGGAGGAATTTTTCACAGGCTGCAGTAGATTCTTCATGCATTATAGATTGGGGGGTATGAAGAACAGAATTAATTGTTCTAAAAAGAACATGAGGTTTATGGCCATTTTTCTCAATAACATCAGAGAGTTTTAAAACAATTTATGTTTTTTCCATTGGCGTTCAGCTTTCCTACACTTTTGCCTAGCCGCTCGAGTTAAATCATTAATCCACGGTTCAGAATTAGGTTTGGAGCGCCTGGGCTTTAGTGGTGCGATTTTATCAAGAATATTTATACAGGTGGATGAAAAATCATCTGTACATAGGAAAGCAGACGGCTCTATAGTGTCTATAACATTACTAAATGCTTCGGAAAATTGTGCAGCAGTGGCAGGTTTAATCATCCTACGGATACGAGGTGGAGCACATTGCTTAACAGTATTGTTTGGAAGGGAAACATCAAATAAAAATGGTGCATGGTCAGAAAAAACAGCCTTTTGGAGACATTAATTCAGTAAAGTCTCTGATAAAATGCTTGTTATATTTAGGAGGTCGATAGATAAGAATCTGTTGCCTTTGGCTTGCTCAGTTGGGGATATTTTGGGGATATTTAATTTTATTTTATCAATCAATAAATTCCACTAGAAACAAACCTTGTTGTATTATTTTATTTTAATTTAATACTGTGAAGCTGCTTTGATACGATCTGTATTGTGAAAAGCGCTATACAAATATACTTGATTTGATAAGAGCACACAAAACGGGCTGAAATTTGCCCAATTCAAACATTGTTAACTCAAAACTCGTATTTTTCCTTAAAAATAACGGCAAGTCCTCCTCCTCGACCAGTAGTCCTCGGGGAGTTAAAATATGTGCAATCCAGCGGTAGAAGTTCAGAAAAAGGCCTCGACTCAACATTTAACCAAGTTTCAGTCACAAATAGAAAATCCAAGTTATGCTGGGAAAAAAGCTCCTTTAAATTAAAGGTCTTATTCACCAGCGATCTAGCGTTTACCAGGGCAGCTCTGACAGGAGCAGGGGAACTGGCCATACGAGTTACATAACTCAAAGACCGAAGGTTTCCATGGTTAACACCGCCTTTCCTAGGGCGAGGTGAGTTTTGGCGAGAATAATCCATATCTGAGCCGACAATCGGTATCAACCAGGTCCGGGCAGGATCCATAGCACGCCAGGATACATAGTGAACCAAAGGCAGACCAAAGTGACGCCGGGCTCCACAGGCAGAATAGTCCGCTAGGTAAGCTTTCAACCTCACCAGCTGGCCGCTGCGCTTCCCACGCCGTCTCGAGCGTCCTCTCCGGACAAGGGAAGCCGGATTGCGTACAAGATGAGCAGGTATGTTTAGCAAGAGGGGAGGGAGAAAAGTTTTCTGACCATCCCAGTCACACTTAGGCGACTTCTCCAACGCGAGACGGAAATCGATCAGCATTTGACGATCATAAACCAGCAGAGAGTCAATACATTGCATAAACAGTGACACAAGCAGTAAAATCACGAACAATTTGCTCAGCACCAGACGTCCACAGACGTAATATTTTACAGATGAAATGTAGCCTAATTGTGTTTACATCATAATAATATAAAAGTAGCCTACCTATCCTTGTGTGAAATGACAAAAAATATCCATTCTGCTTATACATGAGACACTGCGCAGAGGAGGGTGAAAACACAAGATACATGGAGGACAAAGACATTTCTATGTCCTGCACCTGTGACTGCATACAACAAACACATGGGGGGTGTTGACCTGTCTGATCAGCTGTTACAGTACTACACAACACAGCATATAACCATGAAGTGGTACAGTAAGATTTTTCTACACTTCTTGGACATTGCTTCCAACTCTTTCATTGTGCACAAAGAGCTACATGGTAACTTGTCCCATAAAGAGTTTATGGAGCAACTTATAACAGAGCTCTGTGGTGTGTCACAGAAAACGGCAATGATTTTTAAATCAGTGTTGGAAACCGTTGTGCTGCTTAATATATTTTTTTTATAACCTGTAATAGTTTTTTCAGGATTCTTTGAATAAAAATATTTTTTTATAAAAAAACAAAAGTTTGGTCTTTTTTTCTTTCTTTTTTTTGGAAAGGATGTATTAAGTGATAATAATAACTTTAAGTCTTTCCATTGTTAGAAAAGATTTCTATTTTGAATAAATGCTGTTCTTTTTTACTTTTTATTCATCAGTGAGTCATTCTTAGTTCATCATTCTTTGTTCAGGCTGCCTCACAGCACCTTGATGGCCCATTAGCCATGGGGGGAGTGTCTTTAGTCACACCCCTGGTGTGAATCACATTAATATTCATGGCCCACGCACACAGCAGTGCTGACACAAAAACTGACATGTAAAATTAAAATTGTTATATTGTTGTTTGTGAAAGAGTGGTCAGAATGATTTTCACCTCATTTTGTAGAAAAAATTCTAGCCTACAAGAATAGTAATTCCAAAGTCTTATGGAAAACTATTCAGTATGTGTTAAATGGCCTTATTGCAGTGACAATGTTTTTTCCAAAACATACTAACCAGGCATAATATTTTTTTTCTATAAAATGCAAACACGTACATCCATTTTGCTCACATATTATTGTAGCAGAGTTTGTGCTGAATACAACAAAATTACATGTTGGCCAATAGTATGTTGTAAGTAGCTGAAATAAGCACAAATGTCAGGTCATGTCAAAACATCTCAAGGGCCCCAAAAACACCTCAGACCCCAGAGAGTTAAAGTCAGTGGCGCGTTGCGCATGTTATTCATATGCTATTTTAAGGGCGCATGCTTGGCCATAATCAATGTAGCGTGTGCACAAGGTGCATACATTTGATTCTCTCATCTACACAGAAGCAGCAGTTCTCATTTTTGCAAATCATACATTATTATGATAGATAGATAGATAGATAGATAGATAGATAGATAGATAGTTTATTATAAAAGCATACATCTAGCTTACACATTTACCCAAATTATCATATGCCTGTTTAACCGAAGCTAATTTGGGTGTGTTTCTCCATCCCCAATGTCACTTCTCTGTGTTTTATGGCCCTGACGAGAACGTCGGTCTCCTCGGCTGTGAACCTGCTCCGCGCCTGCTCTTAAAGGGAATGTGAGATGTCGCTCTGATTGGATTATTTCACGTTACGCCCAAACCACACCTATGTGTAATGAAGCGACTTCAGACCAACACATTTTAGATTTGCGTTGGGTGCAAGAGTAATTTATACCGCCGGTATAACAGCAACAGCGCCCGAGACCCGCCCACAAAGTTACTTGTGTTTTGCGCTTGATACTTGCGTTTCAGATCGTTAAAATAGGACCCAATGTCTCTGTTTCCTTTATATATCTCTGGAGCGCGCCACAATGAACTGAAACTTGGCACGTTTTCTTTCATTTTTTAATCAGTAATATTTAAGTGAAATATATTTCAGCCTTTTTTAGAAGAATTTGTCTAATATTTATTTTCCCAACAAAAAATCAATAAATAGAAATAAAAAGGTTTTAGTTTCATCCAATTAACACAAAAATATGACAAAATGGTCATGTCAAAGCTTTTATTTTTTGAAAGTGGTCATACATTTACACTACAGGTTTTTGTGTGTGTGTTTTGTGGCATTACACTGCAGTTTTTAGCTTCTACATACCAGTGTGTCCACCCTGATTCTGAACCACAACTGGAAGAACTTTAAACAGCCTATTTATGTGTTTGTATTTGTATTATGTATTCAGAAGTCTCAGACTAATAGTTCAGCCTGATCCCAAGGCAGTTTGTACGGTGGTGCATTGCTGACACATATATATTATTTTCCACTCAATTATGTCATAATAACGAGATGTTATGTCGTTAAAACAATATATTTTCTAGGCCTTTTAAGGACATGTGTAGTCATGTACAAAATATGCCTTTATCCACATAAAATGTGCATAGCCTATCATGTCTTTATCATGTCTTCATCATAATTCTACATTTGAAAAGCTGAACCAAATAGTAGCAGCCCCCAATACAGGACATTAATGCTTATAACGTGAAAAACGCTTCACGTGGCTTAATGTACTAAGACAGTCATGTTAAAAGATCAAATTCTGTACACATCTTATTAAAGCTGTAGTCTACGATGTTGAAAATCGGTCGAGAAAGCCTGAGACGGTTGGGAAGTTTTAAAAAACTCATCCCGCCCCTCCACACACACACCCCTCCCCTCTGTGCTACCTGATCCCTCCCACCGGGAAACGACCTGAACAACGTCACTCAGTCAAGCTGTGATTACCGGTAGTAAACATCGGAACAGAGACCCCCCGAAACACAAACAATAATAAATAAATAAAATAAATAATGACGCGAGCGCCAGGTGGAGTTTCAAGTGGAGCGGGGGGTTGGATGAGAGCAGTTGACCAATGTAAGCTGTCCGGCCGGACAGCTTACATTGGTCAACTTCTCTGCAGCTGTCCACCCAATAGAGTGAATGGATTTTTTTCATTCTTTTTTCTCTTCATATTGTTAGGATTGTACTGTAGAACCATAACCAGCATCTAAACGAGGTTATTAATAATGAAAAATCTTTGAAATTGTAGACCATAGCTTTAATAAAGCATATGTAGCCTACAGAATAGCAGATGAGCCCAGATTACGAATGCATTGCGTTTAATTACACGTTAAGCATCTTCGGGAGGGGGGGTACTGTCACGTGCAGTTGTAGATAACGTGTCCGTTCATGTTTGGACTTTCAGATTGTGTTTTGATTGGTTCCTGTTTTCCTTTTCTTTTCCCGCCACTCCTGTGTTTCTATGGTTACTATCATTGAGTCCATTTGTCCCAGCGGTGTATGATAAATTATCTCGTTTCTGTTTGCTATATAAGATGCACCCTTTCCTTCAGTCTTTGTCCGATCTCCGTTGTGTTTATGTGTGTTTTCCCTGTCAGCTTGTTCCAGAGTACTATTATTAAAGCTTGAGTTTGGTCCTATAATCGGAGTCTTCAGTCTGTTCCTGAGGAAACCACAGTGTGACAACATTGTTTGTAGTTATTTGGATTTTTGATTTAAAAAAAATTAAGTTAATCAAAAAGATTGTGATAATTTGTGATTTAATCATGTAAAAAACATCTTTGGTTCAAAGTGTATTTTTAGTTTCAACTGACCATAGAAATCTGATTTGTTCAAACTCACTTGAGAAAAAGTAAATCGATTACTTGTAATACTCCGACACATTTTTTTGAGTGATTATATAAAGCTGATATAACAAATTAAAACTATACACTCACCTGAAGGATTATTAGGAACACCATACTAATACTGTGTTTGACCCCCTTTCGCCTTCAGAACTGCCTTAATTCTACGTGGCATTGATTCAACAAGGTGCTGAAATCATTCTTTAGAAATGTTGGCCCATATTGATAGGATAGCATCTTGCAGTTGATGGAGATTTGTGGGATGCACATCCAGGGCACGAAGCTCCCGTTCCACCACATCCCAAAGATGCTCTATTGGGTTGAGATCTGGTGACTGTGGGGGCCATTTTAGTACAGTGAACTCATTGTCATGTTCAAGAAACCAATTTGAAATGATTCGAGCTTTGTGACATGGTGCATTATCCTGCTGGAAGTAGCCATCAGAGGATGGGTACATGGTGGTCATAAAGGGATGGACACGGTCAGAAACAATGCTCAGGTAGGCCGTGGCATTTAAACGATGCCCAATTGGCACTAAGGGGCCTAAAGTGAGCCAAGAAAACATCCCCCACACCATTACACCACCACCACCAGCCTGCACAGTGGTAACAAGGCATGATGGATCCATGTTCTCATTCTGTTTACGCCAAATTCTGACTCTACCATCTGAATGTCTCAGCAGAAATCGAGACTCATCAGACCAGGCAACATTTTTCCAGTCTTCAACTGTCCAATTTTGGTGAGCTCGTGCAAATTGTAGCCTCTTTTTCCTATTTGTAGTGGAGATGAGTGGTACCCGGTGGGGTCTTCTGCTGTTGTAGTCCATCTGCCTCAAGGTTGTGCGTGTTGTGGCTTCACAAATGCTTTGCTGCATACCTCGGTTGTAACGAGTGGTTATTTCAGTCAAAGTTGCTCTTCTATCAGCTTGAATCATTCGGCCCATTCTCCTCTGACCTCTAGCATCAACAAGGCATTTTCACCCACAGGACTGCCGCATACTGGATATTTTTCCCTTTTCACACCATTCTTTGTAAACCCTAGAAATGGTTGTGCGTGAAAATCCCAGTAACTGAGCAGATTGTGAAATACTCAGACAGGCCCGTCTGGCACCAACAACCATGCCACGCTCAAAATTGCTTAAATCACCTTTCTTTCCCGTTCTGACATTCAGTTTGGAGTTCAGGAGATTGTCTTGACCAGGACCACACCCCTAAATGCATTGAAGCAACTGCCATGTGATTGGTTGATTAGATAATTGCATTAATGAGAAATTGAACAGGTGTTCCTAATAATCCTTTAGGTGAGTGTATATCACATAAAAATATAGAAAAATTGTAAAAGAAGAGTTTAATGTAATGAACAATAAAGAGTCATGAAAACCCTCTTTCAGCTCAAGTCTACCTCACAATCATTCTGAAAAATCCTCTTAAATGTGTGTGTGGCAGAGCAAGACAGAGGAGAGAGAAAGAGAGGGACGAGCGACTGTCATCTGTCAGCGGCCCATGCCGGCTCTCACTACATATCAGGGGGAAACTGGAGGATTTTACAGCGGACAGTGAAATTCCTACCAGATAATTGAACACAATCTGTATTTCCCCTTTAACAGTATAAATGTTTCTGCATTCACTATAAATGCATATATATGAAAAATCTGCATCCCTTCAGGACACTGACAATAAAGATGGATGGTGACAGAGAAGACAGAAATTCTCGAAGCTCTCCGCAGAAAGACGCTTGTTACACACACACACACACACACACACAAACACACAATTTGATTGTGTCGGTAGTTTCTGGCCAACCAAGCGCCTGCAGCGAGTCTCGGCCTGACAGCATCACGGGGGAAGCCTGTAACACACTCAACTCTTGCACCATGGACACACACACTTGACCCATGAACGCCTCTCTAAACTACTGCCTGATTTTACAGTTTCTGTCATAGAAAAACACCATGTGCTGTCATGAAGAAGAGAAATGTCTTCTCATAGGATAAGAACACACAGTCTCATTAATAATACACACACTGACGTGTCATCGATGTACTTTAGTGTTTCTCCAGGTCATAATATGTGACATTGACATGATGTAGACTTTAAACCTGGAGAAAAATCTCTACAGTCTCCAGTTTCCCCCTAAAATTAAAATGAATGGACTGTGTTAATCCTGACTGTGCTGAGATTGAGTGTGTTTAAAGTAAAGGGTGTTAAATGTATATCACAATGTCAAAGTGTCAGAAATGGGAAGTACAAATACTTTGTTACTCAAGTAGATTTTTCAGATATTTTTACTTTACTATTTATTTTTGTGCCGACTATTTACTTTTAATCCTTACATTTTTAACACGAATATCTGTACTTTCCACAAGACGACCCGACAGAACCTCATCAGAAATTTTAGCTGATGATCAATAAAATGCAGCTCATATCTGTTGCTTTCGGTGACGTGCCCTCCATTAAATCTGCATATAGCGCGGGAATTGAAGATCGGATTTAAATCCGTTTTGCAAAAACACATTTATGTGACCAGGTGTAAATGGAATCGTTTTGATAAATCAGAAAGCGATTTGATCTGCGACAATGCATGAAGAGGCCAGGTGTAAACAGCCCACGATCTGCTTTTGAAGAAATATGGTAGTATCGCGCTACAGCGCACAGTTCTGGCGCCTCAGTCCCAATACTGTAAAACTCCACGTACATTCACATCACATGTTAACGCAGCGGTAGAGTTACACTCACAGGACTGTGCACTTATTCAAATTCACAAAAGTTCATTACCCATAGTTCATGTTCATATCCCCATAGACTGAAAGTTCATATCCCCATAGACCAGTGGTTCCCAGCGCAGGGGTCACGAGATGATTTTTAAAAAAAGTGGCCATATTTTTGTTGCAATTAATTGAACCCTTTCACACGTACGATCACACCAGGTAGATTTTCTGTTTGGCGAGTAAATCTCGAAAGGCTATCCGCCACACTGGCGGGTGTATGTTCCCAAAATATGAAATTTTAAGCGCGCACGCACTCTTCTACGAGCAGAGAGAGAGAGAGAGCCCCAGCCGCACGCGCACTCACTATTCAGAGCGGCCAAGCGTCAAGCTTCCCCGTACTTTTTGACAGGACAGCCAGAGCTTCTTTGCAGCTCAAGTCGGCGGCGGTGTGTTCGTACAGTTAACGCTCTATCTGTTGACGGCGCTGAGGAAAAAGCTCTCGCCACTGGAAGACGCGGTCGCCGCCCATTTGTGTCCTGCTGGCATTTGGAGAGCAAAGGCACTCGCGGATTGTGCATAACGTTACTCCACCGCTGGCCAGGCTGCTTCTGCTTTACACACCATTCTTTTCTCGAGAAAAGGAGTTTTCCCATAGCGTTTGAAACGCACTCGACTCGTTCCCTTATCTCTCAGGGAACCGAGGTAACATAAGTAAGTAACCGAGTACGTTCTGCCTTCCCTTCCACATGAGTCAGTAGGCTAACAAAACTGACAAAAAAAATGTAGGCCTAGTAATATTTGTGATAGTAATATTTCATATATTTCTCACATTTTGATCAATTATATATATAGATTTTTTTTGTATTATACATTTCAAATTTTGCTCTGGACATTTTTTTATGTTTGTATTCAACATAATAGGCCTAACGTTACCTTATTATCTCAATTAAAAGTACTGAAATGAATGTATATGTGACATCGCGGGGTCGCGGGGCAGCAGTGCATTTATCATGGGGGTCGCGGGCTAAAAAGTTTGGGAACCCCTGCCATAGACTAAACAAAGCTTGTGCTTTAAAGCTTTGCCGGGTAAACATTTCACTGGCGTTCTGTTCTGACATGATGCACTTTTTCTGAGCGCGTACACCCGAAGCGCACAGGCTCTGTCAAACAGCACCAAACTGGACTTTATCTTTTGCATCTGACTTTTGTTGGGTCAGACCCATCTGCTAGCGATGGGGGGGGGGGCTAGACTGAGAGAGCTACATGGAGATGCATGGAAAAATATGCACCAAACAAGCCAGTTTGAAATGTTGCTGTTTTCACGAATACACAAGTTGGATGACCCTCCCCATAGACTAAACAGAGTTGGGTGACCCTCCCCCTAGACTAAACAAAGTTGGGTGACCCTCCCCCTAGACTAAACAAAGTTGGGTGACCCTCCCCCTAGACTAAACAGAGTTGGGTGACCCTACCCATAGACTAAACAAAGTTGGATGACCCTCCCCTCAACAGAGAATAAAAAGACATGACCCTCCCCTATTTTCCTCCGGTGGTCCATTCCAGAAATACCGAACGGTCCCTAAATGGTTGTCATTCGCAAGGCTACTTTTACTTTTATACTTTAAGTAAATTTACAAAATGTGCCTGTACTTTATTACTTTTACTTGAGTAAAGAAGTTAAATCAGTACTTCTACTTTTACCAGAGTATATTTTAACACAAGTATCTTTAACGCAAGATACTGAATTTGATTATGTTGTTTTAATAGCTTTGCTTTGTCGACATTTAGAAGAAGAAAAAAAAAATCGCAAAAGTTTTGTGCAAATCTGTAATGGAAACGCGCCTAGTGACAGTTTCATGTGAGAGTCACTTATGATCTTACCACAGTATCTCCAGTTTACAGTGAGGATTCTCCAGTCCAGCAGATAACAGCTTCACTCCTGAGTCTCCTAGTTCATTATATGACAGATCCAGTATTCTCAGGTGTGAGGGGTTTGATCTCAGAGCTGAAGCCAGAGCAGCACAACCTTTATCTGTCACACCACAGTCCCTCAACCTGTAGAAAACAATGACACACTCTTCACTCTCAGATCAAAACAGAAATCTTTGCTTTTCTTAATTGTGTTTATAATTTGTGCAATATCTCTTTTTTTAAACAATGAATTCAATATATCAGTAAATTTAACTGTTATTCTAAGTGATTATATCTCTATGTAAGGGAGAAAGATTATATGAAACTGATCAAATGGAATACATTGAAAACATTACATACATTAAATATAAATGTTTATATGCATACATTACAAATGCATATATTTGAATATAAATTTCTCATACAAATATCATAAAAACTCATAAAAATATCATAAGTAGATTACAAATCAGGTCATATAGGTGGAGGGTTTAAAAGCTGAAGTGTGATGTTTTTTTTATTTTTTATAAACCATTAATTTATAATGTTTAAGTAAGAACTGTTATAATGTTTTAACAGTGATGCTTGTTTTCAGTGTTACTTACTCAGCGTGTCTAGTTGCTGTAACCACAGGCATCAGCTTCTGGAGAACTTCATCTGCAGTGTTCTGTGTGTCACTAATTGAAAATAAAAAGTGAATTATTCATGCTAACAATAATAATAATAACAATAATAATAATAATAATTCATATCATAAGTAAATAATATTTTATTAATTTAAAATATAATTGATTTTATTATACCTTCATAAATACCTTCAACTATTGTTAAAATGAAATACTGCTTTATAAAGGACATGTGAAAAATGTGGCGGGTTCAGTATCAGCAAATTATTCATAGAAATTAAGCACACGAGATTGTTTGCTTTTTACTTGTTTATTTACCTACTTGTTTATTTAATAATTTACTTAGTTTTATTGTCTCAGGAAATGAAGCGCACAAAATGTGAATCATTGTCCATCATTTTGCCAGCAACTGGTGATAAAGAAAAATTATGATGAGACATTAATCTAATTTATTTTCTTAATACTTCTCTTGTGGCCCTTAGTGAAAAAATTTGTATTTTCATGAATGTGTTTTGTGTTCAACAAGTTGTCATTGAAATGAGAAGTAAGCTAATCTAATCTTTTATCCTCACAGCGTGTCAGTTATGCGGTGATACGCTATGAAATTATAGCAGGCCAAATGAACTGTAATATTAATGATAAAAGTAGCCTTATAATAATAACAACAGTAATGTAATATGCTCTGTGTGCCCATCCGCTACACCACTGTGAAGAGCTCAACGCCACCAGGAACAGCATCAAGGCCATTAATTGTTTCATCAAGTTTACTTTGGTGTCCGCGTGACGTGATCTTCATCATCAGGAGGATCCGCTTGCAGCCCAATTTTAGTGATGGGATGGCGCAGATGGTGCACAGACAACGCTCAAATGAGTTTACTTTGAAAGGCTTGCGCACTCAACTGTAAATGAAGTTACACAGGTCCTTCTGAGGCTTGTAGACTCGAGTCCTCAGCATTAAACACTAGCATGAGACGCTCTATTAAGTGTGCATGGCTACGTCACACATGTTCCCGCCCCACGGTCACGCCACAAAAATACTATTAAAACTTAATTTAGTAAAAAAACTTCCTATTAAATAACTTTATATTAACTGGCTTTTTTGTTAATGCAATACAGTGAATGACAGCCGTCTGTGTCTCCCAGTGTCTTACATTATTGTCAGTTTAGTGTTCAGTGATTTATTTACACAGAAACAAAAGATAACATGTATGCCTTCATCTCTGAATACATTATCTGTGTCTTACATTTCATAATGAACTGAGATAAACTCAGTGCCGACTCGTTTTCCATCAGTTCTTTTACATGAATTAGAATGTGTGCAAAGGATTGTGGGAGATTGAAGAACACGAAGGATCTACTTGATGCATCCTTCAAAATGAGCTGAATTAAAGACGCAAAATGAAGTCTGTCTTCAAAAGATCCTTCAAACTGAGACGGCCTTCAGAGGTGCTTGATGACGTGGCAGTCGAGATATGCAGCATTACTAGGACACAGCCACGGTTTGAGAAACACCCGCAAATTACAGTATGTACAATATCCCAGAAATCAGTCTGTGTCTCATGATTTAAACACCTCTGATCTCTGAGTTTCTCTTTGTTCATAATGTTTTAGACTGTAATGATTGCACTCAGTGTTACTTACCGATCATTTCTGAGTCCAATTAATCTGCTCAGGTCAAACTCCTGCAGTGTCTCCTCTGAGGACAACAACACAAACACTACAGCTGACCACTGAGACGAGGAGAGTTTCACATCACGTAATCCTCCATACGTATGAGGTTGAGCTTCGTTCACTAGAGAAAGATCACCCAGTTCATTCAGACAGTGAAACAGATTGATGTATTTATCTGGAGAGGGATTCTCACTGATCTTTTCTTTAATATAGTCAGCTGTTTTCTCATTGTTGTGAGAGCTGTTTGCTGTCTGTGTCTTTAGCTCTTGTAAGAGACTCTGATTAGACTCCACTGACAGACCCAGAAGGAAACGAAGGAAAAGGTCCAGATGCCCATTTTTACTGTGTAAAGCCTCATCCACAGCTCTCTGATGGAGATCAGATAGGGAAACTGTGTCTCCATTAATTGGTTTGGTAATCTGGTCAAACACATTGATGTTATTGTTGATAAAGGAGAGATGCACATATAGAGCTGCTAGATGTTCCTGAATGCTCAGATGAACAAAGCAGAAGACTTTCCCCTGACACAAGCCCAACTCCTCTCTGAAGATCTGAGTGCACAATCCTGAGTAAACTGATGCTTCTGCCTCATCAATGCCACACTCGCTCAGGTCTTCCTCATAGAAGATCAGGTTGCCTTTCACAAGCTGCCGATAAGCCAGTTTCCCCAGTTTGAGAATCATGTCTTCATCTTTCACTTTCTTCTCATAGTCCTTCTCATGTTTGATGTTGGTCTGAATGAGCAGGAAGTGTGTGTACATCTGAGTGAGAGTCTTGGGAAACTTTCCTTTCCGTGATTTCCTCAACATCTTCTCTAGAACAGTGGCTGAGATCCAGCAGAACACTGGGATGTGGCACATAATAAAGAGGCTCCTTGAGGACTTCAGGTGGGAGATGATCCTGCGGGCCAGACTCTGATCACTGATTCTCTTCCTGAAGTATTCCTGCTTCTGTGTGTCACTGAAGCCTCGTACCTCTGTCACTCGATGGACACACTCAGAGGGGACGAGATCCGCTGCTGCTGGTCTGGAGGTGATCCAGATGAGAGCAGAGGGAAGCAGATTCCCCACAATGAGGTTCGTCAGCAACTCGTCCACTGAGGCTGATTCAGTCACATCACACAACCTCACATCGCTCTGAAAATCCAGAGACAGATGACACTCATCCAGACCATCAAAGATGAATAACACTTTATACTCATCACTGGATATTTCCATTTCTTTTGTTTCAGGGAAAAAGCGATGAAGAAGATCTGAAAGACTGAGTGTTTTGTCCTTCATCAAGTTGAGCTCTCTGAAAGCAAGTGGAAATATGAGCTGGACGTCCTGATTCTCTTTCCCTTCAGCCCAGTCCAGGATGAACTTCTGCACAGAGACTGTTTTCCCAATGCCAGCGACTCCCTTTGTCAGCACAGTTTTGATGGGTTTGTCTTGTCCAGGTAAAGGTCTAAAGATGTCACTGCATTTGATCGGTGTGTCCTCTGTTTCTGCTCTCCTGGACTGTGTCTCAATCTGTCTCACCTCATGCTCATTATTGATCTCTCCACTTCCACTCTCTGTGATGTAGAGCTCTGTGTAGATCTCATTCAGGAGTGTTGGGTTTCCCTGCTTTGATATTCCCTCATACAAACACTCAAACTTCTGTCTCAGATTTGATCTCAATGTGTTGAGGACTTCAGCAGGTTTAGAGTCAGTGCTGTAAGATTAAAATACCACATTATTACATAAGTCAGATAAGTAAATAGCCATAAATTACAAAACTATTTATGGGACACAGAACATCATTAGGTTTCTGAAATGTTTTAATCATCAGTCATTAAATGTGTTTGAGTGATGTGAGATGTGAATTGCAGCACCTAAAATTAAACAACAACAACAAAAAAGTCCTACATTTTACCTGAAACCAGGATACATGCTTTCATTAAAGTCTTGTGGTTGAATCACAGGCTTGTACACAGTTCTGTTTTTAACTGGTCTGGATAGAAGGTTTGACCTTAAATCAGAATGAAGAGGGTAAAGAATCAGACACACTGATATTGATGTAATTGTGTCATTAACTGAGTAACAGACCAACAGCTTTTACAGTGTGTGAATGTATTAACAATACAATACATAGAGCTTTACACAAGAGCACAATGATAATCATTAATAGACTGAAACTAGCAAGATTGCAAGTCATTAAACTGCTGTATATTAATAACAATTTCATAAAAATCAAATACAATAAGCACATCTTTTATAGAAATTATATACCTGAGATCAGGCCGTTTGTCTCCACTCTTAAACCATAGTGGCGGCTCCATAGACCAGTTACTCTTCATAGACACACAGCTGGACTCTGGGTTTGAGCTCTTCTGCTGGACTGAACTGGTTTTAAAACTAAGTAAAATATAAAGAATACAGACTTATAAAAGACCACAGAAATGTTGTGTACTTTTGCTTTAATGTCTTTGACATTAATGTGTTTAATGTTTTGCACTGTGTTTCAAACTTTGATTACAATTATTTTGAGAAATTAACTCACTGGTTTGAAAATGTTAAGCATGCTTCAACAATTGTACCAAAGCGACTGAGAAAACGATAATATTAGGAATTATGAATTCAAAACAAACAAATTGAAATCAACTATAAATTATAGAATGATTCAACTCAGGTGAACATCAACCACGATCACATGACTCCTCTCAAAGGCACAATGGAGGACGAAGACTCAACCGACTAAAGAGACCAATGTTTAGCTGACCTTTAAAGATAAACCACCTTACTGTACTCTAGTAACGCTACTCTTGCTGTGAAACATCACTGTTCTGACCAGACACCGTGAAGCTTTCAACAAATCTGAACCCGTATTTATCAAGCCTCGGAGAATTACTCACAAGAACACTGCTAAGAATGAATCCACTCCTTCCGGTTGAGTGAACGCTGGCATGTCTTGGTTGCCGCTACTCACCGGTTATTTTAATGTTTTCCTTTTGTAATTGAATCTTTTTAAGTCGGGAAATTGTATCCAGCCTCTCCGTTCATTATTTTACTCTTGGAACTCTGAATCGGACTTGAAGTGATATTAATTATTCCTGATTGTGGCGGAAGATTGGCGTTTTCAGCTCGGCATCACCGTTGGGTTTGTCTATCCTAATTCAACAAGACTTCACCATGTGGCTCTTCAAACTGCTGTTATGGATTATTTTCTCCTCTGCGTTGTTCAGTGCTACTCCTTGTCTGGTGTAATCGGTGGCAGATCTATACAAACTTAGACCTGTCATAACTCCCCTGCTGCTGCATAGCGGTAATCATCCGGATCCTATACGCCGACCAAAATACATTCACCGTGGATCTCAGCGGAATATCCGATTCAGCTCTGCTAAATCTGAACATGGTGGACAAATTCGGTCTTTTTGGTCTTCAAACCCAAGACTGCCTAAAAATGCTGGGCGATCTGTTGATTATGAAGTGCTTGCTCCGTTGCCCAGGTCAGATTTCACGCCTTCTGCACCACTCTGTTTCACTCTTTTTAATGTTCGATCACTCAACAATAAGACATCTATTATCCATGAACTTATTCAAGATTCATGAACTTATTACAACATTGATTTTATGACTCTAACTGAGACCTGGCAGAAGCCTAACGACTTTTTTCATTTAAATCAAACAATACCAGCTGGATATGCTTATACATGCAAGCCTCGCTGCGCTGGTAAAGGAGGCGGTCTTGCACTTATTTATCGTGACAGTTATAAAGTCTGTCCAATTTCTATATCGGAGGAGCCATCATCTTTTGAAATATTGGCCGTACAGCTTAAAGGCTCAACTCCCACTATTGTTGTCACGATTTATAGACCACCAAAAGCATCTGCAATGAATACATTTTTTACTGAATTTTCTACCATTTTAACACATCTGTGTACCCTGTCTTCGAACATCATGTTGATGGGAGATTTTAACATTCATTTTGATAATACTATTAACACTCAGTATAAAGAGTTTAAATCAATTCTGGATAGTGCTGACCTTGTGCAGTTTGTTAAATTTCCAACACACAACAAGGGAAATATTTTGGATCTTGTATGCTGTTCGGGTGTCAAGCCTTTTAATTTTACTTCTATTGAATCTTCTATCTCAGATCATAAGCCTATATTATTTAATATTTCTCTTCCATTGGCAAAAGTTAAGTCTCAACGCTCTGTTTCATTTCGTAATATTAAGAATATTGATCTTAATGTTTTGGATGGAATGATTGATCACTCTGTAAACAAGTGTTGTTTTAATTCTTCTACATCTGACTTGGTCAATTTTTATAACAATAGTTTTTCTCAAATACTTGACAATGTGGCTCCTATGAGAACTCGTATTGTATCCTATGTCAAATCGTCTCCATGGTATACTCCGGAACTTCGACATCAAAAGGCTTTAGGTCACCGACTGGAGAGACTATGCAAACGAACTGGTCTTGAAGTACACAAACAGATGTACTCCGAGCATCTGGTTTCTTACAAGGCTGAGCTGGAAAGCGCAAAATCATCTTTTTATGCAAATATCATTGCCAATGGACAAAGTAATACAAGGACTTTATTCAGTACTTTTAACAAACTGTTGAAACCTCATAATACTGTTTCACTTTCTCCCAATCAATGTGCAACTGTTTCAAATTTTTTTAGATCTAAGATTGACAATATTCATCAAGAACTAGTTAATTCTGACTTTATGCCTAGTGATTATCAAATTGGACATAATCATATTTTTGTCCCTGCTAAAACTTTCTCTAACTTTGAGCTGCCTTCAGTTGATTTTATCACTAAGTTGATCACAAAGTCTAAATCTTCTACTTGCTCACTTGATCCTTTACCTGCTGTTTTAGTTAAGTCTTGTACTCATTCGATCTCTCCTATTATTACAGCTATAGTAGGCTCTTCATTATCTTCTGCTACTGTTCCTTCATCATTAAAAATGGCCTCTATCTCTCCAGTTCTCAAAAAACCTGGTGCCGATCCTAATGATCTAAATAATTATAGGCCCATTTTGAACCTGCCTTTTATATCTAAAATCCTTGAAAGAATAGTAGCAACTCAACTAGAATCACATCTGCAAGATAACAACATTTATGAGCATTTTCAGTCAGGTTTTAGATCCAATCATAGTACAGAAACAGCTCTTGTTAAGGTTACAAATGATTCTTTTAGATATTAGTGCTGCCTTTGACACTATTAGTCATTCAGTATTACTCGAAAGATTGGCCTGCATTGGAGTAGCTAATAATGTTTTACTTTGGTTTTCGTCTTATCTATGTGATAGGAAACAGTTTGTACAGATTAAGACTGCTCAATCAGAGCCTGTCTCGGTCACTCACGGCGTTCCGCAGGGGTCAGTTTTGGGTCCGCTTTTATTTATTATTGATATTCTACCCCTTGGTTACATTTTTCGTTTCTATGGTATTTATTTTCATTTCTACGCCGACGACACACAAGTATACATATCCACAAGACCAAATGCTTCTCATCCCCCTTCTAATCTTACTAAATGTTTGCAGGATGTTAATATATGGATGACTAATAATTTTTTAAAGTTAAATACAGGTAAAACTGAAGCTCTTCTTGTTGGATCTAGGTCTGCTTTATCTAAAGCTCAATCTTTCCTCTTGCTCATTGATAATTGCCTGGTTAACTTTTCTAGCCAGGTGAAAAGTCTTGGCGTTATTTTTGATGGTTTGCTTTCTTTTAGTTCCCATATTAATAATATTTCACGTACTGCATCTTTTCACTTACGTAATATTACTAGACTTCGTTCTTCACTCTCTCAACACTGTACTGAAGTTCTCATTCATGCCTTGGTTACATCTAGGCTTGATTATTGTAATTCCCTTTTATGTGAGATTCCGAAAAAACTACTTCACAGACTACAGTTAATACAGAATTCAGCAGCCAGAATTGTAACTCGTACACGTTCTTTCGAACACATAACTCCAATTCTTTACCATCTACATTGGCTTCCTGTTCATTTTCGTGCACATTATAAAATATTACTCATTACGTTTAAAGCACTTCATAATCTGGCACCTCAATATTTGTCAGATCTTCTTCGTTTGTATACACCTCTTAGATCTTTGAGATCATCTTCTGCAGACTTATTGTCTGTGCGTGCCAAACTACACGTACAAATGGTGTTCCCTAGCAACTGTCTAGCAACCCCCCAGAACACCTAGCAACTGCCTAGCAACCACCCAGAACACCCTAGCAACTGCCTAGCAACGCCCTAGCATCCACCCAAAATACCATAGCAACTGCCTAGCAACACCATAGCAACCACCCAGAACACCCTAGCAACCACCTAGCAATGCCCTAGCAACCACCCAAAATACCATAGCAACCACCTAGCAACACCATAGCAACCACCCAGAATACCCTAGCAACCCACTAGAAAACCCCCAACAACTTTTTAACTGTAAACTACTTTAAACTTCAAACTGATTTAAACTTTAAACTAATTTAAACTTTAGACTAATTTAAACTTTAAACTACTTTATACTTCAAACTAATTTAAACTTTAAAGTAATTTGTACAAGATGAGTTCCTTTGGTGGTAGAGCTTTTAGTTGTGTGGCGCCTAAGCTGTGGAATGCATTACCCTTGCATATTCGCCAAATGGATTCAATTTCCAGTTTTAAAGTTCAGATAAAAACGTATCTTTTTAGAATAGCTTTTAATGAAATGATTGTATGATGTGTAGCATCAATGTGTTTTGTATGTTTTGTACTTATTGCCTTGTTCTATATTGTAAGGTGTCCTTGAGTGCCCTGAAAGGCGCCCATAAATAAAAGGTATTATTAAGTTGGCTTGAGAGAGCCAACTTACTGATATTGTACTTAAACTTATTAATGGTGCTTGCCAAAGGCAAGGCATCATTAGTGTTCTCTTGCATACTTATTAGTGGTGCTTGCGGAAAACAAGGCATCACTATTGTTATACTTATAAACTTATAAACCACCCAGAAAACTTATAAACTTATAAGTTCACTTATAAACTCTAAACTTATAAACTCTGAGGGCCCTATTTTAACGATCTGAAACGCAAGTGTCAACGCGCAAAGCGCAAGTAACTTTGTGGGCGGGTCTTGGCGCTGTTGCTATTTTCCCGGCGGGATAAATGACTCTTGCGCCAGGCGCAAATCTAAAATGGGTTGGTCTGAAGAGCTTCATTATTCATAGGTGTGGTTTGGGCGTAACGTGAAATAAACCAATCAGAGCGTCATCTCACATTCCCTTTAAGAGCAGGCGCGCTTGTTCTAAAGCGGATTCCTATTATAACGGCGGATTTGCCAGACGCACGCGAGGAGCGGTTCACAGCCGAGGAGAGCAACGCTCTCGTCAGGGACGTTGGGGATGGAGAAACCCACCCAAATTAACTTCGGTTAAAAAGGCGTATGATAATTTGGGTAAATGTGTAAGCTAGATATATGCTTTTATATCTATCTATCTATCTATCTATCTATCTATCTATCTATCTATCGTAATAATGTATGATTTGCAAAAATGAAAACTGCTGCTTCTGTGTAGATGAGAGAATCAAAGTGTATGCGCGTTGTGTACACGCTACATTGATTATGGCCAAGCATGCGCCCTTAAAATAGCATATGAATAACATGCGCAACGCGCCACTGACTTTAAACCATTTTTTCCTGGTTAGTGGCGCAACTGTTTTCTAAACCTGCAAAATAGCATGAAGGAACGTTTGCGCTGGAACACGCCTCCTTTTTTGCGCTGAACCGCCCAGGGAGCGCAAGTTCATTCCCTAGTTTAGCGACGTGCTTCTGTGGAGGAAAAAACGCGCTTTGCGCGGGTGCAAAATAGGAATGATACATGCGTCGGTGTACAAAGTCAATTGCGCTGGGTGCAAGATAGGGCCCAGAGTGTGTGTGTGTGTGTGTGTGTGTGTGTGTGTGTGTGTGTGTGAGAACACACACACACACACACACACACACTAAACTCATTTAAACTTAAACTCTAAACTCATTTAAACTTATAAACTCAAAACTCAAAAACTCGTAAACTACTTTAAACTTCAAACCACTTTAAACTTCTTAAGTTTAAAGCTTCCAGCTCCCAAGCAACTCCATAGCAACCAAACTTGAGTACCCTAGCAACTAGTGGTGTCAACAATAATCGATTCGGCGATGCATCGCAATGCGGGGCATGCACGATTCAGCATCGATGCGGCAAAGTGCCATAATCGATTATGTCACTGTTTTAGGGGTGTAACGGTACGCGTATTCGTATTAAACCGTTCGGTACAAGGCACGCATTTTCAAACCGAACGGTTATTTCAAATGTAAGCGCGAGCGCGCTCATAATGTAGACGCTGGCGCGACCACAACATCAAATGGCAAACGCAATGTAAGCGGAACGAAACTGATCTACTCGTGACGGACTGTTTATCAGTTTGGACCAACGCAGCGCGAGCCGATTTTATACTACACAGAGCTAAGAGATCCAGTAAAGAAAGCATTTGAACTCGCCACTAAAGTAATAACATCGCTGCGAGATCTAGTGAGAAACATTCACATTTCTCCGTTATTAACGGATCAAACAGCGCTGACGTGGAAACCAGGAAGAAACATTGTGACATGAATGAACTATCCAGTGTCCACAGATCTGCAATATTCTCCATGGATTTACTGTAGTAACACTAACTGCAACTTTGGAAGTTTGGCTATAATGCTTTCAAGTAACGTTATGTCGGATTTATTTCGACATTATGAATAACATTGCTGCCCTCAAATGTTAATCTGAACTAAAATAAACATTTGTTTATAAGCTCAAAATATTACATTAAATTTTTTCCAAGGAGCTGTTTTGTTTTATATATGCTCCTAAGAAGAGTCAATTATAGCTCCATCATTGCTCAAAGAAAAAAATGTCATACTTTATGATGTTAGTTCTAATAAAAAAAGAATAAAAAAAAAATCAAGGAAATTTCTCTGGCATTTCTTTCTTTTTGCTGTATCGAAAATGTACTGAACCGTGACACAAGTGTATCGTATTGAACCGAACCATGAATTTTGTGAACCGTTACACCCTACACTGTTTATTTTCTGGCCTTGAGTTGGACAATAAAGTTGAAATTTAATTTCAAATGGTTCTCAAGCAGAGAGAAGAGAAACATTTCTCATTCAAAGCACTGAAAGCAGTGATTTATGCTTTCTTTTTCAGGTTTGAAAATGCCATATCCAATACCCTGTACCATTCAATTTTATTTTATTTAATGACATTTATGTCAAAGATACAGGAGAGTGATAATATACACATAGCAGCCAATAAAATCTGTTGTTCAATATCTGACTGCTTGTATTGCCTCATGACTGATGAAAATTTTGCCTTGTTGTGTGCAGTAGAATTTTGATGCATCACAATGCATCGTAGAATCGAATTGAATCGAATCGTTACCTGGTGAATCGTAATCGAATCGAATTGTGAGGGCAGTGCCAATGCACACCCCTACTAGCAACCGTTTTGCAAGACCTATATCTCTGTATCAGAACATCGTATAGAGATGAGGTTTGGCTCTTTTGACTCATGCTAGCAAACAGCACTTCCAACATGCTACACATGCTAGCAGCGAATAGCTACATGCTAATAGCGATTAGTTAAATGCTAAATCATGCCAAGATCATGCTAAGAACTCTATAAAAACCCCATAGTAACCATATGTGACAACTACCAATCACCTAGTAACACCATAGCAACCGCCCAGAACACCCTAGCAACCACCTAGCAACACCCTAGCAACCACCCAGAATACCCTAGCAACCACTTAGCAACATCATAGCAACCACCAAAACACCCTAGCAACCACCTAGCAACATCATAGCAACCACCCAGAACACCCTAGCAACCACCTAGCAACCACCCAAAACACCCTAGCAACCGCTTAGTAACACCATAGCAACCACCCAGAACACCCTAGCAACAGCATAGCAACCACCCAAAACACCCTAGCAACCGCCTAGCAACACCATAGCAACCACCAAAACACCCTAGCAACCACCTAGCAACATCATAGCAACCACCCAGAACACCCTAGCAACCACCTAGCAACCACCCAAAACACCCTAGCAACCGCTTAGTAACACCATAGCAACCACCCAGAACACCCTAGCAACAGCATAGCAACCACCCAAAACACCCTAGCAACCGCCTAGCAACCACCCAGAATACCCTAGCAACTGCCTAGCAACAGCATAGCAACCACCCAGAACACCCCAGCAACCGCCTAGCAACCACCCAGAATACCCTAGCAACCGCCTAGCAACCACCCAGAACACCCTAGCAACTGCCTAGCAACCGCCTAGCAACCACCCAGAAAACCCTAGCAACCGCCTAGCAACACCCTAGCAACCCACTAGAAAACCCCCAACAACTTTTTAACTGTAAACTACTTTAAACTTCAAACTGATTTAAACTTTAAACTAATTTAAACTTTAGACTAATTTAAACTTTAAACTAATTTTAACTTCAAACTAATTTAAACTTTAAACTAACCCTAACTTCAAACTACTTTAAACTCCAAACTACTTTAAACTTCTTCAAACTTTCTAGTCCAGCTTTCTCAAGCCAACTTAAAGTTTGTCTCGACGAACTTTTTAATCTAGTTATTATTATTATTAAGAATGGACTTAAGAGTAAAACTACTCTTGGCTCAAAGCTGCGTTCAGAAGTTAGTTATCAAGCATCTCAGTCGTAATTTAAGTGAAGTGTAGGACTAAACATGAAGTGTCAGTCTTAGAGATGATTCACAACACTTTGCTGTGCCACAAATAGGATTTTGGATGATGACATAGGCATGGACCAATCACTGAATAGATTTCCTTATTTAAAAATATTCTCAGATAAATTCCCGAGTTGAGTTTACATTCAACACTAATAATCATTCAGTAAATCATTTTCAAGAGAATGCATTGTGATACACATTGGAAATGAAAGACAAACACCTTTTTTCACACTTTTTTTCACCATGTCTTAATTACACATTTTAAACCTGTGTGCTGTTAACTGATCAGCCTATATATACCGGAAGCTAGATTTTATGATATATTCAGACACCATTGGATTCCAGAAAGAAAACTGAGCTGGCGGGAGGAAGAGGCGCTACCGCTTGCTGAATTAGTCGAACAGCGGAAACATGTTATAAAAGGCAAGTTCAGCCCAACATTAACCAGCGCTGACAAAGATGATGATGCTCTGTCCAAACGATATCTGTCAAACATTTCAAAAACACTCTTCCTCTCCTGAAAGATGTGCACACGTCTCTGTGTCCTCAGTGCGTCACAAGCCCCTACTGGCACCTTCTGACCACCTGAGACCTCTCGAGCTGTCTTAAAGAACTGGAAGAGTGAGAGTGATTCTTAGCTTAAAGAAATTTGATAACTTGCTTTTATTCTTAAGATTGAAAGTAGGAGAAATGTCATGAATTCTCAGCACTTAAAGGGTTAGTTCACCCAAAAATTAGTTTCATAGTTTTATATAAATTTCCATTATATAAGGTGGAAAAAATCTCAGCTTACATTTACTTGATGTCATTGCTAGTATTAGACTGACTGACTGAGAAAAATGATGATTCTAATTCAAAAGTGTCATACTATAAGCACATCTTTTATAAAAGTGATATACCTGAGATCAGGCCGTTTGTCTCCACTATTAAACTTTATTGGCTCCTCCATAGAGTGGTTACTCTTCATAGACACACAGCTGGACTCTGGGTTTGAGCTCTTCTGCTGGACTGAACTGGAACAGAGAACAGATTCAGTTTAATCCTTTAGATTACTGTGATTACATGCATTCTGCATCAAAAAGTACTTTGAGGAAACAAATATCTTTTTATGTAATATTTCATGTTAGTTTCAAGACAAAAATAGGCAAAATAAATCATATTTTTTTCTGTAAACTTTCTGTGTTCTGTGTGTGTGTGTGTTTGTGTGTGGAGGGAGTAATGTAACATTTGTGCAACCTTTCACACAGAAACAACTTTTTCTGTGATGTAATGTTTGTTGAAAGTACCTGCATCCTGGAGAAGAATCTCCATCTCTGGATCCTTGTGAATCAGCCATGATGAAGCTGCAGGAGAATCTGATGAGTTTGATCCCCTCCACTGACTCTGAATGAAGAAACATTCAGACACTAAATTAAATGATTAAATTAAACAACCTTCATAATTTAGCTGAACATATCTGGGGCCTGTTTCAATAAGGAGGTTCAACCAACTCTGAGTGAAAACTTGAACTCTGAGTTGATTTATCCTGAGATGGGAAACTCTGAGTTTTCGGTTTCAGAACAGCTGAAGTTAGTTTAATCAACTCTGAGTAGGTTGAATCTGAGTTAAGCGCGTGCACCATGACTGTGAAAAGCCATGATCAATGGAGCTCCGAAATTACAATTCACCATGGCAACAGAACTCGACAAAAAGACGTCTGCATACTTACGTCGACAAAAAAAAAAAAAAAAGAAAAGAAAAAAGAAAAAAGAATGTGGCAGCAACTGTTGGAGAATTTTCCCTTGATTCATGTTTAAGTATGATGCAATAAAATGACAAGCATGAAAAAATAGGTCTGAAAAGGATGAGAGAATGGAAAAATACCCAGTTGCATAAGAAATGCAAGGTGTCAAAATACTGTATGAAACAGAACACCATTAGGTGAGGTTCTGAGGTGTTTGACCAATAGAGCTAATTGCGTCACCAGGCGTGACAGAAGAGAAGAGATAAATTTGAGGGTATCTATTGGAGACATGATGATATGAAAAAAGTATAAAAAATGGGTGCAGGGTATTGTAACTTCAGATTGACCAGCTGGCTTCTCCTTTGTTGTTTTTACAATAAAGTTAATTCTTTTGACCTGGAACCTCGACTCTGAGAAACTTCTTTGAGACCTGAGCCAAGAAAGATTTTGAATTTGCCACAACACAACTAAAATTCAATCAGTTAAATCTATAAGTATAAAAGTTTCATGGCTGTAGGCTACATGACTTTACAAACATTTGACATATTAAATAAATATAATTCAGTGTCTATTTCAATGTGCCACAGCTGTTTCCATGTAGTATAATGCTCTTTTCACATAATTAAATGTTCTCTAATCCAACCTGTTACATTTGTTAATAAGGCTAATGAAATGAACATGTGAGTTCTCCTCCGCCAACAGCAAGAAGGCAGAGGACCTGCACCACCACTGACAGAAGAAGCGGAGATACACAAAACTGGAAGAATAGTCAAATTCAACAGGATAAAATAGTTACTGATGCTTTTGTATTGGTATGAAATAAAAATTACCAAAAAAAATAGTGAATAATTAGTGTATTTAACAGCTGTGGTGGTTACGGCATATTATCCATCTGGCATCCTCTCATTCCATACAGTAATCTACTTCATTTTCAAGAGGTGCAATGATGGGAATATGTGTGTCATCAATGCAAACAACCACACTGGAAATCCAATCGAATAAAAATTATTCGGTTACTTTCAGAAGTCACAGCAAGATGTTATCAAGTGAACGTCATTTATCAGATTATCCTCATTTAAGCCGATTTATCCACCATTGACCGGCAATCCTGTGAATCTCCTCTTTGATGACTCTCACGGGTTTGTGTCGAGGAAACGACACAAAAACTCTCAGAAAGAGCGTGAGAGCGAGGCACACTTTCCTTCCCGCTCTGATACAGTGGCCTTACTAATGTGCTCTGCATCTCCAGTGTTATATAGAAATGTGCAATAAATGAATGAATGAACCGAACTGCAAAAATGCTTTTCTTACTTAGAATATTTTTGTTGTTGTTTCCAGTCAAAATATGAAAAAAATCTTAAATCAAGATGCATTTACTACATAAGAAAAACTGGGTTTACTGAAGAAAACCTGCTCCCGAGGTTCAGTAAGTCACCATGGTAACTGACTCTGAGTATAAGTTACCTCTCTTTCAGAAACGGGCTTGACTTACTCTGCTTTCTCGGGTTTAACATCCCTCCCATTCTGAAACGGAAAACCCAGAGTTTCCCTAATTTCAGGGTTAACATACTCAGAGTTTTCACTTAACCTCCTTTCTAAAATCGAGTGTGGGAGAAAAGGATCATGTGACTGCGTTAACTCAAGCTCATTGGTCCTTTTCACACACATAGTCGGACGTTGGATTTAGAATTTTATGAAAAAAAAAAACTGACACCGAGAAACGCTGATTGAACATGTTCGGGTGAAAAAGAAAACAAACCCCGACACACATCGACACACACTGATCCGGTAAAAATAAAATAAAAACAACAAACGTGTTTGCTGACGTTTGTCTGTGAGGTGTGAATTGGCCTATACATGTTTACACACAAAATGTTAAACTTCTGGAGAATCACAAACATCACCAAACACAAAAGAAACATTGAAGTAAAAGAAACCCTTTATTAAAGATTTCATATAAAACAATCACGTAAAATGTCCTCCAGAGATATGAGGAAGTCACCACACATGAACACTCACCTTGATCAAACTTTTACAAGATACAGGATCTCAAATCCTCCAGCTTTAACAACATAAAACTACACGTAAATTCCTTCTTAAACGTTGATAAACACTTGCTCTGTTTTTTCCGTATCGTATTTCGCATTTTACCTGCTTACAATGGCGACAGGTGAACTTACTTTCACTTTCTATGTGTGACGAGAGAGAGTGTGAGAGAGAGAGAGAGAGAGATGTAAACAGAGACGCGCGTTCACGAGAGCACCGCGACGCATCATGCGTTTTTGAACGCGTGTTGGAGAATATTTAGTTGGTAAATTATGTTTTTTCTTCTTTCGCAAACAAAGCACCTGCGTCTTTTCAGTTTGTTTTTATCTTTCTTACTTTTTTTTTTATATTCAATTTAATTTTACTTTTTTTCTCTCTTTATTTTCTATTTAGTTTGTTAATTTATACTTTCTTTCACTAGTTTGTTCATCAGTTTTTCTTCATTATGTTTTGTTTATTCTTTTGTTGTCTTTCACTCGTTCATTCTTTTTATTTAGTTCATCCTTGCCTTCATTTGTTCAGTTTTGTCTTTCATTTATCTTTCTGCAGAACGCAG
Organism: Squalius cephalus; assembly: GCA_022829025.1. NCBI lineage: Eukaryota > Metazoa > Chordata > Actinopteri > Cypriniformes > Leuciscidae > Squalius > Squalius cephalus. The sequence continues at coordinate 36,118,005 of CM040803.1, read as the reverse complement.
AGTTCCTGATAATAAATCATATGAGGACTTTGTTTGATCACATCTGAAATAAGTCTGACATCATCCAATCATGTTTATAATTACATTTAGTCATTTAGCAGATGATTTTTTCAAAGCAATCTACAAATGTGCAACATTAATAAGGTCATTTTTTGTCTATAGGTATGCATATTTTAATATGTGCACAGGCGTGTAGTCTTTCTCTACAAATTTACCTCAACAAACATTAAACATTCATAATACAGATTTATTTTAATTTTTTTTTTGTTTTTTTTTTTGCCGTCACTGCTCAGGGGAGTCTTGAAATGGTGACAACATACACATTCATGGGTGTTCACCTCAACAATAAACTGGACTGGTCTAACAATACAGAGCAGTGTTGCCAGATGTACCCTTTATGATGTACGATCAATAATGGAAAACCTCTGTACAATGTACGATCAATAATGGGAAAAATCCTATAATGTACGATAATTTCAGAACTCTGTGACACTTCAAATGATGGTCGTTGTAATCATAGGGCTTCTCAGTGATCTAGCTGTGGATTCTACGTCTACCGGGTGAATAACGTGTACAAGAGACCTTGCGTGTGTGTGCTAGTGTGCCTCGTGAAGCGCATGTAAGGACCCAACCAATCAATTGTAAGAACCGAACACCCCCCCCTCCCCCTTCCCCCCTTCGAGCTTCTGGTACGATACTGGGACATTTCCAATCTGGCAACACTGATACAGAGGTTCTGTACAAGAAGGGCCAAAGTGTCCTTCACTTGTTGAGGAGACGGAGGTGCTGTGGTGTGTGCAGGTCATTGCTGAAGTCTTTCTATGACACTGTGGTGGCTTCTGCGCTCTTTTATGCGGTAGTGTGTTGGGGAGCTGGAAGCACTGAGAGTAAAGCACTTAATAAACTGGTAAAGAGGGCCAGCTCTATCCTGGATTGTCCTCTGGACACCATCGAGGAGATGTTAGCTAAGCTGACTTCATCATAGACAACATCTCTCACCCCTGCATGAGACTCTGGGTCCCTGACCAGTTCCTGTGATAAACTTTATTAATCTCCATGGGGAAATGTACATGTCACAGCAGAGCAACAATAAAATGACTAAATAGAAAACTTAAACAACATTCACAACAGCAACAAGACTTATTCTCCAGAATCAATTTCACAAAGCATTATTATTATATACAACCAAGTAATGCTAGAATATAGTCTATCATCTTGTATAACGCTGGTTGTACAATCTAATTGCGTTTGGAAAAAAAGACTTCCTAAAACGCTCTTTATAACAGCGGGGATGAATTAATCTTGAGCTGTGAGTACTCACAAGAGCTCGAACTGTTTCATTAAGGGGACGACAATCATGATCAACGACTCTTTAATCGCAGTAACAACACTATATAGCACTTATTATATCTATTACTTCTATCTAGTATTTTTATTCACTGAATTTTTCCATATTTTTGTTTTTGAGCTGCTGTAATAAGTGATATTCCCCGGTGTGGATTAATAAAGTCTACCTAACCTAACCTGAAACTGCATGAACCTCTGGAGATAAAGCCTGCCGAAATGGGGGAGCACCCGTCTATATAAGAGTGCACATCACCGTAGGATCTCAGATTAATTCTCCTTCAGTGATGAAGATAATCTTCAGAGACAGAAGAAATCCTTCTGACGACTGGTTTCGTTGAAGAGCCTCGCAGCGGATCAAGACTGACTGATCTTTCCGGCGATCTCTGAAAGAGCAAATTTTATATTTCAAAAATATTTTGTGTGCATTTTGTTTCTGATTTCATTATTTTATGTGTGTATGTATATATATATATATATATATATATATATATATATATATGGGATACTGGAAAAATGTACATACTTAACTATATACTTACTCACCAATGTTTTGTAATGGTTTTAACTAAAGAGGCCCAAACTAATGTATGGTGTCAGTGAACCTGGCGAGCGAGCGAGCAACTGTAGTGCCGAGAGCAAATCCTCACCCTTGACGAAGTTTGTGTGTTTATAGATATTTATATATTTTCGTTGTTCTTTTTGTGCAGTTTTGTTTGCCATGTTTTCTATTCTTTGTTAGTTTTGTATATAGCTTGGGTAATTTCTTTCTTAGACAGTGGACCTGTGAAAACCTGTTGTCTCACAAGCGACGGAGATAATGTTCATGGACTCTGAGACAGAAGAAATCCTTATGACGACTCGTTTCGTTGAAGAGCAGCGGATCAAGACTGATCTTTCCGGCGATCTCTAAAAGAGCAAATTTCCACACGCCGTTGTTTCTAATGTCGCAGCCGCTGGAGTGAGCTCAGCCTGGGATGATGGCGAGTTAATCCGCATCGGGGTTTGAGTGGTCTATCCCTGAGGAGCCCACATGCAGCCGCCTGGACGACTGGTTCCCTCGTCAGAGAGCAGAGCCGTTCTTCCCGGAAGATCTTAAAAAAATCGTAATACAGAAGAAGCAGTTTTTGTAAAAGTCGGCTAACGATTGTGTCATAACCACGCGACTCTCTGGAGATTACCGTATGGACAGGAGGAGAAGCTCGCGCGCAATCGGGGGGACGTGGAGGCAAAATGACAAAGTAATTAATCAGAATACTTAGCAAAAGTTTCTCCTGCTCCAAGCTCATGGACAGCTCCTACTCACACTCTCCATCTCTATGGAATTATTCTTGAGCCAATAATAATGAACGTAGCTCTTCAAGAAAAGTAATTTTCAAAAAAAATTATTCCGTATTTAACAGAGTGGTCATTTTATTGTTTGAGTGATTTTTATTCACATTACTGTGATGATATTGTTGCGCTGTGGAAACAGTTAATACCCTTAAGAGAATGATACAACGTTTTGCCTCCATATGACTTTATAATAAAACATTACACTTCAATCTTAATATGTAACCAGATACTGTTATTATGAAATAATGTTTAACATTGACAACTAGTGTTGTGTTTCTCTCTTTCTCTCTCTCCAGAGAAAAATCCTCTGCCAAAAACATCCACGACTATGAAGCCAATAGAAGAAGGATTGGAAGATGATGTTTTCGAGTCTGAATCCCCCAACACTCGCCCGAGAGAAGACGTGTGACGCGCTTCATCACCTCACGCTCTCAGACTCTTGTGCTTCACTCTGTACGTTCTGTAGAAATGAATGGAAAATGCATTGAAAAGGAAAATAATTGAGGCTCACACTCAGATTACACTCTTCTGGATAGAGATCCTGATCAAAGGAGAGTTGTTCTAGTATTACAGAATTTACATTGGATACTAACACATTTAATATAATATAGACCTGAGCATTTTAAATGAAACTGCTGTCAGATATATTTTGACAACATTTTGGTGAACAGAAATATCTTTACAATTTTTAAAGCAGACTTATTCTGCTCTTTAACAAAGTCTTGATGTTGTTTTCAGGCTCTACTAGAACAGGTTTTCCTGCTTGAATGTTGATTATTCTCCTCATATTCTCCATTGTTGCGGCTCCTCTCTTCCCAGTCTGTCAGTAACGCTCTGTTCACTTCCTGTCTCTATGAAGCCCCTCCTTCTGAAAAGCACACTGTGCTCTGATTGGTCGGCTGGAGCAGTGTGTTGTGATTGGTCGAGTGCTTCGAGTGTGTTTGGGAAATGTCCCGCCCCTTACCATAACCGCCAGTTTAACACACTACTAACTAACTCAACCAGGCCCCGCCCCTTTATTCTGCATTATTATAGAGAAGAACTGGAGCTTTTTCATGATCGCACAGCAACATCACACACTAAACACAGATGAACATGAATATACAGCAGAATAGTGCTTATTAAATTATTCAGAACAGGATTTAGGAATCTTTTTTTTTAAATGATGTTTTTATTTGCTGAGACAATGAGTTAACTACAATATGCTAATTGTGTGATTAAATGTGGGGGAGCAGAAACACAAGCTTTTCCTCTAATAAATGTATCAAGTTTTCTTACGAGAGCTTATTCAGTGAAATAATGAATTAGATGCAGCTTTACAGGGGTGGTAAAAAAACAGGGGTAAAAAAATATTTCAAACGTTCATAGCGGTACTAATGTACATGTAGAGCTCAACAGTGTTGACTCCTTCCATCTGTAAGATTTCCATTTCTCTGATAGTTTTCATACACCATGTCATGTTTTCTTGTGTGACGCGTTAACAGTCAATATTATGTTAAATTGAATTGTATTAAGACGCTTTAGCAAATACGTGGATTTTCTCACAGCAGTTTAAATTAGTGTATTTGAATGTATTGTATAATGAAGTAAATCAAGAGTAGGTCACATAGAGTTAAGCCATGATAGGGTTCATATCTTAAATTAACTAACACATTTACTTGAGATATCACATTTACACAAGATATAATTTGACATAGGGTTTATTGAATGCCTGGTTAGAAGCTAAATATTTTTTCTCTGTGATAATTGTAATGTGACTTGTGTTGTTAAAGTCATACAGATTCTTGAAAACACTTTTTTAAATTAAAGTTTGACACTATGGACATGTTTCGTTATTTCAAGGAACAGAAAAATAATAATTCAAAGAAACAGTGCTTATTCATTCAAGCAGAAAATGACTTATTGTTAATTGTTCTCATTTTAAGAAAATTTATTTATTGTTTCTCATTACTATTAATGAACATCAGATATACTGTAATAATTCCCATGTACACTGTGCTGTCAATTATAATTACCTTATAATTACCTAAATATGATGCCTTGCACACCATAATCATCCATAGATGCGTCGGATAAAAGTCCAATATGAACTCGAAAAATATATTAATCTCACACACTATTCACACTTGCGTCATATCAAAATAGCCCTTTAACTGCTCGACCAAATGGTTGAGCACATTTTGAGTCACTACATTTTATTTAGAGGAGTACCTAACTTAAAGTCCACATGAAATCAAAATTGACCATATTTACTTTGTTTGCCTAAATTGATCGTTTTGTGGTGAACAATTCATCCATGCAAGTCAATCCACACAAAAAATTTTTTTGGCTTCGTAATCTTTAATCAAAATCTGAAAATGCCCCTCTGCATTGGAGGACCTTCCCTGATGACGTAGGTTTGACGGCTTGGTTTGGGAAACGCTTAACCACTCCCCTCAAACCATTAGTCTGTTATGAGCAGAGATGGAGAGGAGGAGCACTGGAGTAAAACCCTGCCCTCTGTTCAATATTCCGTTTCACTGGGAAATACGTCACAGCACTGGAGAAAAGTCATTTGCAACTTCCGGTTCACGCAGACTTTATCTCGAGCTGATTGAGCCGTCTCTACCACCAGGTTGAGGTATGTTATGCCAAAAAAATCCACTAGATGTCACAGTGTCCATCAACAGCACTCGTCACAACACTTCTTCTAACATGGACGTCAGAATCACTCCTGCCATATGATGAAATTTTTGGTGAAATTTTGCAAGGTAACCATTTTTTTTTCTTTTTTACATATTACACTGTAAGAGCCCTTACTTTACAAAATTATGTTAATTGGTGCCATGAAAAAACTTTAGTATGTTTTTAATAATTTTTCAAAAACGTGCTCAACCAAACGGTTGATTTGTCACATTATGGTAAACGTAGAAAAGCTAAGCTAATGTTTTCAGATCATCCATTTCTGCAGTCAGAATGGATTATTTGCTGAGAAATATAAACTTCTGATCATTCATAGCTATGAATATGACACAGCTGTTGTTATTTCTTTATGAATATACTGTGATAATTTCTTACGCATGTATTTTTTTGCCACTTTTGGATATTTTTTGAAGTTAATATAATGAATTCATAGAATTAATGTGTGGAAATCATAATTATCAGAGGTAATTACTTCTTAAATGACAAATGTAGTACTAACATTGCTAAAATCCACCACGTCCGTTGCCGAGGGGTGTGGAGGAACTCAACGGGGTTCGGCTAATGAGGAACTCTACTGGAGGAAGAATGGGGCACGTATCCAGTCTATAGGATGGGAATGGCGCAGCAAGCCGACACTTCGAGCAGGGCTTACGGTGTTGACTGGCTTCTGTTGTTGACTGGTTTACCACCTGGTCCCAAAAGGGAGTGGTAGGTACCTTGGCCACATATCCGGGGATTCAGGATGACGTGAGAGTTGGCCGGCCTGAATTCCAGGCACGATTCGTCAACCAGAAATGCGTGCAGGTCCCCTACCCTCTTGATAGAGGCCAAAGCAAGCAGGAGATCTGTTTTATAGACAGGACTTTTAACTCTGCTGCCTGCAATGGCTCAAAGGGTGGTCTCTGCAGTGCCGTCAGCACCAGAGATAAATCCCAAGAGGGTATAGAGGGGGGAGGCAGATTCAGTCTCCTGGCTCCCCTCAGGAACCTGACGATCAGGTCGTGCTTCCCCACGGATCTCCCGTCAAATGCATCATGATGTGCGGCAATAGAGGCAACATACACTTTGAGGGTGGAGGGAGACAGCCCTCGCTCCACCCATAATGCAGGAAGGAAAGCACTGTACCGATCGAACATCTTCGGGGGTCTTCCCGGTGAGAAGAGCACCACTCAACGAACAGGTTCCACTTCAGGGCGTAAGCATGCCTCGTAGAGGGTAGTTTTTGTTCATGATATTCAGGTGACAGATCGAGACTAGGGTTGCGTATCGTTTAAATTTGAACAATTCTGATTTCGATTCTGCTGATCGAATCCGATTCCTAATTTCGGTTCCAATCAGGTTAAAAAAAAAAACTTCGATATCATTCACATTTAGTCTTATTGCAAAACATTTAATTGTAGCTGAATATCATAACCAAAAATCTACAGGCTAAAGAACACTTACAGTACACAAGGAACCTGTGGTTTAAAATACCATAGAAAAACAACTAGCCTAACTAATATAAATTTCAAGCATTATTAAAGACAAGTAAACACTCAGTAATTAAAAAATAACATAAAAAAATTAGCAATGGCAACAAATAGATACAACTGAACAAATATATATGATTGAAATAAACAGTGTTTTAAGATTGTCAGGTAAAAACTGGAATCAAATGTAAAATAACACTGCAGTTTATAAATAAAATATACATTATAAATAGTTACTATAGTTATTCAGTGAAGAACGAGTGAATTTTCTCTTTGTCTTCTGTTGTTTGATTAGTGTTATTATAGAGACGGCAGGAATATTAGTGTTATTATAGAGACGGTATTATAAAGACGGCAGGAATATTAGTGTTATTATAGAGACGGTATTATAAAGACGGCAGGAATATTAGTGTTATTATAGAGACGGCAGCAGGAATATTAGTGTTATTATAGAAACGGTATTATAAAGACGGCAGGAATATTAGTGTTATTATAGAGACGATAGCAGGAATATTAGTGTTATTATAGAGACGGCAGCAGGAATATTAGTGTTATTATAGAAACGGTATTATAAAGACGGCAGGAATATTAGTGTTATTATAGAGACGGCAGGAATATTAGTGTTATTATAGAGACGGCAGGAATATTAGTGTTATTATAGAGACGGCAGGAATATTAGTGTTATTAGTGTTATTATAGAGACGGCAGGAATATTAGTGTTATTATAGAGACGGCAGGAATATTAGTGTTATTATAGAGACGGCAGGAATATTAGTGTTATTATAGAGACGATAGCAGGAATATTAGTGTTATTATAGAGACGGCAGGAATATTAGTGTTATTATAGAGACGGCAGGAATATTAGGCTGCTGTCACTTTAAGAGCTGCACAGATCCAGTATACTGATACACATGAACACAGAAAACAGCGAGTCGTCTCACGCTTGAATTATTTAAAGTCATATTGAAATGCTCACAAAGGAATCAATAAGAGGAATCGAAATTTTAATTTTATTACAAGTATCCGATTCCTGGCCTCAAGTATTCGATTTTCAGAATTGGTATCGATTTTTGATTACCAACCTTACTCTAGACTGGATACATCTGAGTCAGACATTAACTCCAGGAGGGATTCACCGGAGAACGATGACGTCTCAGAATTGGATGGATCTGCATTAACCGGCAGCTCGACTCCAGATGGACACGGATCGACTGATGACGCCAAGTCAAACCCGGATAAATCCAGGGTTTTCAGGCCCTGCCACTCATCCTGGACTGCAGCCAAGTTGCACCCCGATCTGCAGGTTGGGGATTAGTGAGGTCTGTGAAGCCTTTCAGATTCCCCTTCAGTGTTATTCCCTAAAACAGAAATAACACACATCACACACACAGAGAGAGGCAGACAGACAGACACACACCAACACACAATGAAATGTCTGGCTATTTGTCAGCCTCTATTTTTTTAAAGACTTGTCCAATCTTCTCTGCATTTCCCTCCTTATCCTCTATTTTTTTGTATTGTGTTGTGCAACGAAAACATTGATTCTCATGTCACGGAGTGACAACTAGGAACCATAATTAACTGAACGAGTTCCCGTGGGGAGACAGTTCCGGCGGGACACCAGGCCGGTTCCGGTGGCCTGTCATGGCTGCCCGTGTTGATGAGCGACAGCTGCAGTGGATTATGAAGTGGCTATTTCAACGTTCGGCGTGCAGCGTTCCGGGCAGTGCGGGAAAGCGGAAGGGCAGAACGGAGGCAGCGGGCAGCTGGCGAGCTCGGCTTTGGCCGAAGCGGAGGAGAGTGGCATTATGAAAAGATGCTCTGTCTGCAGACAAGCAAAGCGGACTTGATCAAAACTGAGGTATGACAAGACGAGAGGGCAGATCGTACAGGACAGGAAAGACTGCATGTAAAGAAGAAAGAGCTGGAGATCAGCGGTGTGGTTGAACTGTTATCTCATCGAACAGATGAGTGTTATCTGCCAGTAATATTAGGAAGTTAATGCCTGTAGTGCCCGCTATCCGCCATAGCTCGGTGAAGCCGCCCCGGCGTTCAGTGAGATCTGGTTTGAAGCCTTTTAATGTCAATTGTGTGTCCATAGCCAACTACCTACACAGCCCTGGATGTACAGTTTTGACAGTTGAGCGGAGAGAGTCGGCTGGGACCACGAGAAGAGACCTTATTCACTGTGAGTTGATGTGAGTTGCAGTGCTTAATGTGAAGTGAACACGTGTGATCATTTGAGGTGACTGAATTGTGCACTGGCGTGGAAACTGTAATTTTATGTCTGTCCGTTCCCCAGTTGGCATACTCGTGGGTCTCTAAGGTCAAATTGAAATTTACTAACTGCTGTGTGTTTAGCGCATGCTGTACAGGAATGCAGCCCCATCCTGTATATCCGCCGCTGCATTCTGCCATTGTCGCCCTGTGGTAAGAAGACTCAGTGTAACTGTTGGATTCTGTATGCACTATTGTTGTTCTATGAACAGAGAAAGAGATCCTGATATCCGCCGCTGTATTCTGCCATTGCCGTCCTGTGGTAAGAAAACCCAGTTGTTGACTGTTGAATCCTGTACTCACCACTGTTGTTCTGCGAACATAGAGAAACTGCCCTTCGCCATTGAATGCTGCCATCACTGTTCTGTGGGGAAGTCACTGTCCGTCGCTGTATTTGAACTGCCGCCGGCTTGTGGAAGGAGGGAGACCCCCAGCTAGCTGGTGTGTCCCGTGGAGAGCGAGAGAGCTTCCCGTTTGCCATCTACGACTGACTATTATTGCATTGCGTCTGATGATCCCCTGCCCTATCCTCCCCCCGTCCCAAAAAGAGGTGACACTCAAATAATTGATGCTGTCCTGTGAGAAGAGTAACCCCCTCCCTTGTTGTCAATTTCCTACCAGTGCCTGCCTCAACACAATCACCGCTGCGCGAATCCTTACCAGTATCTGCTCCATTACATGCCTCTGTCTGTCCGAAGAGGAATCGCTGTGCGAACTTCCTACGCAGCCTGACGAAGAAGGAGAGGTGGGTCAGCCTGTGATTTTAGTTTGAGATTGGACTTATTTTAACTAAATAAAATACAAGTTTTTGATACTGATTATCTTGTCTGGTCTGTTGGTGTCTCTGGGTAACTCCTCGAGGTGGTACGCTCAGAAGGGGAGGGTAAGGCCCCCCCCCCGGCCTGTGACACTCACACTGAGAATCTGTCTTAATCATCGATCCTAACAAACTCTCATCCTAACACACCTGGAATCTCCTCTCATTACCCTTCTGCTGAGCGAGCATGGTCTGGATCTTCTCCAGCATGCCTCCGGCCTTTGCCCTAAACTTCAGTGCTTCCAGTCTGGCCACTGTCGTCCTCAACTCTGATGTGGCTCGGGGGAGGATCGGGTCATTCCTTTGCAAGGCTAAGTGAGGATAGCTCCTCAAACATGTCAGAGAGAAAATGGCAGAATACACAAAAGAGTGCATTATCCATTTCCTGCTTTATCTGTTAAGTAGTGAGTAAACAAGTACACAGTAAACGTGTAAGTTAATTTAAGTTAATTTATTTTTCTCCTCCAACATCTGTCAATTACTTGATTCTAAAAGTTAATTTGAGTTTTTAACCTATTTTTGTAAATTAGGCCAGGAGCTCCATGTGTTGCAGAACAACTGAGTACTGGGCTTGGTCTGTGGACATGGGGGATCCGGCGAGTTCCCTTGACGCTAGCTGGTGTACAAATATCCACACCAAGCTCTTGTCCGAGATGTAGAGCTCTCGTTTGGATTTTCCGCTGAAGTGATAAGTCTTCCGTATCAGATGTAGAAGATCATATACAACAGACATCTTTGGCTCTTTCTTTTGAACGGTAAGTATTGCCAGCTCTAGTCCGTGAAAATAAGAAAATAACAAACAAACAATTCACTGTCTCTCTCTTGTGCCAAAATAAAGTTGCAATAAATGAAAGTATAGAATTTGTGTTCGAGTTGGTGTACATCATGGAACGTTTTACATGGCAAAAGCCCACACAGATATGAAGTTGTAGCGAAGTGATTGTTAACAAACGTAATGGCAAGGATTCATTTACTTTATACCCCGGAGACGAAGTTTTATAATTATTGTAGCCCTATTCAACTTTACACAAGAATAAAGCCTATAAAGAGAAACAGCTTACTTGTGGCATGGGAGTGCTGAAGGGTCTGTTGTCCGACCAGGAGATCGACTGGCTTGCCATCCTCCAACAAGCGCACATAAACAATCTCGCATTCGGTGTTGGATATATCAGTGTCTCCGTCTATTAGAACGGCTAGATACTTCACGGCTTTAAGCTTCGCTGACAGGCCCTCTCTCATTATGTCAGCAATTTGACCGATCATCTCCGCACATCTTACATCATTGTCGTATGTGGGATTAATGTCAACTCGTGTTAACTCATGTGGTGGAGTCTGATAAGTGGCCCAAATTTGACAAAAGGTTCTTCTTCTTTCGCAATGAAGTATGCAATGTTTATCTATATTTTCTGAGCTGCCTCCTCTTCTCCTCAGATAGCAGCACTCACCTCTTCAAGGCTGTGGACACCGTGCTCGATGCTTTCTCCTGTCTCGGCAGGTACAGGTCTCTACACTGGAAGATGTTATGTTTCGTTACGCTATCTTTTTTCAGATGTGGATTCCTGACACGAACAATGGGTTGCTAGCCTGTTTCTGCCCTCTTCAATATTTGCAGAACATGAGGTTGTTCTCGAAATCCAGCCATGGGAAAATGTTAATCCAATTGTTAATCCAATTAAATGTATATGTTCTCTCTCTGCCGGCTCCAGTGGACGCTGAAGTGACAGCGGTGGTCACCTTAGGTTCGCTAAAGTTGTTCTCAGCTTCAGGTGAATCTTGTGAAGAAACCTTCCATATCCCCCTCACCTGATTCCTCTTTCTCCTCATCTCTTTTTCGCTTAAAATAAAAATTTATGTTCTTAATTTTTAACTATTGTACTTTTTTTCAAGTGTTTACCTCACTTGACTCTCACTTAAAATCCATCAGTTCCCGCACATTCCCACACTATTTCAGGGATTGGCTCATTGGTTGCGAATCGTCGCTCTCATTTGCATGAAGTTAAGCATGTCATCATGCTATGTTCACATTGCACAGTCGCGACCCCGTCATGTCCTCTTGCTTGCTTTCCATGTGAAATCAATGGTATGCTTCGCTTCATCGCGCTGTTGTTCTGTGTATTGAGAACAGCCCGTCACTCGCGCACTGTGCTCGTAAATAATTTTTCAAGTTCGCACATATCTATTTTTAGGCGCAAATGCAAGTGAAATCCCCGCACTGTTGAGCCCTGTTTACAGCCTTCCCTATTCTCCGTAAGAAAGCACAGATGCCTTTCTTCTTCCTTTCCTTAGGCTTTTATAAGTTTTTGGATATACTGTATCACTGTAAAACTTTCTCTTTTCAAACATGTCAACTTATTGATAATTTTACAGTGAACACCACATAGCTGTTATAAATTCACTGTGAACCAATTTCTTGGGGCTTATGACTTTATTTAAATTTGATTTAAAGATTTTATTTTAAAGTTTAGTAAAATGCAAAAAATAAATGAATTTGTAAAAAAATCAATTGAAAAAAAAAAAGCCTGTAGCAGACCTGCCAACCTGTACACATTTTGGGTACACTGGTTCGATTTGTCACTCTAAACTACGCAAAAACCTGGTGACTGTGCAATCGCAGAACTCACATCAAGCAACAGCAAAAGAACAAGAGTTCGACCAATCATAGCGCTGGATTCAGTCCTCGACAATCACATGGGCTTAATCGCATGGATTAATCAAGGGGAGAATCCAGCATCCGGAGAGCGTACCTTCACTGTCTAACAAGCCATGACCTGCTGTTAGCAAACCATTGACTCCCATTCATTTTGGTGTCACTTTGACAGCGAATAACTGTACATCTTAGGCGTTTAAAGACTCTATTTATCCGTTGTTTATTTCTAAAGAAACACGACAATGTATAAAAGGCTCCATTACCTTGTAGCTTGTTATGGCCCCGTAGAAGCAGTTTTTGTAAAAATAGGCTAACGATTGCATCATAACCACGCGACTCTCTGTCGCACAGTAGAGAGATTACCGTATAGACAGGAGGAGAAGCTCGCAGGCAATCGGGGGGACGTGGAGGCATAAAGTCAGATAAAGTCAAGGGAGAAGCCCATAGAGAGTCATAAAGTTGCTCCTGCTCCAAGCTCATGGACAGCTCCTACTCACACTCTCCGCCTCTGTGAGGTTCGGAAGGGAATGATTCAGATTTCTCTCGGCACAGCTACTAGAAGACAGACGGGCTGCTCACGTCACATCTACGTCGTCAAGCTCAGTTTGAGTCTGCGCAGTCGCTCAGCCATCAGGAAGAGAGAGCTTCTAACTGACTTCACTTTTCTCAGTTGAATCCAATGGGGTCGCTGTGTCCATTTCTTTTACTGTCTATGGGATTAATTTAAGATACTCCATCACTCATAGTCACTCAAACAAGAGGAAGACATCATTCAGCCAAGCAAATAATAAAATGCTCAAGTAATGCTGAACAATATATCTAAATAAAGTTAAAATCTGTGATTTGTGGATAACTGACAAGCATAGTCTGGAGAAACAGCCGTTTATTTATTAATTCTGAGTGTTGTGAAACGTAGCCTACATGTTACATTATTGTGTTAAATAATAACTAAAGTACCTAATTATGTTACGTATTTATTTGGTATGAAAACTAGTGCGTTATTAAGTCAAGTCAAGTTTATTTATATAGCGCTTTTCACAACATAGGTTGTATCAAAGCAGCTTCACAGTAATAAATTAAAACAATAATCAATGTTTGTTTCTAGTGGAACGTCCACGTTTGGTAATGCTGATCAATAGTATCGTTGATTGATTAATTAAATTAAATATCCCCAAATATCCCCAACTGAGCAAGCCAAAGGCAACAGTGGCAAGGAACCGAAAAACTCCATCAGGTGACCTAATGGAGAAAAAAAATCCATATTACTTATGGATTAAAAATTATCGTTGTCTGTGCTGTGTGAGAATTGTAGATAATTGTAAAATTTAAATTGACGTGCTAGGTTTAGTTTGTTTTTTGTATTATCAATCTGTGTTTTTAAAATTCATTAAATGACGGATACGTTAACACAACCACTCGTTGTGTCAGACTCATCTAATTTATACTTCATATTGTTTTTATGATAAGCGATTTGTTTTGCTTTTATTGGTGATTATTCATTGTCAACTGTTTTCTATTATGTTTGTATTGGCTAACGTTTATTCAGCTAATGCCTGTTTATAGTGTGCAATGATCAAATGCAAAGGCAGCACGTCACAAATATAAACCCTTTTTCCCACTGTGAGATTTATATCATATTTGGATATTGGAATAGGCTAATAAAGTATTTTAAATGAATCACATGTACACACAGTGGGTCTCATTCACAAATAATTTTGTGGATTATTTCGTACTTGTATTTCTCACGAAAAAATCTCCACCTATGCAAACGCAGTGTATAATGCAATATACAAAAGTATTGTATATTGTGGATAATTTTATATGGTGTATAACTGTTATAATATTTCTATGTTCCCCTTTTCAGGTAAGCCCCTTAAATATCTGAATATTTGATGTTAATATGAGTTTGTGTATAGGATGTTGGTATAATTGTTAAATACCCGTATATTGTGGAAAAAGAGATTGTCGCACATGGCGAACGAGATTAGTTCCCCCTTCTCAATAAACTATATAGACATGAAGTTTTATGGGTTTCTAACAATCCGTATAATGACAATACAGTGTTATTTATGCTGTTAAGAAGAGTTTGGCTGTAATATTATTATCTTCTAACTCTGTTTTATGTTTATATGAGTCTGTATCGTACATGAGTGAGTGTTAATGGGGCACGTGCTGAACCGTCCATGTTCAAGTGTGAAGGCCTGCAGTTATCACATAAAATGGATGACGTGTAAAGTTGGTATTATATTGTTGTGACAACTAAAATGTTTTGAGATTAATTTGCACTATATAGAGAGTACAGAGTATAATATACAGTGTTACATTAATTCTGATTTATAATATGCATTTAATATATTTAATAGTTTCTTTATTAAATAAACTCCTGATGTACTTACAAACTTTCCAATGCCTCGTTTTATGAGTACAGAACCTATTTGTACTGTAGAAGTTTGGTGCCATTCTTTGGCTCGAGGTCATGGTGCAAAGGACCCTGGGTTGATTTTACTCTGAACCATCCCTTTAAAAGAAAGATAAAATATGATAGAGCAATATGAACAGTGAAACAGAAGTTCATACAAAGCATTTTAGCAGGCTTTATTAAGCATGAAAATAACTTAGCCAAATAATATGATTTATATAATTTTGGTTTCTCTAAATACATTTAAAAATTACAGATGCAGTGAAAATACAGGTATCGGTATCGGCGATTACCAAAAATGACAGTATCGGACACGTTCTGGAAAAAGTGGTATCAGTGCATCCCCAGTCATTATTTATTAGCCATAATTTATTTAGTCCCTATTGAATAAGTGGGGTTACATGCAGCCTGTTCAAAAAGTTGCTAAATGTTGCATATAAAAAACATTTCTAGTCACTTTTTTTGAAAAAGACACACACACACAAAAAGGAAATTCAAGAGTTCTGAAATTCTGGAAAAAAAAATTTGAGGAGTTTTGACTGACTGAGTTTTCTGACTTTAGGACCCAGCGGAACAGCTCAATTGCTCCATATAAGGCCATCTAGAGTCATGAAATATAATCTTATATTACTTATTTTCCACAAGAGGTCAAAGACACCCAAAGTAAGGTATTTAGAGCTGGATTAAAAGGGTTATGCATGAAACTAAGATATTTTGAATTTTAGTTAAAATAATGTGAGGAATGTGCTTAACCCTAAAACTGGTAATGTGATCTGGGTGTAACATAGTATATCATTTTTATCACTTTTATCATTTATCACAGCCTGGTCTGTCTTGAGTATGCTGGTCACATGATTTGAAAAACAACAACATTACAATCCTGTAATCCCCCTTTTTGAGAATATATGTAATATTGCACTATCCCAATTTAAATGGTTGTAATTCAAGAATGCTTTAGGAGCTGTACCAAAAATAGTTTTTGTAACAAATTAATTTATTTTTAGTCTCAATACAGTCTCAGACCTTTCCGACAATATGTGTTTTGTCAAGATTAGAAAAGTTTTTTATTATAAAGTAGTTAAAATAAATTTTGTAATAAGAAACCTGACACCGATTTCAAAACGGTTTTCACAGGCTAAATCTTGAGTTTGTAAGCTTTCCAATGATATATAATATGTCAACATTATATGAGTTGAAGTATAGGATATAATTGTTTTAAACATGCAATGGCAGTTACAGTTATAGATTTGGTCCTTTTTTTATACCCTAAACAGGCAATGTGATCTGGGAGTCACAACTCATAAACTCCAAAATACATAACATTTTTCAAAAATTATTTTGGATATGATTTACTTAAGTCCAGATGATATAAAAAAAGACATGAAATTATTTGTTGCTTATTTTCTACTCTTGCCTGTTTAAGGGTTAAATTACTATGTATGCATTATTTATTGATCAAACAAACAAAATGTATGAAATAAAATGAAACAAAGCCAGCAAGGACAAAATATTTTTAATTTCAAAAACCAAATGCGAGGGACTATTGCAAAAATAAAATTAAAATAAAAAGATGGCAATAAGATGATTGACTTTGCTTTGGTCCACAATGCAAAAAAACGTGCAGTAATAAATAAAAGTTCATGTCAGATTCAGGTTCTGACTGTTGCTCTGCCAGAGAACAACGGACTCCTCCGAACTCGACAATCACTAGAGTTTAAAACTGCAATAAATAATAACAAAAAACAAAAAAACTAAAGTATTACTGTACTTTAACATATCAATCAACTCATAATAATATTCCCAACATAATACACAGTGTAACTGGAGAGCTGTATAGACTGACCCAGACGAGTGTGTGGATTCAAACGCCTGAGAGGAAGATTTAAGGCACCAAACTCAAAACTAAAACATGAGCCCCAGTTCAGAGAAGCTCTTCTTCATGGGCCGCTTGTCCCTCCGCTCTGAGACTCACTGATCGACGGGATCCTCCAGGAGCCCATGCTTGCCCTCGAGGACTTCAACTGTAGCAGAGAGAGCGCTGAGAGACAACACAGGAGAACGTGTTTTTAAAATTACATCTTTTGTTTTTAAGTCTCTACATAATAAATCACAGTCTCATCTTTCAGATGCAATTTCTATCCATAAACCAAACAGGTCGTTGAGATCCTGTAATCTAGATTAAAAATGCTTCTTCTCTGCCGAGTTTTAAGTATCTGCTTAAACACCTTTTATCAATAGCTTTCAACCAGGTATTGTGTTGGTAACAGCTTTCAATGTTTATATTGTGTTGAGTTGTGTTCTTTTATATTGTTGTATTTGTATTGTATCAGATTTTAGTTGTATTGTACAGCACTTTTGTGTCAACCTTGAGTTGCATTGAAAATGCTTAATAAACAATAGAGCTGCACAATACATCGAATTATCGATATATCACAAATGTATCGCAATATGCATATCGCAACGGCTTGCTATAACTGGTGTCATGAACAAAAGACAGAAAATCACTCACTGCTCTCGGCTGAATAACTTTTGTAGTTTAAACAAGAATCAGGATATATTTAATTCATACAGTGAAAACTAAGCCGTGTTTTATTTTAACATTTGATTATTCAGTTTCTGTTGTTAAATAACCCTTTAAGCATTATCGTATTGCATTATTTAATGAGTTATCGCATTGTTCTTCAATATCGTGGCACCCTAATAAACAATAAATAAATCATTTAAAAAAGTTTTTTTTAAAATTTGAAGTAAACACCACAACCACTATTGTGTAACTTTGGTAATTATCCTCGTAAACACAGTCGGTTATGTCTGAAGTGAACATAAACAGTTGAGCTAGAAAACGTGTGTGTATCAGTATACTGGATCCGTGCAGCTCTTAAAGTGACGGCAGCCTAATAAATCTGCTTAAACAACGAGACCAAGATAAAATCACTCACTGCTGTCAATTAGTGATATTTCAATGTTAATATACCGTGCAGCTCTAAGACTAAAACTGCGTCCGGAATCACATACTGTACAGTAGGTACTATCTTTGCTTTGAAACACTTCACAACCATTAAAAGTATGTTTTATAGAGTATGAATGACATTTAGATGCACTACATCCACTCCTGTGGCCTCATGGGACACGCAGTTCAGAACCTCACCGGAAGCAGACGCTCGTCCGCAGACGTTCACGAGTGTGTTTCACACTCCTCTGCTCTTGCCTCCTATAGCAGCGAAGATGCAACTCAAGTCTCTAATGAACGTGTTAATGAGGTTCTGAGAGTCACTCACCATCCCGGCCTGATGATCCGGTATCTGCCACTCACGGACAGATCCACGACTGTCGAACCCAAGCGGTTCTGATCTCCAATCGGGCCTCCGTCCACCACAACCGCCAGACTGGGCCACAGATCCTCAAACTCCTGCAGAAACACACACACACACACGTCAAACTCAGACCAAAGCCCACTGAGAAAGCACTGGGAGTTGTGGAGTCGTGTGCTTACGCTAACAGCAACCGTACTGGTGTGAGCGCTGACATTAGCGCTGGTGAGCGCGAGCGGTTCGCCACACATCTGACAGAGGCGTCTCATGAACGGGTGATCTGGGATACGGACCCCGATGAGCTGCAGCAAACACAACATTAGTGACACGGGTCTTAAACACTCACAACAACATTAAAGTACACTTCACATCTTAAAGTCCCCCTGTGGTGTAAATCCAGCTTTTAATGTTGTTTATGTGTCTATGTGGTGATTTTAATCTGCTTTAAGACAAATCATGTGTAAGTTCATAAGTCGACAGCATTGCTGAGTATTTCCTCCTTAAAACTGCAGTGAACCAAAGACAGTCTCAGAAACACGCTTTGAAATCGCTGGTGTTTCTGACATCACAAACTACCTTGTAACCAATCAGATCAACGTGTGATCGTCAACCAGTGGATCTCTGAGCTGAGTGAGTGAGTGGAGGCGGGGCTCATTTGCATATTCATAGAACCACGTATACTAAATAAGGCAAGGGTGTCGAGTTACAATCAAGATATTTTAAGGCATGAAGACTTTTCTTTCAAGTAAAAAACACTTAAATATGTCATTTTGGTGATGAAAGATGAGTTTTATTAGATACGATTATTGAGTACAGGGGGACTTTAAGTACATTTTAAAACTGTACTTGCAGAGAATATTGCACACTTAAGTGTACTTAAAGGGATACTTCAGGATTTAGCATTAAGCTTTGTATTAGTAGAAAACCTGTAGTATTTTCGAATTACCGTGCTTTCCACCCTCATATCCCCCTGAGACAAGAGATTTATGTATTTTTTGTCTGGAAAAAATCCTCGTCAAAATAATCGTCATTTTGCGTCATCGGAGGATTTTCTGTCCAGAGGCTAAAGACTACAGCCAGTAGGAGGCGCTGTCCCGCATGTGTTCAACCCGCCCATAGAGGGTGGGATCTCACTCACAGACTGTACACACAGTCAGCCGTCTTTCTTTGGAAGCTAAGCTAGCAGGCTCTTGTTCTGTGGAGAAAGCTGAGTAGTAGGAGAAAGCTGAGTAGTAGGGGTTACATCCTCCTTTTCCCGGACTTGTCCGGCGGGCGAGATCGTCCAAAATGTACAGGATTCGGCTTTTGCGTTCTGCGGTCGCCATTCATTGTTTACATGCACACCTCTTGTTTCAATCTCACTGAATTCATTCCGATTGGTGAATCTGAATGTAGTGTTTACATGAATGCTAAACAAGTGATCGGTTGATGTGCGTTTTAACATTGCTTAGAAAATTCCCGCACCTCCGTTGCGAGACCGGCGCGTCTCAGTAATGACGCCACCGGTCTCGCGCCGTTCTCCCGCGGCCGTCAGCCTCGTCCTGCTCGCCACAGTAAACATGATGACGTTCTCCCGCGGCCGTCAGCCTCGTCCTGCTCGCCACAGTAAACATGATGACGTTCTCCCGTGGCCCTCAGCCTCGTCCTGCTCGCCACAGTAAACATGATGAATGCCGACTGTAGAACGCAAAAGCCGAATCCCGGACATTTTGAGCGATCCCGAAATCCAGGGAAAACTCGTCACGGAGACTCACTAGTTTATTGTATTCTCTTCCGGTCTGTTTTCCATCCACGTTCACGAGTCCACGTGGACGCTGCTGACTGATGTGTTATCTGGTGCGTCCATGTGGACTGTTAATTTTGGACCAAAATGTATTTTCGATGCTTCAAAACATTCTAAATAACCCACTGATGTCACATGGACTACTTTGATGATGTCTTTATTACCTTTATGGACGTGAACAGTGACACGTCCATTGACTTACAATGGAGGGACAGAAAGTTCTCGGAATAAATCTAAAATATCTTAAGATGTCTTCAGAAGAGAAACGGAGGTCTTACGGGTTTGGAGTGACATGAGGGGGGAAGTCATTAATGACATCATTTTCATTTTTCCACCAGTACCACTGGAGTTAAACACATTATTACAAGTTTACCGGTTTGAACTGAGCTAAGGCGAGCAGAGAGTGTTGAACACTGGCTGGTTATGTACTTGCTCAAATATTTATTTTGGATCATTTTTAACCCAAAAACATTATGGACTGCAGCTTTAACCCCCTGAGGTCGACAATCGCGCCGGCGCGATAGGCTCGCTTTTTTTCAGTTCAGTTCAAAAGAAATTAATTTTGCTCTGTTGACTTTGATATTACAAGCAAGTTTCATACATCAATCGATTCTGTTAAATGTGTATTGTTTTTGTGTATACTCACAATAAAAACAAAGTGTTGTGCTTTTTGCCAAATAAAGAAAAATAAACGTGATGCGAGTCTTCTCTCTGTCAGTGAAGACCATTCTGAAACGCGTCCGAAAATGAACTGTAACTCAGCGAATACTCAGTCAAACAGGCATGAAGCTTGAATTCTCTTCTTTTAAATGAGGTAATTTATATAAAAAACAAATATTCTTATCTTGTGAAATCTGTATTAAAAGAGAGCGATTCCAGTCGAGCTAATTAGAGCTCATTCAAAGGTAATGTGAACCCGCCCACGGAGAGCGCGTGCTATTCAAACGCAAATTACTGAGGCAATCCACGCAAACCTGTGAACGCCCACATATCAGCTCGAGAAAACACAAGCGCTGTGAGAAATAATAATAATGGAAAATCTACCTCAGAGTGCGGAGTGCAGAGTATTGCAGGAGAGAGGATCCGAATAACGTTACTGTAGTAAGTTTTTTTTCCTTCTCAAGTTAATCGCGTTTCTGTGAATGAATGAACGGCAGCCGCAGAGATGCGCGCTGTTTACCACAGCTCGCAAAAAGACAGTTTAAATTTAAATTGCGTCTCTGTGTGAATGAATGATGATGTTTTAGCAAACTGTATTGCTATACTGAGTGGAGTAAAAATCGACAGAAATATGTTGAAATAAAATGTAGGCTATTTGTATAAGCAACGTATTAAACTGAAAATTAACATTTATATGCCCTAATATTTCATAAAAACAACGTTACAGTCAGGCGTTTCTGTTTGTGAATGAATGTTTCGGTTTTAGCAAACTGTATTGCTATACGGAGTAAAAATCGACTGAAATATGTTGAAATAAAATGTATTTGTATAAGCAACGTATTAAACTGCAAATTAACATTTATATTTCTTATAATAAAAATGAAAGACCTATGTTACAGACATATGAAAGACAACATTTCGTTGATTAGTTTTGGATAGATTATACATTTTTACTGTAAAATATCTGCCACCTCAAATAAGCTTTTGTTTGCCAATATTTGCTCATGTTAAATATAGTATGTTTTGTCAAAAATAAAGTAATCAAATAATCAATCAAATCCTTAACTTTGAAATATGTATGATAAAATGTATACTTTAGTTTTTACAAAGTAAGATTACACTTGAATTGTTGTTGTAATTGTAACCTTTTTAATAAAAAAATATATTTACAAGGTAGATGTAAACAAACTATTAAAAGGTAAATATAAGCCTTTTCTTTAAATAATTTTTATTGTGTTTTATTAGTGACAAATTTGGGGAGAGGATAAATATTCCAAAACTGAAAATACAGTATGAGAATTAACTGCACAATTACTAGACATGTTTTCCTTGGATATTATAGGCCAAATTGCAAGCACAATATGTGGAAAAATAAAAAAGAATTGAGATGCTTCCAACTGTTGCTCTTGCATTCTTTCTTGTGACACACCTGAATAAATGGCTCATTAAGTATGCGGGCCCCATTGCCTCCAGGTGCGAACCACTAAATATTCATGATCGTTGACGCCCACTCCGCATATTGCCTTTCCAAACAGAAAGTGCTTCGCAAAATTCAAATCAATGTATTGTGTTATGTGAATGTTTAGGCAGGGTGATTTTCACATCATTTTGAAGAAAAAACTCTAGGCAATGACATCCATTAGACAAAAGTCTTATTGGCACATATTTAGTATGTGTTTTGTGGCCTTATTTCAGAAACTTTAGTTTTTAGTTTTTTCAATAACCACGCATAAACATTATTCTCTCAAAAATGCAGACATGTACATTCTTGTTGCTCACATATGATGGTAGCCCTGTTTGTGCTAAATAGTGTGTAATTTTTTTTTGCCATTAATATGTTTATAAGCAACTGAAAAATGCACAAATGTCAGGGCATGTCAGAACATCTCAAGGACCCCAAAAACACCTTAGACCCCAGAGGGTTAAAGTAAACTTTAAGTCTAGGGGTGTGTTTCCGAGAGCCTAACCTTAGTGAAGGGATTGAGATCCGCGTTCAGTGTGTCGGATCTCTCCAGAACGAGTGTGACGGGTCCCGGCAGCAGATCCGACAGCAGATCCTCCTTCACAGACACTTTACAGAGCCTGCACACAGCAGAAGCAGGCCTTACACCACACGAACACCACATCAACACCACATCAACACCACAGCACATCAACATCAACACCTCAATATCAGTATTACTGCACTAGATCAAAAATAAAGTAATAAATAATAAAAACATGCAACAACAAAACCAAGTCTCTTCTGCTCACCGAGGCTGCATTTATTTGATCAAAAATACCATAAATATTGTGAAATATTATATTAATTTAAAACAGCTGTTTTCTATGTGAATATATAGTGTAATTTATTCCTGTGATCAAAGCTGAATGTTCAGCATCATTACTCCAGTCTTCAGTGTCACATGATCCTTCAGAAATCACTCTAATATGAGGATTAGATGCTCAAGAAACATTTATGATTATTATCAATATTTTTGTGGAAACTGAGATACATTATTTGAAATAGAAATGATTCGTAACATTATAAATGACTTTTCTGTCACGTTTGATGAACAATGCATCCTTGCTGAACAAAAGGCTGGAAATGACCGATTTTTATTTATTTTTTTTGTCAATGAAATGAATGTAATATATTTTAGTTTGATAATGTTTATTATTTAATATTTAGTATTTTTAGGGGATTTTTTTATACTAAATTATATTTACGCTGTATTTATAATCCATTTATTCACTTTTTGAGCACAGACCTGGGGCCTCATTTATAAAACTTTGCGTATGATTTGCGTCATAAGTGGCGTACGGATGAAACATAGGACGTGCGTACGCACAGAAATACTCGGATTTATAAAACCGTGCGCACGCACATCCTACGCAGTTTTCCCTTAATAAATCACAATCAATTCTAAATGTAGCGCAGCTTTTGCGGCTTCATGTCACGCCCATAGTTGCCCATACATAGTCCGTGAAACGCCCACAAGTTAATATTCATCGATTGCGAAATCATGGCAAACACAGAGAGGAAAACCAAGAAACGTAACTTCACTCACGTCATTACGCATTGTGATGGCATCATGGCATTTTATTACCATCCATTTGATTGCATCTGACAAGCTACAGATGTGTTATGAGGATGAATTGCATAACATGCCAATATTATTGCAGAACATATTTCACTTTTCTTTTAGCAAATGTGTTAATTTACATTTCTGTTGTAATCTTCGTTTGATTTTGTTTGTTTTACACTGCAGATCGATCAAACGGGTGTTCGTGTAGGCTGTTAATTGTAAGGCTTGCTTTGTGAAGTCTTCATGTTATTTATGAGAGGCAGTATTGCCATTTCTTTTACACAACGGTCTACAGTTTCACACACTTTCACGTGTTTCTTCCATCTGCCGACGGTGTCGCAATTTCTCATTTCACCCGTTTTTGTGCGTACGCCTGGGTCAGAGTGTGCGTGAAAGACCGCACATTTTCCCGTCAAGTTTGCTTTTTATAAATACCAATTATTGCGTAGAGAGCGGCGTACGCCTTCTTTTGTGCGTACGCAACGTTTATAAATGAGGCCCCTGAAAACTAAATGTCCAACTTAAACTGGTAGCCTAAATCTTGAACTCTTTAAAGCAACAGACTGAAGTCTGATCTCTTTTCAAACACGACACTTGGCAGATTATTGCTGACATGAAAAAAGTTTTAAAAAGTGAACTTAGAAAAAAAAGTAACAGAATTTTACGTGTATTGTTATAAAAAAAAATGCACAAAAATAAAAATTTTCGAAATCATATTTTACTCTAAAACGGCAAGAAAATCAAAGCAATAAATCTAATCTCGCTGTGTTCCAAATTTGAGGTTGATATCACAAAAAAAATTAGCTTTCAGTGAGAAACTCTTGTTTGGCTGCAGTACCACACGCTTCCACTAGAGGACATTCGTGAAATTCATTTTTGACCATGAAACAGAACAAATGTGACTTTTTTTTTTTCAGGACCATTTAACCTTTTCGAATCATGTCCATGATTTTTTACTTTTTGTGTTCACATAGCAAGTGCCAAAACCTTCACCAAGTTTTGTACAATTCCAATGAAGTAAAAAATAAAATAAACAAATAAAACACGTAAAACTTTCCCGAAGAGCCCCAGAGAGTTAGAGGGCTGCAGAACTGCACCTGTATATGTCCTGTATCTCCCCGACACAGATGGCGAGAGGCTTGTCCCCGTTCCGGCCCTTGATGTCGTAAACCCTTCGTACGGCGGACGAGTTCTGGGCCACACAAGCCAGACCGTAGATGGTATCGGTGGGAAGAGCCACGACCTGCCCGCTCTTCAGAGCCGCTGATGTGGACCTCAGGGCCTCCAGAACACACTCTAACACACACACCCGGAGAAACACGGATCAGAACACTACAGGTACATCCACAGGCTCCAACATTCACATTTGTTTCATTATTATTGCTAATAATAATAATAATAATAATAATAGATAATTATTGATAGACTCGCATTAAAAGTTTTGGAAACATTTGCTACGTAAATGCAAACATTTGCTACCTATTTTAATTTGTGCAAAAACCTTGTATTTTCAGATCCATTAATCCTATAGGCCAGGACTTAATATGATTAAAAAATATTTAAAAAAAATATTAAAAATAAAAAATATAAAAAAATATGATAATTTGCATGCGACACACATAATAGTTTTTCTGTTAGCCTATGTTACATTACAGCATTTAATTTCTTTACTCACTGCAAATTTGCAGATGTACGATCACGATATATATATTGTACATGCATTTATTTTTAATTAAAACAACATTAATCAAATATATAAATGCATTATCTATTTAAATCATACTTCATGTAATTTATGCAGTTTTAAATTTAATCTATTTCCTAAGTTTAATCTTTTTTTTTTATTTGTTTTTTTTACCATTGATTTTATTTATTTATTTTTCATTATTTTTTTATCAGTTGTATTTATAAAGTTATTATTGTTTTGTTTAGATGAAATTTAAATTATTTTAATCAAATGTATTCACTTTTATTGGTTTAAAGGTGCTGTAAGTGATCCCGGGAGACGTTACTTCTTGTTGACATTCGAATTGTTGTCAAACAAAGCGGAGGCTAGCTAGACCCTCCCTCCTCCTCATCCTGTCTCCTCCCTCCTCCCCTCCCCTCCCGGCATAAAGGAAAGTCAAAAGAGTCAAGTACAAACAAAGTTAAGTTTTACTGATACTTCATTCAATGAGTAATGTCGCCAAGTTAGATAAATGCTTTTATATATTGCAGAACAGAATGCAGAAAAAGAGAAACATTATCTTAAAATCGTCTCGCCACCTGAGGTATGTGTCTCGCCACAACGTCTCGTCCCCATACAAGGACGCAATAATAGCAAGATAACGTTAGCTTCGCGTTTCCCAGTGAGCATAAACAACGGCAGCGTCGTAAACAAATTTAGTCTACGTTGTCAATAGCCTATAAATGAACATTCAAATTCATAACAAACAGTGGATGAAAACAATTATTCACACAAATTGTCGCCCTATTGTGAATTTTCTTGATCATTTACAATAGAGATTGATCGCTGCTAGAAACATACATGTTGTATTCATCAAAGTTAATGCTGACTAGGGTTGCAAAATTATGGGAATTTTCAAAGATGGAAACTTTCCATGGGAATTAATGGGAATTAACAGGAATTAGGGATGTCAATTTTCACAAATTCCCATGATCGATCGTCATTTAAATTAACGATCAATTAATCGATTAATCGTTAGCCGTAATACTGCGATATGCGTCTACTGCAGTGGCTATGGCCAACAGCATGCCTGTCTGCAAATGTTGCTCAAAACGCTATGTTCCTCACCAAATCAATGATAATGGTTTTAAATATAAATAAAGGGCTAGTAGGATTGTAAAATGTTTCGATGTGATTGATAATTAAATTAATTATTTAATAATCAAATATAATTAACTACTAATACAACGTCACCAACGCCGCCTCGTATGCGCTTATAATGTGTGACTGTTGTGGACGCGCTCTTCCTGGAACAACTGCACGCGCTGAATGAATCTGCTACCGTTAAACTGGAGCACTTTGCTAGCACATTATTTATCTAAAAGAAACGCATCCTATATGAGATTAATCAGATATATTCAAAATAAACATAATATTACAAACTAGATGTACCGCATCGCGGTACAAAATATGACCGCCGCTCAGGCCTGCACTGGCTTTCCACAAAAATAAATGACGTGGAGTAATTAGGCTGTATTGCGTGTTTATGTATATACCTAAAAAAAGTAATAGTATGTGCATGTCTGTCTGTGTGTGTGTGTGTGTGTGTATGTGTGTGTCTGTGTGTGTGTGTGTGTGTGTCTGTGCGTGTATGTATGTGTGCGTACATGTGTGCGCGTGTGTGTTTGTGTGTGTGTGTCTGTGCATGTGGATTTGTATGTGTGTGTATGGGTGTGTGTCTGTGCGTGTGGATGTCAGTGTGTGTGCATGCTTGCGTTTGTTTGTATTCCTGCATGTGTGTGTGTGACAGTATCATCCTAAACCAGCAACCCTTCGCTCAACAGCACCATCTACAGGCCGATGAGTGTACAGTCACTAAATGTGCACATAAATGAATTTATTTTATACCCCCCCATGGATGAAATTCTACAAAACTTAGCAGAGGATACCCCCAGAGGATGTCAAGTTAATCATACACATGAAATATGGTGCAGTTCTGAACATCTCCACTGAAGATAGGGGCGATTAAAGCAGAATAATATTGCATTTTCATTTTTTATGGGAGGGGCGCAAATCACAAATGAGTGATTATGGGCTAGGTTGATGTGGGCCCTTAAGAGCAACATACCATAACAACTACAAATGTTTACAATTACAAATTACAAAGCAATAACAAATGCATTTTTTTGGGTTTGGGGGGGCCCAGCGCGGGGGGGGGGGGGTGGGGGGAGTGGCCCCCGGGGACCAAACGAAATTTTTCCGTAGAAGTCTAGTGGGGCTACATGCTCACCAAATTTCATGTTCCCCGGTGTTTCGGTGTCCCTGGTATCGTTGACGAAAAATTTACGGGGGCCCCAGCGCAGGGGGGGGGGAAGTGGCCCCCGGGGACCAAATGAAATTTTTCCATAAAAGTCTAGTAGACCAACATACCATAAAAATTTCTTCATCCTCGGTGCCACGGTTCAGGTAGTTATTTAGGAAAAACTGCATTTTTTGGGGTTTGGGGGGGCGCGGGGGGGGGAGTGGCCCCCGGGGACCAAACGAAATTTTTCCGTAGAAGTGTAGAGGGGCTACATGCCCACCAAATTTCATATTCCCCGGTGCTTCGGTGTCCCTGGTATCGTTGACGAAAAATTTACGGGGGCCCCAGCGCGGGGGGGGGAAGTGGCCCCCGGGGACCAAACAAAAATTTTCCGTAAAAGTCTAGTAGACCAACATACCATAAAAATTTCTTCATCCTCGGTGCCACGGTTCAGGTAGTTATTTAGGAAAAACTGCATTTTTTTGGTTTTGGGGGGGCCCAGCGCGGGGGGGGAGTGGCCCCCGGGGACCAAACGAAATTTTTCCGTAGAAGTCTAGTGGGGCTACATGCCCACCAAATTTCATGTTCCCCGGTGCTTCGGTGTCCCTGGTATCGTTGACGAAAAATTTACGGGGGCCCCAGCGCGGGGGGGGGGAGTGGCCCCCGGGGACCAAACGAAATTTTTCCATAAAAGTCTAGTAGATGAACATACCATAAAAATTTCTTCATCCTCGGTGCCACGGTTCAGGTAGTTATTTAGGAAAAACTGCATTTTTTTGGGTTAAGGGGGGCCCAGCGCGGGGGGGGGGAGTGGCCCCCGGGGACCAAACGAAATTTTTCCGTAGAAGTCTAGTGGGGCTACATGCCCACCAAATTTCATGTTCCCCGGTGTTTCGGTGTCCCTGGTATCGTTGACGAAAAATTTACGGGGGCCCCAGCGCGGGGGGGGAAGTGGCCTCCGGGGACCAAACGAAATTTTTCCGTAAAAGTCTAGTAGACCAACATACCATAAAAATGTCTTCATCCTCGGTGCCACGGTTCAGGTAGTTATTTAGGAAAAACTGCATTTTTTTGGTTTTGGGGGGGGCCAGCGCGGGGGGGGGGGTGGCCCCCGGGGACCAAACGAAATTTTTCCGTAGAAGTCTAGTGGGGCTACATGCCCACCAAATTTCATGTTCCCCGGTGCTTCGGTGTCCCTGGTATCGTTGACGAAAAATTTACGGGGGCCCCAGCGCGGGGGGGGGGGAGTGGCCCCTGGGGACCAAACGAAATTTTTCCGTAAAAGTCTAGTAGACAAACATACCATAAAAATTTCTTCATCCTCGGTGCCACGGTTCAGGTAGTTATTTAGGAAAAACTGCATTTTTTTTGGGTTAAGGGGGGCCCAGCGCGGGGGGGGGAGTGGCCCCCGGGGACCAAACGAAATTTTTCCGTAGAAGTCTAGTGGGGCTACATGCCCACCAAATTTCATGTTCCCCGGTGTTTCGGTGTCCCTGGTATCGTTGACGAAAAATTTACGGGGGCCCCAGCGCGGGGGGGGAAGTGGCCTCCGGGGACCAAACGAAATTTTTCCGTAAAAGTCTAGTAGACCAACATACCATAAAAATTTCTTCATCCTCGGTGCCACGGTTCAGGTAGTTATTTAGGAAAAACAGAATTTTTGGGGGTTTGGGGGGGCCCAGCGCTGGGGGGGAGTGGACCCCGGGGACTAGAGATGTGACGGTGATAATATTCTCCCACCGGTTAATCGACTTGTGACAACACCGGTATTACCGGTTTCATCGTGGGGGTGGGGGGTGTTAGAGTGATGTATTTATTTTTTTTTTTTACATGGCGTCAATTCATCATTCGTATTGAGTTTGATTGACATGCGATCTGACCAATCAAATTCCACCATTTTTGTGCGATAAAGCAGTCAGAAGAGTTATTGATAAACTTCGGTGGATTTGAACTTGGCTTTAACTGAGGCAATCTGTCACGACACATTAAAGAGCCAAAAAACGGTAGGCCTATTTTATTTTTGTTTGACTGACCAAATTTGAAAGTTGAGACTTTGTTTCATATTAAATATTACCTGCTCGGTCCGGTCTTTCAGCGCGTTGTCCGTGTCCTCTATTTTTCACTGCTTGAGATTATGTTGAGAACAATAACGCCCTATTTGAGTGTATAGGGCGCGATTTCGGATTCAACCACAGTGTTTGAATGGTGGGTTCGTTATTATGAAAAACGCATGTTATTATTTCAGCACTTCGCGAATGGACAGCGACTCTTAAGTATCACGAATGCGTTCTCGCGCATTCATGTTAAGTGCATTTTTTGGAAACGCGCGTGGAATTGCGGCGTGTGACGAGCGTAACCTTGCACATAGAGAACGCTCTTAAGATCCAAGATACATCGTTATCGGGAAACCCGGCCCTGGTCTCCGCACTAGCCTAACTGAAAACTATGAAAGCCGTGTGGCCAACCGGTAAAAAAAAAAAACTAAAAGAAAAAAATACATTAAAGAAACTATTCCCTCTGATTTTGTTTCATTAATAAAGTTTGACTAATTGCAGCAGTCTCACATTCGTTTAGAGCTCGTGTGAATTGCACGTATAAAATGAAGTTAACGAACAACCTCGTTCCATCAGGAAACGCCAAATGAATTTCACTGCGCTTTATGAAGAGTTTTTCTTTTGCGTGAAGAAGCCTTCGCCGGAGATGTGTTAAAAGATTCATTCATGCACACAAGAGAGTGTATTCATGATTATTAGGCTACCGGTATACTAATTCTCCTGGCGCCGGGTCTGAGTGAGTAATTTACTCTCTTACATTTGTTCTTTGATTAACATTAATGACACTCCATCTGACACGCGTCCCATTTTCTCACAAATCTCTACATTCATTTATGATATTATTTAAATCATTTGCTCTTATGAGAACACTCGACAAAACGGACATTTTGGCATAATTTGTGTGTGTTATGTTTTGTTCAAGGCCGAAAAGAGAACTCGATACTGACGCGCGTCTTTTCCGTGTGTGCGTGTGTGTGTAATAGGCAGGACTTACAGCGCGGTCTCTTGTTTTGTCGCGCTTGAATGGTTGAGCGTGATCATACAACGCTAGTCAACTGGTGACAGAAAATACGGATACTGCGTAGCCTAATTGCTTTAAAAAAAAATTTTTTTTGCGGTGCTGCGGTGGGCAAGTGATGCAACCGGTGTTGCGACTGAACACCGTGTAACACCGGTAACACCGACTATCGCGCCAAGCCTACCGGGGACCAAACGAAATTTTTCCGTAGAAGTCTAGTGGGGCTACATGCCCACCAAATTTCATGTTCCCCGGTGCTTCGGTGTCCCTGGTATCGTTGACGAAAAATTTACGGGGGCCCCAGCGCGGCGGGGGAAGTGGCCCCCGGGGACCAAACGAAATTTTTCCGTAAAAGTCTAGTAGACCAACATACCATAAAAATTTCTTCATCCTCGGTGCCACGGTTCAGGTAGTTATTTAGGAAAAACTGCATTTTTTGGGGTTTGGGGGGGCCCAGCGCGGGGGGGGAGTGGCCCCCGGGGACCAAACGAAATTTTTCCTTAGAAGTCTAGTGGGGCTACATGCCCATCAAATTTCATGTTCCCCGGTGTTTCGGTGTCCCTGGTATCGTTGACGAAAAATTTAAGGGGGCCCCAGCGCGGGGGGGGAAGTGGCCCCCGGGGACCAAACGAAATTTTTCCGTAAAAGTCTAGTAGACCAACATACCATAAAAATTTCTTCATCCTCGGTGCCACGGTTCAGGTAGTTATTTAGGAAAAACTGCATTTTTTGGGGTTTGGGGGGGCCCAGCGCGGGGGGGGAGTGGCCCCCGGGGACCAAACGAAATTTTTCCTTAGAAGTCTAGTGGGGCTACATGCCCACCAAATTTCATGTTCCCCGGTGCTTCGGTGTCCCTGGTATCGTTGACGAAAAATTTACGGGGGCCCCAGCGCGGGGGGGGAAGTGGCCCCCGGGGACCAAACGAAATTTTTCCGTAAAAGTCTAGTAGACCAACATACCATAAAAATTTCTTCATCCTCGGTGCC
The DNA here is from genome assembly GCA_022829025.1 of Squalius cephalus. NCBI lineage: Eukaryota > Metazoa > Chordata > Actinopteri > Cypriniformes > Leuciscidae > Squalius > Squalius cephalus. The sequence continues at coordinate 36,086,167 of CM040803.1, read as the reverse complement.
ACGGTTCAGGTAGTTATTTAGGAAAAACTGCATTTTTTGGGGTTTGGGGGGGCCCAGCGCGGGGGGGGAGTGGCCCCCGGGGACCAAACGAAATTTTTCCTTAGAAGTCTAGTGGGGCTACATGCCCACCAAATTTCATGTTCCCCGGTGCTTCGGTGTCCCTGGTATCGTTGACGAAAAATTCAGTAAGGTGACGGGAAAAAAAAAAAAAAAAAACTTTGACAATCCCTATATGACCGCTTTCGCTAGCTACGCTAGCGGCGGTCATAATTATATCTGCACAAAATGACGCAAATTCATGCACAAACTGTGAACTTGAACTAAGTTACGTGCCATTCATTCAGAACTAGCCTACTCATGTTGTGGACGCGCTCTTCCTGGAGCAACGCGACACGGCAACTAAACCCAAATAATTCACGTTTTATTACAGTATTGTTCTCTTTATAATGTTATGTAATATTACAGTCCCAATAGTCATTATTAGTCGTGCACTGCCGTTTGAGCTGCGCGCGCTGAAGCTGACGCTTTACTACAGAGTTAATTCTTAACCAAACGCATCCAATGTGAGATAAATCAGATATAGATAGGCATACACAAAATAAACAGTATTACAACTTACATTTGCACAAAACAAAAGGCTGCGAATACACACGCAAACTTATAGTCATGATGAAGGTGTAAAATGGTCCCAAACATAACTCCGGCGCGCTCGCTTTACATGTTTCGCGGTTGAGCAGCGCGCACGCGCATGAAGACCTGCTTAATCGATGATCGATAAGTTGTATCGATTAAATGTATTGTCGACAATTAATCGATCGTCGATTAATCGTTGACATCCCTAACAGGAATTTATGGGAATAAATGGGAATAAACTGGGAATTTTCAAAGTTGAGGGTTGGCTCTTCATAGGGAACTTAAATATAGTTGAGGAAAGTATATTTTAGCATCATCTTGACTAAAACAAACAGATGCCATTCAAATACACTTGAATATTCATGCCATTCCTCAATCACATGCACATAGCACACTGCATGGCTATTGAGACCACACCCCCTACTGGCACTGTGCATGCCTCCATCACATGTATTGATGATATTATGGGGAAATATATTTATTAAATGTTTAAATTGCAAATATCACATGCAAATGTATTCATCTAGTAGATAGCAAGCTGATAAGTTAGATGCTAAATAAGCTACCATAACTTTATTTACCACATAAGTAGGGCTGGGCGGTATGATGGTATATATCGTTACCACGGAAGAAAATGTCAACCGTAACAGATTTTTTTATTCCATGTATACCGCGACATGTAAATAAGTAGGCGTGGTTAACTCGTGTGCAGCGTGCGTGAGACTGAGACACTGATATTTGTCAAAGAAACATGAAGAAAGACCAAGAGGATCCACAAAAGGAATTACGTTTTCAAAATTAAGGTGATATTTTCGGGGGGGAAGGCGCAGAAGTCAACTAAAGCAGTGCAGCACACTGAAAGTTTAGAGAGACGCACATGCTCGCAACGGGGCTTACTTGACAACAACTTCATAGCAGTGGCGATTTGTTTAAGACTGCAAGGGATGCTCGGCTTCCCCTATAATGTCAAAAAAATTAACGGTCAAATATGTACTATTGTATTAACATTTTATTGACTAAAATGCGTTAGAAAACGTTCGTCTCAAAGACGAGTTCGTTCAGAATCAGTTACATACAGCAGGTCTGCTGACTCGATTTCCTTCTCATACATTCCCGTAGCGTCAGTGCATTTCCCTGTTGAAGCCCAGCTTCCATTGACTTCTATGGGGCTGCTTCAAACAGTTTTTTTCAGCGCTTCGAAACTAGACGGTGATTGGATAAATGCTGCGATTATGTCCCGCCCATGGAAGCTCAGCTTCTCTGGGGGTGAACGGGGAGTGGGCTGGCCTGGACTCCGGGCTTCCGCGTGATGATTGGAGGGTCTGTCGAAAGGCTGTGTCTCCTTTTGATTGACAGCGATTTCATACAATAAAAAGTCGCTGATGTTGAAGCTGTTCGAGCTCAGTCCCATCGCGGATTTTTCAAAGACAAACTGCTGCAACCTATTTCTTGGTATTTGCTTGTCGAAATTGCTAGCCAATTTTCAATAATGGTGTGTTTAATGAGCTCCAGTAATCCGCAGTGATGGGCAACGGCAAACTCAGTTTATTCATCAGATTGTGTAAGCATTGTGTTGTGTAAGTAACTTTAATTTTAAGCTAACTATATTCTTCTCCCAGTTCACCGGCCACTTACTTTCATGTATTTCGGGAGAAGTGGATGAATTCACGTGCTGTAACGTTAAATCCAACAGATCCGATTCTCTGAACAGTGGCACAAACTAACGCAATCGTTTTAAAGGTGTTTAAACAACATAACACTTCCACTTGCATATATTTTACAATCGGAATATCAAATATTTCATGCCATAGCTAACTTTATTAATTTATTTATTTATAACTTTATAAATTTGTGAATATTTTGAATAAAAAAATTAAATAAAAGCAGATTTGTCACGTGACAAGCAATGACGCGTCACCATGGAAACTCACAGGGGTCAGCCAGAATATTTTAAATTTACGTTTAAAAGGGTTTAATATGAATACACATATTTTTTTATAATACATTTCACACAATTATACATTTATACCTTTATTATATTATTACTTATTGTATTTTTTATATTATTATTATTAGTAATAATTCAAAAATAATTTTAAAAATATCTTATTATTAGTAGGCTAGCATTATTATTATACTTTATTATATTATTATTTATACTTTTATTATATTATTACATTCATTTTTCACAGAGCATTTTCTTGAAAAGGAACGTAGAATTTACGTATAAATGAATAATTTTTATGATGTAGGCCGAAAATGAGCTTCCCCTCTTTGAAAGACCAGCAGCCGCCACTGCTTCATAGCCTATATCAATATTCAAACTAATAGAAATAACCTTAAATAATGTATCTATCCGTCTCTTATGTGTACAGTTACTTTCAGAGTGGACGTGCAAGCGGTTGCCGTGGTAATGAATATTTCCAAAATTCCCCAGCTTAACTTCCCATGGAAATTTACCGGAAACTTTCTGGAAATTTACCGGAAATGTTCCGCCCCTTTGCAACCCTAATGCTGACTGCATAGTTCTAGCTAATTACATCCTTGTGATGGTTTAGCGAACATGAACGTCAGTTTAGAAAGAAAAATGGATTTACCTGTTCTGCAAAAACAGAGCAACTACGTCGGATTGGAAGCCCTTCTGCCGGCGGAGTTCTCGCCACCTTTCAAAGGTTTTTCCGATGTAAATTCGGGACTTCGTGCTTTCCTTATCCTTGTCCCTCTTCTTTCCAATTTGTTCATCGGAACGTCGTCTCTTTGGTCGTGTGTCGGCCATAATTCAAACTTCCCTCTTCATGCTTCTCTGTTCTCTCTCCTCCACACACCTTCACGTGCACGCGCACGTTTTTTATTTATTTCTACACTGCTTTTTCTCTGAACCTGTCCCCTGCCTCAGTTTGAACACCCCTGCTATAGATTGTTATGAATATTACATTTTTAGAAACATGAAAATCTGAACAAAGACTGAAATAATTGTAATGCGTGAGTGCACAAATATATTAAATATAAACTGACCCAGTTTCGGCATCACCAACCAGTTCACCAAAAATAAAGTATAAAGTATAAGCGTTTCATACTTCACGTAAAGAGCATGCTTTATATTAAAATTGTTAAATATGCACAATAATACTATTAATAAGTGATCACCTTTAAACAAGCAAATTATGAAAAAACAAAAAGTTAATTTTAATTATATGTCATTTAATACATAAATTGCCAGCTATGACATGACTAATGTAGTCTAACAAAAGCAGACAAAATATGACAAAAAAAGTATTAAATGTAATTTACACCACAGCATGTTTCTGCAGGCTCATAAACTCACGAAATAATAGAAATGACACTGAAGTAAAAACATTAAAGACACCGCTGGACATTTTGGAGGACAATTTACACACAGAAACCAGAAGTTCCTCTTGTGTCAAGTTCAAACTCTCTAAACTTACTGGTTAGGGTAAGGTAGGGTTAGGCTGAGGTAGGTTAGGCAAAGTCTGCGTTATGAAACACGAGCAGAAGTGTGTGTTTATCGGCTGATATCATGATGGAGATGTTATTATAACTCACCGCGCTGCTGTGACGTCAGATCCTCTGAGCTGTGAGGGGGAATCCGCAGCACTCTCGTCTTCAGCTCTTTACACATGATGACACTCTTAAAGGGCTTGTTTAGTGTAAAAGATGAAGTGTTTAAAAGTGTGCTGGTCGTGCGAATAAACCTGAAGAACACCATAAACAGCTGCGCTCAATGACGAGCATGCTTTCACACAACCGGAAACCGCGGCTGACAGCACTTCAAAATAAGAGTCCGGTTGACGCAACCTATGGACGCAACCCCCTTCTTCTTCTTCTTCTTCTTCTGTTGTTTATATGGCGGTTGGCAAACCAACTAAAGGTGCATTTTCCGCCACCTACTGGGTTGGAGTATGGAGCACTACTTGGTTGAAAACACTTGGGAGAAGGAAAAAAAACATTCAATTATATCTTTTTTACCAGTTCTGTATCCTTTATAAATTTTTAATAATTTCTCGTGTATTTCATAATTTGTTCCTTCTCCTAATATTTCCTTGAGTGAATAATTGCTTACACCCCTATCCTTTAGTGACTGAACTAATTCAAGTCTTTCTCTATTATATGCTATACATTCTAGTAATATATGATTTACTGTTTCTGGAAATCCACATTTATCGCAATTACCAGTTTCATGTTTACCTATTTTATGTAGACTTTGGTTTAGTGAAGTATGCCCAATACGTAATCTTGTCATTATCACATCCTTTTTCCTGTACACATTTCTTTGTATACTATACAGATGTCTTCCTCTTATTTCATTGTCTCATATCCTTTGCCACCTCTTTTTCACTTCAGTTCCAATCAGCCCCTTAATTTCCGCTTTACTCGTCTGTACTCGGAGGATGATCTCAGGAGCTTCCAACGACTCCTTTGCTATCAGCTTCCTCATTCCCCTTTACTCCGCCATGGACTGGCACCCACAAAAAACTCACCTATATGCCTAAGTGCTTTATAGTATATAACTTCTGTAATATTTCATTTAAAATATATTGTCTTGCTGAGGATGTTCCACTTTCTAAACTTTGCAAAGCTGATTTTGAGTCTGGACATATCACACTACTTTCAGGCTGCTTCTCTTCTATCCATTGTAAAGCCAATAACATGGCTATCAATTCTGTTGTAAAAACAAATATATGATCTGTTGCTCTTTTTGATATTTTAATATTGTACTGAGGAATATACACTGCTGCAGATGCTCTACCTGATTTTGGATCTTTTTATCCATCTGTGAATATTTGAGTCATGTTGTTGTATGCTTGATTTATGTATTGTTGAACGATTACTTTTGATGGCAATTTTGGTTCATTCTTATGCATCTCGTTATGTATGAATAGGTCTATTTCTGGCATTGGGTATAACTATGGGGGTATAGATGAAATTGCAACAGAAGGAGCTACCTCTATCTTTGTTATACCTGTTTCCAGTGCCTCCTCATTTGCTACCCAGCCAAAACTCTTTATATTTCCATACTCATACTCCCAACAGTTTTCCAGTACCTTTTTAACTGGATGCCTTTCTCCTACAAACTTCTAGTGGCATTTCTCCCATCTCTACTTGAATAGATGGTACTGGAGATGTTTCAAATGCTCCACAGCTGAACCTTAGAGCTTGAGTCTGAATTGCCTCGATCTTTTTTATCCATGTTTCTGATGCAGAGCAGTATATCAGATTACCATAATCTATTGCCGGTCTTATTAATGAGCTATATATACTTCTTAAAGACTGTCTACTCGCTCCCCACTCAACCCCAGCCAAGCACCTCATTACATTTATTCCTTTTTTACATTTATCTATTAGCTTTTGAATGTGAATACCAAATGTTAATTTAGAGTCCATCCATATACCTAAAAATCTTAACATTTTAACTTGTTCCAATTCATGACCATACATTTTTATACTTACTCTACTATTTTTCCTCCTTTTTGTAAAACAAATTACCTGCGTTTTTGCAATTGAAAACCGGAAACCCCACTCATTTGCCCAATTTTCTACCTTATTTACTGCCCCCTGCAGACTTTTTACTACAAATATTTAATTTCTTCCCTTTTTCAATAGTGCACCATCATCTGCGTACAGTGACCTCCCTATTCCTGTGTCAATTTCTGTATATATATCATTAATCATAATGTTAAAAAGTATTGGACTACACACGCTACCTTGGGGAGTGACGCAACCCCCTTTGACCTGAAATATTGACTTAAAGTCCCCCCGTAGTCAATAATTCTATCCCTTAACCCTCTGATTATCTTCATTTGGGCAGACACTCGTCGTCTTTGGGTTTCCAGGGACCCCAGAAAATAACATGTAATTTGAAACAGAATAATAGTTTTTTTTTTAACTAATGTAATTTTACTCTGTTTATTAATGTTTTTACTCTACATTTGTGCAGTATTTATGCTATATTTTAAAGTTATATAAATAAATTTTAAAAAATGTTTTTTTTTAATAGGTTTTTTATACAAAAACAGCTTTTTATGTAAAATCCACTATATAAAATACCCAAATTTCTAAATTTCATTTATAGGGATAAGATGGATATTTGTACATGGTTTAGTGTCACATTTTTGCCCATATTTTGGAAAATGTAGTTTTAAAAGTAAAAAAATATCATTTTAGCCACTAAATGAAATTTAGAAATTTGGGTCTTTTATAAAATGGATTTTACATAAAAAGCTGTTTTTGTATAAAAACCTATTTAATTATTTTTTTAAAATATATTTATATAAATTTAAAATATATCATAAATCCTCCAAAACTGCACAAATGTGGAGTAAAAACATTAATAAACAAGTAAATTTACATTTGTTAATAAAAAAAAAACTATTATTCTGTTACAAAATTACATGTTATTGCCTGGGGTCCCTGGAGACCCCAAAGACAACGAGTGTGACTATTTTTTTCCACGCTAACATAAAAACAGATATCATTTTAAAAAAAAAAAATGTAGATTTAGAAAGAGTTGAGAGCCGTACAAAGTTTCATGCCATTTGGACAAAGAGAAAAGTAATTTGCGAGTTAAAAGGACCCCGGAGAAAACCAGAGAGTTAAAGGGATGGTTCGGAGTAAAATCAACCTAGGGTCCTTTGCACCCTGACCTCGAGCCAAACACCCCCCAGAAGCCTTTTTCCCCTTGGTCGAACATTATTAAAGTTAGAGCTTATTCAGAGATATCAGCCGGATGGCTTAGTGCAGGCGCTAATGGATCCAAGGCTGTATCTGGTAAATTACCCCTCTAATAATGCCCAGAATGGCACCAAACTTCCACTTCAGTGAGTTGAGGAAAGCCTGTAAAAGTCCTGCAGAAAGCGATGAGGATGTAGTGTAACGACGCCCAGCTCCAGGAATACACTAATATTTTGTTGGTAGTACCAGTTTATAACAATTATCAATTATTAGTTAACACTAAGTTGTCAACACTTCGGAAAAAATTATAAATTGTCGTTAGTTTTGTTCACATTGTCATGTTTATTATAATCGAATGCATTTTGTTTTATTGACCACAATATTATCATTGATATTTATTTGAGAGGGGCACTTCTGATTCATTTTGAAAAAGGGGCTCGAGCACCAACATCTTTTTGTAGGAGACTTTGAGCTTTGTAAGTTTGCAGATCTTATACATGCAAAACATACATAACACACTAAAGAAAAATAAAACATGAAAACGCATCATATGACCCCTTTAATACATTAATACAAATGTAATGCAACTATTATTAAAGGAGAAGTTCACTTTTAAAATGAAAATTCTGTCATCATATACTCACCCTTATGTTGTTTCAAAGCTGTATGAATTTCTTTCTTATGCTGAACAGAAAGGAAGATATTTAGAAGAATATCAGTTACCAGACAGTTTTTGGGTCCCAATGACTTCCATAGTATATTTTTTTCCTACTATGGAAGTCATTGGGACCCAAAAACTGTCTGGTTACTGATAATCTTCTAAATATCTTCCTTTCTGTTCAGCATAAGAAAGAAATTCATACAGCTTTGAAACAACATGAGGGTGAGTATATGATGACAGAATTTTCATTTTAAAAGTGAACTTCTCCTTTAAAAACATGATGTATAAACTCAAGCTTCCACTGTTTTCTAAAAGTGAGCTTGAACTGTTTCTTCTCATAATTATGAAAAATGAATATTTCATCAGTCTTTGTCTCCCTCTGCTGGTACAACACAAACACAGAGATATTCAGGCTCTTTATTTACTCTGTAACAAAACTCAAGAGCTTTTTGAGTTACTGTGCATTTATACAAATAAAATGATTAATCTATGAATGAGAAACTGTAATTTGCTGTGAAATAAAAGGTGTTTCACTGCCGCCTCATCAGGTCTGTCAGAGGATCGCTGAAATCTAAATGAAGTCTTAATTTATAACAGTGAAGTCACTGTATCTTCAGTCTCTGTTGATTCTGTTGACTGTGAGTCTCTGTAGTGGATCCTTATTCACCATCAGATGATCAGCAGAAGATCAGACTGTTCTGAAAGCCAATCCTAAAATAAAACACACACAGTCACATATGCAGTATGAGATATTACATCTGTCACATCTTTTCATAAGAAAACTAACTAGATAATCTATATTAGTTCATTCTCAAGGATGATCATATAGCTTCTATCTGATGCTCAAAGTCACTTTACAAAATCAAAAGCACATGAAAGGTCACTTTCACACACCGGACAGCTGATCCAGAACCAGCAGAAATGACCATTACACTCACTACACATTTAATATCAGTTAATAACAACCCAAATCTCAGATTATCACACACATAAGGCGTCTTTACACAGAAACCAAATCTGAAGCGGCATAAAATCACAAAATGTGCATTTACACAGAATGTTTATTGCTTCTCTGACGCCGAGAACATAAATGCATTTACACAGGAATTAAAATCGCTGGAAATAATACTTTGAACATTACTATTTTAAAACTACAGTTTTAACAAAGTGTTATAAAATGAATTTAAAAGTAATTAAATAGTAAACAAAGAAATAAAGCTTGAGATAAATAAAACACATAATTTTAGATTTCCTCTGTGTGATATAGCGATCTCATGCTCTGATGTGTGTCATTATTCTGTGGTACTGATAGCTATTTTCTATTTCTTAATAAAATTGTTCCAGATGGATCAAATGCTACAAATATATTATGAATTATTACACCGGGTCGATCACCGCAGGATTGTTATTATTTTTATTTTTTTCAAAGAGCCAGAAAGAACAATTCTGCTGTTAGCGTTTCAGGCAGGTCGTGTGTGTGTGAAATATCGTCCTCAAGAAGATGATTTCTGGAATATAATATAACACAGTGACGGCGAATAAGCATTTAGCGTATCTGAGAGAAATGTAGCGGCGCGTTGATCTGCCAGTCTCTTCAAAGGAAGATTGCAAACGGCGAAAGCCAATTGATTACACACGTCGACGACTCTGTTATTTTGGTGGTTTGCTTCACGATGTGAGTACAGGACACTTTTACTTTATTGTCCCTTGTTGGCTGACATTTTTTAATTTGGCTAAAACAATATGGAGCTGGTGCTGCGTTCCAGTCCAAAATTGTCATGCCCTTCACTCGCTAACTTCCCTTCGTCTCGTTCACTCGGATGTACGTCATTGCGAGTGCCCACTACTGGCGGAAACTGCAATGGTCTGAACTGGAACATCCTAAGCCCTTGATCACTTGGAATCAGCTGTGGAGTTGATTTATTATTTACATTTTGTTCCCTTTAAGAATTTGTTTAATGCAGCATCCAAATTTGTATAGGTGTGTTTGGGTTGTTTTAAATTTAAAAAAAGTATAATTAATATATCATAGAGTTGTCTGTTGTGGTGGTGATTAGACGAGATCTGTGGTGACGTCACAATCGTACTGCATTGTGGGACATATAGGTGCCTGAAGTGTACATTTGAAGTAGACTCGCTCCCTCGGTCAAAATCGAGGGAACGAGGGTCTGTCCATATAAACTTCCCTCGTCCACTTCACGAAGTGGAACGCACTTCAAAATGGCGGCAGGGATTCCCCCGAGGGGAAGTGCTTAGGGAAGTTCGCAAGTGCGTGTCTAAAAGTGGACTGGAACCAGAGCCCGTCTACGGAGAGCCTTGGCACTCCCTATTCAGCCCCATTGTATTGATTTTGGTTGCAGTTCCATTAGAATTCCATTGGGGGTGATCGCGAGCGAGTGCAGACTGAATGGGAGTCAATGGGGCTAGACGGCTAAATGTGTCTCTTTCACCCAAATGCCGTTGAGAAATCTCAGATTTTATTGTAGGTTTTGCAAGTTCAACATGGGTTATAGGTCGAAAGTTGAATGAACGAGTACTTATTTATTTTCTATTTCTTACAGGTTGAGTTGTTGTTGCCCATAACACGCTAGCATTCTGCTAATGACGTCAGCATTCTGACGTCATTGACATTTTAAAAGACTTTTTAAACCAAATAAGTGACTCTAAAAAAATCGAACACCCAGCAATGTGTAATTTCTTTGCATCTCCTTTCGAATACAACATTCAAATTACTAGACAAAAAATTATATCCTGAGAAAAGTGGATTTTGAGGGGTATATCGCCATAGACCTCCATTCATTCTGCACTCGCTCGCGAGCGCCCCCGCATGGATAGAGACGTGTTACTGCAACCAATCCAGAACCCGGAAGTAAGCAGAGAGTGCCAATTCTCTTCCTATTAGACATTCTCTGCTGGAACGCAGCATGGCCGATATGTTTAGTCTTCCGCTTCTTGATTCTCGCGCCGCGCGTTTGGTTGTCATGACAATAGCCGCGTTTCCACTGTCAGGCCAGGGCCGGGCCGTGCTAGTGCGTGCCAGGGCCAGTCGCGTTTCCACTGTCACTTCCGGGGCTGGATCGGGGCTTACTCGAGGCCAACGGCCAGGATTTCTGGCCCGTCGAATACCTTGGGCCAAAGCGGGCCAGCTCGGGCTAGAGGAGTGGTTACCAACAGAGGAGGAGTTTACCAGCGCCGGATGATTCTGTCAGCATTAAAGACTTAAAAATAAAATAATTTAACTCGCGTTCATGTTTGAATGCCTTCTGTTTGTGATGCAAAAGACTATGCGCGCTAACCGTTACCATAGTAAACATAGTAAACGCTTGAAGATACGCATAGTAAAAAAAAACATAGCGAACGCTTGAAGAAATCAGACCAATCTTAAAGGCTATGACAGTCATGTTTTTATTTTATCTGTCAGTAGCCTACGTCTCGTCTCTATACCGGACTATCATAAAATAAAGCAACTTTTTTTTCGGGAGCTTCCTCTGTTTCTCTGACTGAAATATCTGTATGGGAGTCGAGAGATTGCTAAAGCTCCTCAGGTCGTGGCATAAAGTTGTAGAAATTATCATTTTTTTTCTAAATGTGATGTAAATATGATAAAGAAACAGACGCGACTGAAAAAGTAAGTGTGTCCTCTTTCTTTTGTGAAATAGACCTAACGGTAATTTATTTCTGAGTGACTAATGTGCAATTTTGACATAAATTAATTCATTATGATCAATGTATCACTTTTTATTGTAAATCTGTGGTAAAACATCGATGCTTGGGTTTTTAATATTCAAGTAAACAAACAAAAAAAATGCTAGCAAACGGCCGCTTTTCTCATGTTTGTTTTCAACGCTGTTTGCAGTGATTTCTGATTAGTTTTCTGATAAAACTTCCATTTGTTGGTGAAATGATGGGTTAGAGTGACGTTGTTCCAGAGAGGCGTGTTTTAGTGAAGCGCTGTGGAGCTTCTGGCCCGACAGTGGAAACGCAGGCCCGGTGCTATTGGCCCGAGGCTATTATTCCGGCACGGCCCGTTTAAAGCCCTGGCCCGACAATGGAAACGCGGCTATTGACGTAGTTTAGAGCGACAAGATCGCGTTCATTTACACTGAACAAAACAATGGCCGTTTCTCAATACCAAGTAGCTATGCAAACTTCGGACTTGCGTCCTTGGTAGTTTGGACTTGCCAAGTTCGACTCAGGAGATCGAACTCCCGAGGACGGGAGGACGCAAGTCCGGTTATTCTGCAAATGGAACAGCGAGGTACTTGATAGCGTCACTCAGCTCGCTCTGGCTACTCAGGTTATCTCTTTATATATATTTAGGCTACAATAAAACAAAATATGTTATAAACGACCACTACTCTGCCTCTTTTCATTTTCATTTAAAAAAATCTATTAATGGTCACACAAATGTGGTTCAGGCAACGCAATTGATTATCTTCACTGCATACATATATAACAACACGAAATATAAGACACAACCCTGACTCTTTTTGTTTTTATTTTAAAAATATGATACATAAAAAACATAATATTGATAATTAAAACTGACATTTAGCAAAAAGAGACAGGGTTGTGTCATTTTATTTTATTATATATACATACAGTGAAGAGAATGTAGGCAACATGTATAATAAAATATTTTATATGTTTTATATATATATATATATATATATATATACAATGACATAACCTTTTTTGTTAAATGACAGTTTTAATGATCAATAATAGCCATTATAAAAGTATAAGTAGCCTAAAAGGTATAAGAAGCTATCAAACGATTCAGTCAAACATAAGTCAGCTCTCTAGGCTACAACGTTAAAGTTAAATAGACTAAATATAAAGCTATGAAAATTCACTTTGTCAGATCAAATTTTCAAATAGGCGCTATCTTTATAAATAAACCAAAGATTTGAGCTTTAAACAACTACATTCTCGCCTGAAATACTCTTAAAACTACATTTCGTGACACAACATACGCGGGGTTTCTCTTCTGTTATTGACGCTTGCTGGTTGGTGTGAAATGCATTCTGGGATACCTGGCTGTCTCAAGTCCGCACAAGTCACCTCTCGATGCATCCTCGGTAAAAGGGGCGGATCAAGAACACATCCGGGGATTTTAACTGGACTTGGCTAGATGTGAACTTTGAATTGGAACAGTACTTGGGCAGCGACTGATGACGTTTCACAAGTCCACAAGAACACAAGTACAGACAAGAACGCATATTGAGAAACGGCCAATATCAGAGTCATCTTTGATACTGGGGCAGGGCTCTACGCTAACTCTAGGCTCTAGTGCCGCGGTGGCTGATGGGAAAAATCGCCATTTTGTGAGGCCGCTTTTGACCTATACTTTTGACGCGACGAGGAAGTTTTAGTCATGGGAAGAACATGTTGTGTTGTTGGATGTAATGTCCGTTCACACGATCGACAGGGCATAAAATTAGACAGCAGACTTTTTTATTGTTTCCCGGCCTGGAAACAGAATGAAGGGAGTCATGTGTCCAATGTGACCAAGCAGAGACGAATGGCCTGGATATTCGCCATAAGACGCACGGACATACATTCGCAAACATCCCAAGATCATTGAAAGTGTGTTCCAGGCATTTTCATTAGTAAGTGTATAAACTTCACTTAGCAAATTATTATGTGTTCTTTTCCCGAGAGTAGTAGCCATAGGTTCATCTGCATTTTCTAACTTAGCACTATTCTGACGACTTTGCGGCAAAGTGAGCAATCTAATTTAGGCTAATAAAGTGCGCTGAATGAATGTGATCAAAACAAAGCACTCAGCTGAGCCACTCAGATATTCCGAGGTGTAGCCCAGCCTAACTAGAGAGTTATTTTTGATCACTGTGACTGAAGCACGAGAAATTCTCTTTATAACACTTGTAAGTATGTTTGCCACATGAGTTCAATTGGAACTGAAGTGTAAAGTATGTATATGTGAGTATGTATGCATGTATGTGTGTGTGTGTGTGTGTGTATATATATATATTCCCTAGTATAGTATATGAGTGTATTATAGTATATGAGTGCATTATAGTATATGAGTTTATAGTACACGTGTGTGTGCATATATATATATATATAGTATATGAGTGTATAGTACTGTACACGTGTGTGTGCATGCATATATATATATATAGGGCCCTATAAAATCCGTTTTATTTTTTCCCAAATTCCGTTTTATTTTTTCCCAAATTCCGTTTTTTCCATTTTAATTTTTGGGAATTCAGTTTTTTTTTTTACCCTTTACTGTTATTTTAGTCGTAAAAAGAGTGTTTTTAATGTTAATGATTAAAATGTACACAAATAAAATAAGAATGACCCTAAATTTATTGAGGTAATAAACAAAATTCTCGTTTTAAGAGGTGTTAAATGTGGTTTGGTTTGTTTACTTTAGTGAATGTATTGGCTAACTAACATGAACCACGAGCAATACATTTGTTACTGTATTTATTAATCTTTGTTAATCTTAGTTAACCCTAACCCTGCATTTTTATTATGTTACTTCACACAGTGCATTAAGCTAACTAATGTTAATAAATACAACTTTTCATTTAAATAATGTAGGCTACTAAATGGTGAAATTAACATTAATAAAGATTAATAAATGCTGTAGAAGTGCAGTTTATTAATAGTTAATGAGTTTAATAAATGGAACCTTATTGTAAAGTGTTACCGATTTTGTTATACACCGAACCGATTCAGTGTTGGACAGATCAGTTGTTTTAACCATTCATTAAAGTGAATCGGTTCAAAGGAGTCATTAGTTCGCGAATCGGACGTATCATTAGCAGACTTGTACGCGCTGTGTGATTATCCCGGCAGTTAGGACATCGCACAAGATTTGTCAACACAGAAAACATTTCATCATTGGATAGGTTTTGTTTAGTTTATTGAAAGTGTTTTTTATGTCAGCTGAATGGGCGGAACGCTTTTCAGAGAAGAAGGCAAGGTAAAAAGTATTTTTTTTGCACAATTCACACCCAGCGGTAGCCTAATTCAGAAAAAAAAATATCCGAATACTCCACGTGAAACTTCGTTCTTCCGATCTTTTACCATTGTGTCAATTCTCAATTGATTTAGATTAATAAGCGCGAGGGAGTGCAGTTTGAAGACGCGCGCGCGACCGGGCCTCTCTCTCTGCTCGTTCTTTCAGTAATATGCGATTTTCCTCAGACATACGTTTTTCTCCCACACAAAAACAGAATTTTATTCCAAATATCTAAAATTCCGCGAAATTCCGTGTTGACACTAGATTCCGCGTTAATTTGCCAATTCCGCGATTCCGCCCGCGATTCCGTGATCGCGGAAATTATAGGGCCCTAGGGTGCGATTTGTGAAAAAAACAGAGGGGGGGATGTTTTGAAACATTTTTATTCATAAAAATAAATAATGAGAACATGAACTTCATCTCTGCATTTTCAGGAATTGTAAAATCTTTTTTCTTATTAACTCATTATGGAAGCTTATTGTTTCCGCCACAAAATAAAACATTTTTTATCTCACATTTGCGAGTTCACATCTCGCAATTCTGACATCTTTTCTCATAATTGTGAGATATAAAGTCCAAATCTAAGGAAAAAACTGACTTTTTCTTTTAACTCAGAATAGTTTATATCTCACAATTCTGACTTTATAACACACAATTGCGACTTTATATCATGCAATTCTGACTTTATATCAGACCAATTGCGACTTTATTTCTCAGAATTGCGACTTTATATCTCGCAATTGCGACTTTATTTCTCACAACTTTGACTTGATATATCGCAATTGTGAGAAAAAAAAGTCATAATTGTGAGATAAAAAGTCGCAATTTTTATTATTTATTTATTATTCAGTGGTGGAAACAAGCTTCCATAACTCATGAAGTAGCCTAACGCAATATTTTTACTCTAATTAGCTTATCTTTCCCCACACATGTGAACTGTGATCAGAGAGGGGGTAAAACTCGACCAGTCACGGATATGCGCCGGCCACTCGACCAGTCACGGATATATGCGCCGGCCACTCGAACTTACACAATATGTAAGGTTTAAAATAAAATAAAAATGCAGCGCGTGTCTCGTGGCTCTATTATCATCGCGCCGGCCACTACCAGCCACACGATCTCTCACTGTTTACATCTATCAGACACTCCTAATCATACACGAGAGCACACAGACAGTGCAATACAGAGCTTATTTACCTATTTCTCATCTAAATCTTATTTTAAGATTATAAAATAAGAGCCCCTTATCTTTTTACCCGTATGGGAGTGCGCGCTCGTGGCTCTATTAGCATCGCGCCGGCCACTACTGGCCACACAATCGCTCACTGTTTACATCTTCCAGACACTCCTATTGATACACAAGAGCACACGGACAGTGCAATACAGATCTTATTTACCTATTTATCATCTTAACTTTTTTATTATTTGCTCTTTTTGCCCGTATGGGAGCGCGCGCTCGTGGCTCTATAGCATCGCGCCGGCCACTACCGACCACTACCAGCCACACGATCTCTCACTGTTTACATCTATCAGACACTCCTAATCATACGAGAGCACGCAGATAGTGCAATACAGATCTTATTTACCTATTTCTCATCTAAATCTTATTTTTATGCGCTCTTTTTTACCCGTATGGGAGCGCGCTCGTGGCTCTTACCGTCGCGCCAGCCACAAGATCTCTTACTGTTTTAGCAGTTGTCTGTCATCCATTTATGGTGCAGGTCAGGAGAACAAACTGCTTGTTACAGAACATGCCAGACGCTCAAGAGTGAGTGAGTAATCAAAAAAGCTTTGCTTTAGCCTCAATTGAGTGAAACGCCATGTGTAACTTCGGCCATTCTCAGTGGTGTGACTCATGACTGGGACACTAACTCTGCTTGTCATCATAGAAACAGATAATCAGATTGTGATGTTTATTCCCGCTTCAGTAATATGCTGAATAAGATCCCTTCCTTTCGAAACACGACACACTGCCCAGCGGACCTGCAACCGTCTCGCAAGTGTTGATAGGCTATTACTCGTGAGGTGTAACCAATCAGATAGCGCGGGACATTGGGCGGGACATTGAGCAAGTCTGCAGAGTGGTACAGAGAGGCTGCGGCAGCTAGCCTATAAGTAGCGCATTTTAAAATAAAATTTACTTTAATCAAACCATGGATCCGTGATAAGTTTTGTGATCCGTCTCGCCACTAGTGTAGTAGCACTGATCACTTTGAGGGGGGGATAAGTTTATCCCCACCGGGGATAAAAATAATTAAGCAGAGGCAGGGATACATTGACCAGAAAGGGGGAAATCCCACGCATCCCCCCCGGCAAATCGCACCCTGTATATATATATATATATATATATATATATATATATATATATATATATATATAGCAGTGTTTCCCCTATAAATTTTTCCAGCAGCGGTGCTGTTACGTGCCGGAGGTTGTTACCAAGCCGCTCGCAGGGGGGTCCGGGGGTGAATGCCATTCAAATCTTGAATGGTGAAAACAACAAGATTTTTTTTTTGAATAACCCCTTAAACCATGACTTCTGGCAAGTTTTGTGGATAGAAATGGACATTTTGAGACATACATTTTGAGGCTCAAATGTAAGAAAGGGGCACTATGTAAAAAAAATAAAAAAAAATAAAATAATAATAATAATAATATATATATATATATATTACGGCTGGGAATCGATTAAAAAATAACCAATTAATCGCACAATTTGCTGTGATTAATCGCAATTAATTGCATTTCCTCCAAACTTGTAATCATCAATATTTAAATGTAGAATCACTAATTAAATCAAACACACAAAAAAGGGGGAAAAAAGAAAAATGTCCACACAAATTGGACAGAAAAAAGCCCTATATTAAAATATAAAACATCAATATATTATTCTTCATTCAGTTCTATGCAACATACTCAGATTTAACAGATTTATTTTTTGACTAATTATCAAAATAAAGTATAGTCATTCAAAGCTATTATTACCAGAGTATGTGATCAGAGCAGGTAATTTTACCATGCATGGCTATACCAGCTCAGCAAACAGAAGTCTACTACTGAGAAATTTCACGTTATTTGAGCGGACTTTGCTTTTCCAGTGCGTGATCGGTACATGATTGGAGCGTTTGGGCCGTTAACCACAGAGCAGAACGCGCATCGCAAACACGGAGTGGAACATTGAGCAGAGAGCGCAGTGCGCCGACACACACTCAACACACACACGGAACCGAGAGCGCGGCGCAAACACGGAGCGGAAAAGACTCGCACGTGAAGTTACTAAAACAAGCTGCGCGAGAATGAAACCTTATCGCCGAACACGGGCGGCATATTTTCCATAGACAGTAAAAAAATGGACACAGCGACCCCATAGACTTCAACGGAGAAAAGTTCGTACCGCTTTCTCCTTTGCACAAGCGCTTGCTCGCTCTCCCGTGGCGTCTGTCGTTGCTATGCCAACCATGAACTGAGGCGCGCCTGAAAACCTTTTGATCTGTCCATGCTGAAAACGTGCGCGCCGCGTCGCTTCTATTATGAGCGCACTTGCCGCGCGCCCACATTTGAAATATTTGCATGTGAACGTGAATGTGAACGGCCCCTTTTATGGCAACGTGTGTAAGTGAATGTCGTGATATTATTGATCATGTGAAGATTTTGCAGCGGCGCTGCTTAATACATTGTAGGGGAAACACTGTATAGTATATGAATGTATAGTACTGTACACGTGTGTGTGCATATATATGTACACACACACACACATATATATATATATATATATATATATATATATGTGTGTATGTGTTTTTGTATAGTGTTTCCTAGTATTATAGTATATGTGTATAGTAATCCCATTGTTGATTGCAATAATTTGTTTCAATATGGATACTTTTGTCTCCCCAAAGGTAAACCAGCATATGAGATGGATGAGTCTCATCCAGACTGGGCTCCAACCCTGCACATGGGTCACTTTGAAGTCACAGCCACAGTGTCAGATCGGCATGGCCGCAGACAACTTAGACATCATTTAAGTGAATCTGAGGGAGGAGGCCAAAATGAACAAAACAACATGAACGAAGATGAGATATTGGAGTCCGAGCAGATTCAGAAGAAGAGGAATATATGGATCAAGCAGAGGCAGAAGAAGAAGAGCATGGGGATCAAGCAGAGGCAGGAGCTGCAGAAGAGGAGGAATATAGAGAACAGATAGAAACAGACAAACCAGCAGCTAAGCGACTAAGAGCAGAATATCAGTTCTGTGAGCAAAGCAGTGCAGAACTAACCCATATTTTGCAGGAAAATATGGAGCTTAAGTCTGAGTTAAACAAGTTGAAGATGGATGAAGAGTTTTTCAAAGATAATACAGCACAATCCTTTTCCCACTACAAAGGCACACACACAATGAAATATTTGATAGGAATTACACCCCAAGGCCAAATTGCATTTATTTCAAAGGGATGGGGGGGACGAGCATCTGACAAGCACATAACAGAGAATTGTGGGCTTCTTAACAAACTGTTGCCTGGCGATTTAGTGTTAGCGGATCGAGGATTTAATATTAAAGACAGTGTGCAGGGGTGTGATTCTTCCGGATAAATCCGGAAATCCGGCTTTTCCTACCTGAGGGTTAATGGTTGGCTGTCTAAGTGGTGTCCCCAAAATAATATAGAATTCATAGACAATTGGAAAAGTTTTTGGGGTAGACCTGACCTGTTGAAAAAAGAAACCTGAAACCTGGCTAAAACTAGACAATTACATTACTTTAAATGAGTCGCAAGATTACTGTATATCTTTTTTTCTTTGGCTCTCAACGAAGGCGGTCGCATTTTCTTCCCCTCTTCTCCCTTACCTTCCCTGCTTTGCTCCTCTCGTCTCGTCTCGTCTAGTCTACTGTCTTGTACTTTGAGAGACTCTCTCCGCACTGCTCTCCAAACTAAGAAATTATGGATTTGATCAACTGGTCTCTCAACGCAATTGACACCATCTTCTCGACAAGAAGCTTGGGTTCGGGGGAACCTGACTGTCCTGCCGGAACGTTCGCAGCTGGCTACACGATGGACGCATGGGAGAGGTGGCGGGTCGTGTGTCTGGCGGCTCTTTCCGTGGAGGACATTGAAGATATCTACCTATTCGGAACCATGATAACAGGTTTTCTGCTGATTGGATTAGGCATTGCCCTGGTTTATCGAGGAATTAAGAAGACGGTGACAGCTGTCCAAAGCCCCACAAGGCTGCCCGTCATGATTGAAGCAGTGGGCAGAGCAATAAACCACAATATGGATAACATCATGGAGAAGCTCACAGCTTTGCAAAGGCAAATGGATCGTTTCGGAGACCCAAATGGACCAGGAGCTGTGTAAATTGGAATGCGGCTACTCGTCCCAAGACCAAACAACCCCAATCTTATCTGCTTTCGGCCCCCCTCTACCAGCACTGGCCTTGGCCAAGGCCGCTGTTGAAACAGCAACTACCCCGGAGAGCTCTGCATTGAGACGCTCTTGCGTTCCTTCCCCCACTCCCCACTGACACCTGCAGATTGTTGACTCTGTCTGGGACCTGATCAAGGTTGTCTCCATGGCAATTGCTGTGTATCGCTATGACATCCTGCGGACTTGAGGCACCTAGGTTATGATGCCAGGCGTAGCGACTCTCCAGGCCTACACATTCACAAACTCTTACATATATACAGATATGCAATCACCCTCCCCCACCCCCCATCCCTCGCCTTCGACGCTTTGTACCCCCAGTCTGACAGGCGGGTCTGTGACCAGCACCGGATGGCTGCTTGCCTGTGCTGGGTTACCTCCATCCCCCACTCCCCTCCCCTGTTGCAAGTCTTGTGTGTTCATATTGTAGAGTGTACTGATTATGTGCTAATGTTGCTGAGGTGTTTTTTACTGTTCCCAAACTGTACTCCTTACAGGAGCATAGTCTGGGGGTTGCCTTTTTTTTCTCCTCACCTATCCTCATGTTATGCTGTATTTTTTTTTCCTCAATGCCCTGTCTTCCTGTCCTGTCTACCCCCTTGTCATATTGTATGTATGTTTGTATGGACAGGTTGATGGCTAATATCGCTGGTACTTGTGACTAAGTGACAATAAAGGCTACTACTACTACTACTGTTATAAACATGAACCTCGTCTGAAAGGCAAAGGGGGAGGTGTTGCTGTAATTTATAGTAATATCTTCAGAATTACTGAGAAGTCTTGTTTTAAATATAATTCTTTTGAAGTGTTGTTGCTAAATGTAACACTATCTAGTGTAAATGATAAATCACGTTTAACATTTGTGCTGGCTACTGTATACAGGCCACCAGGGCACCATACAGACTTTATCAAAGAATTTGCTGATTTTCTATCAGTTAATATTGGCTGCAGATAAAGTCTTAATTGTTGGTGATTTTAATATACATGTGGATAACGAAAAAGATGCATTAAGATTGGCATTTAAAGACATTTTGAACTCAATTGGAGTTAGACAACACGTGTCAGGACCTACTCATTGTCGGAATTATACTCTAGATCTAATATCGCATGGAATAAATGTTGATGCCGTTGAAATTCTGCAGCAGAGCGATGACATCTCAGATCATTATCTAGTCTTGTGTAAACTTAATTTAGCCAAGGCTGCAAAGTCAACTCTGTGTTACAAATATGTTAGACCTATCACTTCTGCCACTAAAGAATGCTTTATTAATAATCTTCCTGATTAGTTTCATCATCTCAGCATCCAAGATAGCTTAGAAGAACTAGATATTGCGACAGAAACTTTTAACTCTCTCTTTTCCAGCACTTTAGACACAGTTGCTCCTTTGCGCTTAAAGAAGATTAAAGAAAATAGTCCAACGCCGTGGTACAACGAGCACTCTTGGGCCCTTAAGAGAGCAGCCAGAAAAATGGAGCGCAACTGGAAGAAAACAAAACTAGAGGTATTTCGCATTTCGTGGAAGGAGAGTTCGATTGCATACAGAAAGGCCTTAAAAGCTGCTAGATCTGCTTATTTTAAAACCCTATTAGAAGAAAATAAACAAAATCCTAGGTATTTATTTTAAATGGTGGCTAAACTAACAAAAAATAAATCTTCAGCCCCAGAAGTTTCCAAGCAGCACAGCAGTAATGACTTTATGAACTTCTTTACTAACAAGATTGCTAATATCAGGGAGAAAATTATAACTATGCAACTGTCTACTACAGTATCGCATCAGGCAGTGCATTGTAGTCTCCTTGAAGAAAAATCTGATTCATTTGTTGCTATAGGAGAGGGAGAATTTACTAAACTCGTTAAATCATCTAAATCGACAACATGTATGTTAGACCCTATACCGACTAAGCTACTGAAAGAGATGCTCCCAGAGGTCATAGATCCTCTTCTTAATATAATTAATTCATCTTTGTCATTAGGATATGTACCGAAAACCTTTAAGCTGGCTATGATTAAACCGCTTGTTAAAAAACGGAACTTGATCTTACAAAATTAGTCAATTACAGGCCGATCTTGAATCTACCTTTTCTGTCAAAGATACTAGAAAAGGCAGTATCCTCACAACTATGTTCCTTTTTAGAAAGAAATGATATCTGCGAGGATTTCCAGTCAGGATTTAGACTGTACCATAGTACCGAGACAGCTCTCATTAGAGTCACAAATGATTTGCTCCTATCATCCGATCGTGGACGATCCACTCGCCCAGATACTGCTGTTAGATGATCTCGACCTACCTTTCGTCAAATTCATTGACAGCATGCTGTGGGTGTGTGGTTCCTCACTCACTGTGGGAGACATCCAGCCAGATCTTCGCTTCCAGCCAGATTTTCATGTCCAGTCCGATCCTCACCTCATCAGCCCAGTCAAACTCACTGAGCAGGAACTCCTTGTTCGTCCCGGACCAGACGCGGGGATCGTCTGGCCCAGAGCCCGAAAACTGGTTTCTAATAGTGCCGACCTGACGTCCAAGTTATTTGACCCCGCTTTGATGTCCGTCCGGGGAGCTCGCAGGTCTGCACCACGTTACCCCAAACCCACCGAGCCTGTCGTCTGCCCAGTCGAGCCAGAGCCTGTCGTCTGCCCAGTCGAGCCAGAGCCTGTCGTCTGCCCAGCCGAACCAGAGCACATCGTCTACCCAGCCGAGCCTGCTTGTCACGACTGCCCAGTCGAGTCACCACTCCCTACAACGCCCCTTCCCCGACGTAAGAGGAAGAGGACCCGTCAGGCTTGCCAGACTCCGGAGGACGTACCCGGAGTCCTCGCACTGCCGGCCCCACCTCTGCGCCTCGCACTGCTGGCCCCGCCTCTGCACCTCGCACTGCCGGCCCCGCCTCTGCGCCTCGCACTGCCGGCCCCTCCTCTGCGCCTCGCACTGCCGGCCCCGCCTCTGCGCCACGCCATGTCCGAGTCACGCCAAGCCTGAGACCCCTCAAGTCAAGCCTGCACTTCACGCCAGTCCAGCCCAGCCCGCACTTCACGGCTGTCCAGCCGAGCCTGAGCCTGAGACTGAGACTGAGAGCGTCATGCCCGCCGAGCCTGAGACTGAGAGCGTCATGCCCGCCAAGCCTGAGTCTGTGAGCGTCATGCAGCCAGAGCCAAAGCCCTTTTCCCTGCTGGTCCCGTCCAGCCCAGAGCTTCCTTCGTCGCTGGTCCCATCCAGCCCAGAGCTTCCTTCGTCGCTGGTCCCGTCCAGCCCAGAGCTTCCTTCGCCGCTGGTCCCGCCCAGCTCAAAACCCTCTTCGCCGCTGGTCCCGCCTTTTCTGCTGGTCTCGCCCAGCCCTGAATCGCCTTCGCTGCTGGTCTCGTCCAGTCCTGAATTGCCAGCTCCACTGACCTCCTCCAACCCCGAGCCAAGACCCCTTAACTATCCCAAGAACATTTTTGGGGGCGGGCAGTACGTCCTCTAAGGGGACCGTCGCCTGGTCCATCTGGGACGTCTGAACAGCCTTCTCCGCCATGGCCGCCCGAAGGGTCTTCTCCGCCATGGCCGCCCAAAGGGTCTTCTCCGCCATGGCCCCCTGACCAGCCTGCTCAGCCTGGACCGCCTGAGGGGTGGTCTCCTGTTCCGCCATGGCCCTCTGACCAGCCTGCTCAGCCTGGACCGCCCGAGGGGTGGTCTCCTGTTCCGCCATGGCCCCCTGACCAGCCTGCTCAGCCTGGACCGCCCGAGGGGTGGTCTCCTGTTCCGCCATGGCCCCCTGACCAGCCTGTCCGCCTGGACCGCCCGAGGGGTGGTCTCCTGCTCAACCTTCTCTTTCTCGACCACCAGAAGGGAGGTCGCCGCCTGGACCATCCTGAAGTCCGTCCATCTGTACCCGGTCAGCCTTTCCGTCACGGACTCCAGGATGCCCACCCCCCCTCCCGTGTTCTGTCTTGTACGGCGCTAGTCGCGCCTAGCGGGAGGGGGGGGGGGGGGGGGTTATGTCACATTCACCGTCTGTCTTTTCTGCACTGCATTCCCCAGGATCCTCTTTGGCGCACCTGCACTCACTCTCTCCGGAATACTAATTACACACCTGTTCACCATCAGCAGCCTCATCAACAAGCACTATAAAACACTCACCATAGCCTGTTCATTGTCAAGCCTCCAACAGGAACAGACCATAATCCATTGTCTCTTGAACCTCTGATGCGTCCAAGATTCCAAGATGTAACGTATACTCACCTGTGAAACACTAACCTCTGTGTCATTGTTCTGCTGTCTCCAGGAATCCTGTTTGATTCCCTATTGCCTGCGATTCTGTGTTCTCCCGAGCTTCCAGTGTTTCCTCCGAGTTTGCTTGCTTGCTATCGACCGCATCTGAAAGAGAAAAGACAAGTATTAATGAACTGTGACTGCTTGGTATCAACATACCTGAAGTGAACGTGCTTACCTGCTATCAGCCCCGCACCGAGTAATCTTCACTGAAACTAAATTTGAATTCACTGAATACTCACCTTGCACTCTTGTCATCTTGATTAAAGCTGTGTTTGGATTCACTTACCTCTGTCTCCTTGCCTATATCCTGACACGTATGCTCTCATTGACAAATGCGGAACAATTAGTTCATGCGTTCATGACCTCAAGGCTAGATTATTGTAATGCTCTACTGGGTGGTTACCCTGCACGCTTAATAAACAAATTACAGCTGGTCCAAAACGCAGCAGCTCGAGTTCTTACCAGAACCAGGAAGTATGACCATATTAGCCCGGTTCTGTCAACACTGCACTGGCTCCCTATTAAACATCGTATAAATTTTGAAATATTGCTGATTACTTACAAAGCACTAAATGGTTTAGCCCCGCAGTACTTGAGCGAGCTCTTAATGCTTTATAGTTATTGCGATCACATCTATTGCGATCTCAAAATTCCGGCCAGTTGATACCTAGAATATCTAAATCGACTGCTGGCGGTAGATCCTATTCCTATTTAGCACCAAAATTTTGGAACAGTCTTCCTACCATTGTCCGGGAAGCAGACACACTCTGTCAGTTTAAAGCTAAACTAAAGACACATCTCTTTGACCTAGCATACCCGACACATTATAGACTTCTATAATTCCATATTAGGCTGCATAGATTAGGCCAGCCGGAACCGGGAACACTTCCCATAAATCCTGATGTACTCATTACATCACAAGAAGAATGGCGTCTACGTTAATATTAGTCTCTCTGCTTATACCGAGGTTTACCGCAGTCCGCCGGATCCAGGCCGTATCCAGATCAGATGAAGGACCTGCGCCTGGACGCGACAACAGCGCAGTCCTGAAGTGTCAACTAGTCTCTCCTGGGCCTGGGTTCTCCCAAGGTTTTTTTCTCCATTCTGTCACCTGATGGAGTTTTGGTTCCTTGCCACTGTTGCCTTGGCTTTTGGCTTGCTTAGTTGGGGACATTTAATATTCAACAATATTATTGATCTACATATTTAGGGTGGGCAATGATGCAATTTTCTTCTAGAAACAAACTTTGTTTTATTATTTTCATGTTATCAATGTGAAGCTGCTTTGATACAATCTGTATTGTAAAAAGCGCTATATAAATAAAGGTGACTTGACTTGACTTGACTTGAAGGGGGGGGGGGGGGTGTCATGATAGGTGCGCCGTATATTTTCCTGCTTTTTTGTCCTTTGCCAATCACACCTATGGTGTGGGAATGATGTGCGCAGAAGTTAAAATTCCTGCATTCACTAAAAGCAGATGTCAACTCGATGCCAAGGATGTGGAAGACACACATGCTATAGCACACCTTAGGGTACATGTTGAAAGGGTAATAAGTAGGGGTGGGAGAAAAAATCGATTCTTAGATGCATCGCGATGCGGACGTGGACGATTCTGAATCGATTCACAAATGTCAAAAAATCGATTCTCTAAAAAAAATTTTTTTTTTCTTTCTAATAACGTAATATTGACGGAACGCAAAAGGCGGAACTCTAAGCGGACGTTCAGTGCGCGTGCACTCTGTGGCGCGCACATAACAGACGCATGATGGCTCAGCACCAAATTCGAACGGCACCCTCTTCGTTAAAAGCTAACGTATGGAAAATTGGCAATTTCATTGTTACCTATTTAGTATTTTTTGTATGAAAGCTGCTTTCAGTATTTAGTTTTCACATCAATATGCTGTAAACCGATCTGTTATACGTAGGCTACGTTATACTGCCCTGCAATATGTGCAATGCCAGTCACAAAAAGTTACATTTTGACTGTGCTCTCTGCAGATGTTCATTCACTTTTTTTGTATAAGCTGTTTTTGATTGTGGTATACAGCAAACATTCCAAGTCATAACTCTTTATTATTTAGTTGTGTATAAGAGCGGCTTTGTATGTTACTAATTATTCAGATATGCGTAAGTCCACAAGCATTATATGAGAGCTGCTGGTACATAATTCTATATTTTTGAACAAAAACTGTTTGTGATTTTGCTACAGCAAAATGTTTTTTTGTCTGAAGGATTATATTGCTCATTGGAAATAACAAGAGGATGTTGGTTAGAAGTCTATTATTAAATGCTAGAGATTCAGAATATGCTGAAGTTTGTATTAATTTACTACAAGTACGCTGCTAGCACAGGCACACATTTATTTTCCTGTTGGTTCTTTGCAATGTTCAAATCACTTCCATTTGTTTTATTAATAAAATTAATATAGGAAGATGGAAGTAAGTTCGTTATGTGTCATCATAAATACTTTGCTTTAAAAGTACCAAGTAAGTAAAAAAATTAAAAAATCGTTAATAATCGATAATCGTTACCCTCTGAATCGTAATCGAATCGAATCGTGAGGTGCCTAGAGATTCCCACCCCTAGTAATAAGTAGCTTGCGCAATTAGTACACACTATTACATAACACAATACCATTTAGTTAGTTGCTTCCCTGTAAGGATGAAGAATTTACCCTTCTTGATAAGATAGTCAATGTTTTCTGTATTATAGTTAACATGTGTCCAAGTGTTGTTGTAAGACCAGATGAAACAGAAAAGTGTGCATGTTGAATGGTAAAAAGATCCCAGGAGAAATTTTTGTTTTTTATTTGGTGTGTGTGAATGTGTGGTACCCTCCTGAGATTGAACATGTTTGTTTTGTGTGTACCTTCCTTAGAATGGACATGGTATGCTATTTGTACATTAAATACTTAAGATGAAAATGGATGACAATTTGATCATTAAAAACTTCTTTAATAAAAAAATTCAAGTGTCTTGTGCTTCTTGTGTTGAACTACTTTAAAACACTGAATTTCAAGTAACAAATTTCATATACAGCATGCATTTTTTGATGCTGTAATTCTTCTGCTTCTGTAATTATACCACGCAGATGACAGATGTTGTTGCCTGGTGTACTCTTCTACAGCTGCTGCCTACTCGTCAGTCACACTTACAGCATTCATGTGCTTGTCACAGGACAGCAGACAGGTCACTGGCATCTATGCTTTCATCATACAGGGATACGTACCTTTGTACGAAACAACAGTGTTTTCACAACTCGGCGGTTTGTAGGCTTCCAAGTCATGGACCCAGCCATTTGTGAACTGATCGTGGGCTTCCATAGATTTATAATTACGAAACTGTGCACTCACACCACAGACTAAATATACAAAAATATCTGGAAATGTCAGAGGAGGTATATCGCCGGGGTCTCGAGTATATTCTCTTGCAGGCACCTCATACGGATCCATTTTTCCGATCAATGACATCTTTTCCATGTACCGTTTTCTTGCGTCAGGTAGAAGTTTGTCTCTGTATAGTACATTTCGTTCTTTTAATCGACTTTTCAACATTGTTTTCATGTAGTAAGTGGTTGTTTTAAGTCTCGCCCGATGTGGTCTCACAAAATGGCAGCGCCTTCTTGTTTATGTCCCAGAATGCACTGCGCAGTGATGTCGGTTGCCAAGCCCTATATCAGAGTCATCTTTGATACTAGGGGCTGAGGAGGGTCAGACCCGTCATATTTTAAGTCTGCTTTTATGCGGCATTGTGTCTTTACACAGAACTTTGAGCAGACACAGAGCCGCTTTATAGCAGCCTTAACTCGCTGTGTAAAGATGCCTATAGAGACAGTTAAAGGGGAAAAGCTGAAAATAACATTAATATTATTTTCACAATCAGTCACAACAGTATGAGCAGAATTAAACTCATATTAAAAAACATTTTAAAGTTCAGAGACCTACAGAAACTGAAGCTGAATTTAAGACTCATTATCTGATGATCTCAGACAAAATATTCACACACACACACGTGGTGTTACTGAACCTTATACAATTTACTTATATTCCTAGTGAGTAAATCAGCCATTTGATTTTTAAATGAAAATATGATGATGAAAATCGTTAAAAACTATTCTTACCGTAGTCTCTCCAGTTTATAATGTGGATCATCCTTCAGATCCTCCAACAGCTTCACTCCTGAGTCTCCTAGTTTATTATATGACAGATTCAGTTGTCTCAGGTGTGAGGGGTTTGATCTCAGAGCTGAAGCCAGAGCAGCACAACCTTCATCTGTCACACCACACTCCCGCAACCTGTAGAGAACAATGACACACATTAAGTCTATATCCAGAGATAAACATGACACTTAAAACAAATAAAATAATAACAATGCTGTCAACATTAGTTCACATTGTGAAAATACATCAGTTAGGATTAGGGGATTGATTATAGAGTTTGTACAGTATAGCAATCATTATTTCTATGGAAAGTCCCCATAAAACATGGAAACCCAATGTGTGTGTGTGTGCTTAATGTTTTTGTAAACATTTTAACCCCCTGAAGTCGGCTATCACGCCGGCGCGATAGGCTCGTTTTTTTCCTTATCAGTGCAAAAAAAAATCTTAATACTAATATAATTTTTTATCTTATATGCTTGTGTTATACATCAATCGATCCTGTTAAGTGTGTATTTTTTTTGTGTATACTCATAATAAAAACAAAGTGTTGTGCTTTTCGCCAAATAAAGAAAAATAAACATGATGCGCGTTCTGCCGTCTCTCTCAATGTGAAACTCATTCTGAAACGCGACAGAAAATGACCTGTAACTCAGCGAATGTTTGTCACACAGACTTAAAACACATGTCTATACAACGCTTGGAGTCTCTATTTTTAAAATATGTAAATTATATAAAAAACAAATATTCTCTGTTTAAGTAATCCGTAAGAAAGCAGCGGCATGTACAGTTTCTCAAATGCATCCTAATTAACTATAATGTGACCACACCCACGCGCGCACGAGCGATTGACATGCAAATGATCCACGCGACAGAACGCAGACCTGTAAACGCCCTCATCACCTCAAAACAACGAATTAGAGACTTCGGTAACTTACTCCTCTCTGCTTTTCATCGAGTTTGGATGACTGTGTTTGTGCTGTGCTGTGCTGTTTACCTTGGATTTACCTCAGAAGAACGCGATTTGAAGATGAGAAGATTTTTAAGGTAAGACATGTTAAACTGGTCGTGCCAGATTAAAATGTATGTTATGAAATGAGTTTGGAGTAAAAACATGAACTAAGCCTAATATCGTACATGTATATGCATCTATAAATAGACAGAAACATGTTGAAATGTGAACTAGACTGGTATGCAACCTTTCAGTGCTAAAAGTAAATACATGTCCGACACAAGGATGTTTTTATATTCTATAATAAAACACAGCATGATAAAAGTAGGCTAGTATGAGTGTATACTATGGTGAAAATATTAATGTTTAGAACCGTGTTTACTGTTAAATACTGTGTTTGTGGATATCTGCTCAAACGTAGATGTATAATATAGTAACAATAATTAGTTTAATAGTTTGGAGCGGCTTGATTGCTTCAGTAAATGTTCTCTGCACGCATTTGAAAAGCAAAATGTGCCAAACAATAGGCTTCATTTTTTTTTTACTCCAAATGTTTATTTTCGTTATGACTTTATGAAATGAAATTGAAGTAACATATGATAATCAATTTATTTTTCTCTAGTGCAGTGTTACTGAAGTGTTCCTGTTTAACGATTTATAGACTATTGTTATTATTATTTTATGCAACACAGCACACAGCCTTGTAGCACATAGCCACACAACACAATGTTGTGCCTTGTAGGCATAAGCTATGTGTTGTGCTGCAATATATATATATATATATATATATATATATATATATGTATGTATGTATGTGTGTGTGTGTGTGTGTATTCTGTAGATTTTAAAAAGCAATTTTAACCTGACAAATCTAAAATGTATTCCCCAAATCGTGCAGCCCTATAGTTTCTCTTGATATCAGTATGTTCACAGCGTTTTTTTTTTTTTTTTTCACAAGGCACAAAGGTCTTTGTTTTTGGATCATTGTTTTCAATAGTGTGCTTTTTTGTCATTTGTTGTGTATCTTTGGATTATGTTGTGTTGTAAATAAATCCAAACAATCAAAAAGCCATTCTTTTTTAAATCTCATTCTTTGTGCAAGGTTGCTCAGAATGACAGGGCCTGATAGCTCCTAATAGGGCCATTATGGGAGGGTCTTTGTCTTTCTCAGTTCTCCTGTTATTTCAGTGCTGTATTTGACTTAAGGTAAGCCTATCTTCGATTCTCTGCTTATTTTTGTTTTTTAACTTCACATAATTCTGTATTTTATTTAGACGCGTTGCTACATTAATAAACAGCCGCGTGTGGAAATTATTATTGCAGTTTAATCGCACTTAAGTATTGGCTCCTAGCTAGTTTCGATTTGGCCCATTTTCGCTTTATTGACTTAATTGCCGGACCGAGACAGCAACTGGAAGAATAGATATAAATAAGGAGTTTCAGTTCATTACTTCAGGACCAGCGGTCAGCATAAAGGACGCATGGCAAGAGCGCGCAAGTGGTTTTTCAGAATACTCAGTTCTCCTGTTATTTCAGTGCTGTATTTGACTTAAGGTAAGCCTATCTTCGATTCTCTGCTTATTTTTGTTTTTTAACTTCACATAATTCTGTATTTTATTTAGACGCGTTGCTACATTAATAAACAGCCGCGTGTGGAAATTATTATTGCAGTTTAATCGCACTTAAGTATTGGCTCCTAGCTAGTTTCGATTTGGCCCATTTTCGCTTTATTGACTTAATTGCCGGACCGAGACAGCTGTCCTCACTCAAGCAGTGATAGCATTATATCTATATCTATGTAATTTGCGCGCTGTCGCGGAAGCGTCAGCGGAAGCGTTCAGCTCTCGTGTTCAGCCTCCTCGTGTGAAGACCGACTCGGGTAAAGACCATCGACTCTACCTGCGCGACTCCACCGAGCAAGGACACCAGAAAGGCACTTAAGTATCTCCTTTTCCCTTTTCCTTCCCACTTTTTATCTTATTACTCACCTTAATCAACATGTGCTTTCAATACATTCCTGTTTTCTCTCGGCAACGCCCTTTCATCACGCGCAAAAGGCAGCGCAATACTGCTAATCTGCGTCCAATTCTCTCATCCTCACACACACCTCTCTCTCTTTCCGTGGGTCTATGGAATTGTCAGTCAGCAGTCAATAAAGCTGACTTTATTCCAGCCTTTGCATCTCATTCTACTCTTAGTATCTTGGGCTTGACTGAGACCTGGATTCGTCCAGAAGACTCAGCAACCCCTGCTGCTCTCTCTAGCAATTTCTCCTTCTCTCACTCCCCTCGCCAGTCTGGGAGGGGTGGGGGTACAGGGCTTCTCATTTCTAACAATTGGAAATACTCAGCACTCTCTTCTCTATGCAACAACAACTCATTTGAATATCATGCTATTACACTTACAACTCCCAAGAAGATCCATATTGTAGTCATTTATCGCCCCCCAGGTCAGCTGGGTAACTTCGTAGAGGAGCTGGATGTGCTGCTGTCCTCTTTCCCTGAGGACGACACCCCACTTCTAGTCCTCGGCGACTTCAACATCCATCTCGAAAAGCCGCATGCAACTGACTTCATCTCTCTCCTAGCCTCTTTCGATCTCAAACGACTCATCACCACAAGTACTCACAAATCAGGCAACCAACTGGACCTGGTTTACACACGCAAGTGCATCACAGACAACATCTTGGTGAGACCTCTCCATGTCTCAGATCATTTCCTCATTACTTTCAGTCTACATCTCTCTACCCCTGCACCACCAACCCCCCCATCAGTCACTCTCAGGCGAAACCTGCGCTCACTTTCTCCCTCCCATCTTTCCTCTGCTGTGTCATCTTCTCTTCCCCCACCCTCACAATTCTCATCTCTGGATGTGAATACCGCAACGGATACCTTATGCTCCACTCTAACCTCTTCTCTAGACAATATCTGCCCTCTCTCCTCCAGGCCAGCACGCGCTACTCCCTCTAACCCCTGGTTGTCTGAAGTTCTTCGTGAACACCGGACCGAACTCAGGGCGGCGGAGAGGAAATGGCGCAAATCAAAAGACACATCTGACCTGAGTATGTATAAATCTCTCCTCTCTTCCTTTTCTGTTGATGTTCATGCTGCAAAATCTTCCTACTTCCACAACAAGATCAACAGCTCCTCTAACACACGATCACTCTTCAAGACATTCAACTCTCTCCTTTGTCCACCTCCACCACCACCCACCTCCTCTTTAACTGCTGACGACTTTGCGAACTTCTTTACCCACAAAACAACAACTATCAGCAGTCAGTTCTCAGCTCCACACACACAGGAACCCAGACTGACCCCTTCCACAACCAATAACCCTCTGTCCTCCTTTTCTCCGCTAACCGAGGAAGAAGTATCTACACTTCTCCTCTCCAGTCATCCTACCACCTGCCCTCTTGACCCCATCCCCTCACACTTTCTACAAGCCATCTCTCCCATACTTCTCCCAGCACTCACACACATCATCAACTCATCCCTCCATACTGGCACTTTCCCTACAGCATTCAAGCAGGCTCGGGTTACTCCACTGCTTAAAAAACCAACACTAAACACATCATTGGTAGAGAATTACAGACCTATTTCTCTCCTACCATTCATTGCGAAAACACTTGAAAGAGCTGTTTTCAACCAAGTAACATCCTTCTTGTCTCTAAACAACCAGCTAGATGTCAACCAATCTGGCTTCAAGAAAGGGCATTCAACTGAGACTGCACTACTGTCAGTCACAGAAGCTCTACGGATCGCAAAAGCTGCTTCCAAATCTTCAGTCCTCATTCTCCTGGATCTGTCTGCTGCCTTCGACACTGTGAATCATCAGATCCTTCTATCCAGCCTCTCATCACTGGGCATCACAGGAACTTCACTCCACTGGTTTGAGTCCTATCTCACAGGTAGGTCCTTCAGGGTCGCATGGAGAGGCGAGGTATCCAGAAGTCATCAACTGACCACAGGTGTTCCCCAGGGTTCAGTTCTTGGTCCCCTCCTCTTCTCCATCTACACCACATCACTGGGACACATCATACAGGCACACGGTTTCTCCTACCACTGCTATGCTGATGACACACAGCTCTTCCTCTCATTTCAACCAGATGATCCCACAGTAGCTGCACGGGTCTCAAGCTGTCTGGCGGACATCTCCACATGGATGAAGGAGCATCACCTGCAGCTCAACCTGGCAAAGACTGAGCTTCTCGTCCTCCCCGCCAATCCGTCTCTACAGCACAACTTCACTATCCAGCTAGATTCAGCATCAATCACACCATCAAGGTCGGTCAGAAATCTTGGAGTAACGCTTGATGACCAGCTGACCTTCACAGATCACATTTCAAAGACAGCTCGATCATGCAGGTTTGCACTGCACAACATCAGGAAGATCAGGCCTTTCCTAACTGAGCATGCAACACAACTTCTCGTCCAGGCCCTGGTCATTTCTAGGCTTGACTACTGCAATGCTCTTCTGGCCGGACTTCCAGCATGTGCAACCAAACCTCTACAGATGATCCAGAATGCTGCAGCTCGTCTTGTCTTCAACGAGCCCAAGAGGGCCCACGTCACTCCTCTGTTCATCTCTCTGCACTGGCTACCTCTCGCTGCTCGCATCAAGTTCAAGGCATTGACGCTCGCTTACAGATCTACCACAGGCTCAGCTCCCTCCTACTTTCACTCACTACTACAAGCCTACATCCCTACCAGAAGCCTACGATCGGTCAACGAGCGACATCTCGTGGTTCCATCACAGAGAGCCACAAAATCTCTTTCCAGAACATTCTCATTCACAGTTCCATGCTGGTGGAACGCTCTCCCCACCCTCATCCGGAATGCAGAATCCCTGACAACCTTCAAAAGACAGCTGAAAACCCATCTCTTCCGTGAGCACTTAACCGCATGAAAAAAAAAAAAAAAAAAAAAAACAACCCTCCCCTTTCCTCTAAAACCTCACTTATCGGGCTTATGCTACTCTGAATAATGCCTGAACTTCGTATCTTGAGCACTTCTTGCGTTGTTTTTGTTTTTGCCTCTTCATGACGACTCGCTTAATCTAGTCCTAATTTGTAAGTCGCTTTGGATAAAAGCGTCTGCTAAATGACTAAATGTAAATGTAAATGTTTCTCAGGTGTGAAAACCATACATATTAATGATGTGTTTACACCTCCTGCATAAAGCTTTCTCACACAAAACATGTCTTGCAAATTTTAAATCATTATATTGTCTTATCTGAATGAGCAGTCAGGATGATTTTCACACAGTTTTGGAGCAAATATTCTAGGCTACGTCATACAATTTTCAAAAGTCTTATGAAGAAATAATCAATATGGGTTTTATGACCTTATTTCAGTGACAATTTTTTTTTGTATTTTCACAAACCACGCATAAATGTCATTATCTCAAAACTACAAACTTTTACACACATGATGCTGGCATATTATTGTAGCAGAGTTTGTGCTGAATACAGTGTAATCAGATTTTAGCCATGAAAATGTCACAAGTAACAGAAATAAGCACAAATGTCAGAGCATGTCAGAACACCTCCAGGGCCCAGAAAACACCTCAGACCCCAGAGGGTTAAATCGTGAAAGGCGATCTGTGTCTTGACGTTTACACATCTAAACTTGACAAAGGTTCTAAAAAGGTCCAAAATCGATCCAGTCATACCTGAACGTCTATAACACGTTTTAATCATGTGTAGATCAAACAATTTACATGTGATCATTTAGCAGACGTTTTTATTAAAATCGAAGGAGGGCAACATATAAGAGCTGTAACAAGTTTCAGTTGGTCAGGTGCAGACGAAAAAGATGTCTTAACATTTTTTTTTTTTTAAATTGGCTAAAGACTTTGCTGCTGCTGTAATTGAGAAAGGCAGGTCATTCCAGTAACACATTATTTGTGGACTTAAGCAAAAAGAACAGTTCTGATTTAGCATAACATTTTATTGTACATATTACATTTTTGACTGGTTACAAACGTTCATCCAAATATCTCCCTTTGTGTAGGCTACAGCAGAACAAAGAAATATCCAGGTTTGGAACAACCTGAGGTGAGAATTACAGAATTTTCACTTATGGGTGAACGATCCCATTAACACGTGAAAGAGTGAAACAAGTCGTTTTTTGTAACCACCACCCCCAGCTCTTCCTGGAGCATGTTTAAGGTGTTCCGCCATAGCGGCATCAATTTCCGAGTCGGTTGCATTTGGGCTCCACCTCTTCACAGCATCTGAGGGAAGAGAATATTACAATAATAATAATAAACAAAACAAAAAGTAGAAAAAAATGTACATTCAGTTATTTTCAAAATGTTTTTATGGTCCTACAACTAAATAAAAAAAATAAATGGAACAAGATTTTGCACCCGTTACATGAATAAAAAGTTAGAAAAAGGTAAATGAACATGTATGAAAAAAGATACGGTATAATAATGTCAATGAAAGATTAAATGCGTGCTAGATTAGTGAAAAAAACTGCATTTGTCCCTGCACACCACTGAAGTGCCCTTGAGAAAGACCCTTAAGAAAGACCCTTAACTAGGTGTGTAACTTTGTGAAAGTGAACATGACATTTCTGATTAAGACAGGTGGTCTTTTAGAGAATGTCCCCTGAATAGACAAAGGGTACCGATTTAAATTACATAAATAACAAATAGAACAAGAGATTTTTTTGAATATCATAAGGCCAAAATTACCTTGAATAACATAATATAAAGGTGTGCCTTTGAAAGGCTTCTTTTCCAGTTGGCCACCACCCCTCATATTGAATCTGGCCATCAATGAATTTAACATCATTCTGTGAAAGAAATTACTCAAGATTAATTCACCTAAAAAATAAAACAAGGTTAACAATTAACAGTAATGTGCAGCATGGAAATTGCATGCAATGTTAAAACACACTTTCACAACCACTCATGTAACAAGTACTATGAACTATGTCCTTATCCATAACCACAGGTTTTGTTGGCTAGATTAATAATAAGTTATTCATGGCTTACACTGAAATTGTGTTTTTATTTCTTGTTTTCAGTCTGGCTGACTGTCTGAGCCAGTATGGACATTACAACTTCTGAACAAGTGGTGTGTGACAGGTTAAATCCTGATTTCAAGTAATAAAAATAGCTGGGTTTATTATGGTGGGAATCACATATTTTCCTGAAATATTATGCAACAATACACACAAACAATGCAAGGTAAATACATACCTGTTCAAGACTTTGTTCACACAGTCTCTTACTGAAGACCCACCAACTCTGGACAGTTGCTGGACCTAAATGTGACACCACAATCGAAATAATGTAACATGATATTTTAAAAAGGGCACCATTATCGCTCTCTTGGTGTGTTGTTATATATATTCAAACATCAGTTCAATATCTACTATTTCCTGAATATTATGAAATTCAAGAGGGCCGCCCCCTGATGACGTCATAATATGCAAATTAGATGAGTATATTTACACCCCACATAAACTTTCAGTCATCCCCAACATTTTCTAATTTACAGTACATCTCTATCTTTAAGCCCTTTCAAGCCACAAGCTTTTGAAATTTTGATGTCAAAATCCAGCATTTTTTCAAAAAAAACCTTGGCGCCTTTCTATAACCTATAGAAAATTGTAGCCAAATTCAAACTAATTTAATTTGACAATATGTGCTTAATTTCTTTCGCTTCCTTCGTCTAAAACAAGTAAAAGTCAACCACAATAATAAAACATAAGAAAATATACTTACACAACAGTAGATTAACAATTCAACACAACAAGGCGATCTCCTCTGGCCTACTCTCCTCGTGGTTGTTGAAATATGAAAACGCGATAACGTTATTTCGCGAGATAATCTATTCTATCGCGGGATGTGGCAATATCGTGAGATTCGTTACTACTATTGGCAGCATAGTTTTGGCAATCGACGCCTATCTGTTTTACATGTATATGCATAAATGTCATAAAAATAATATAATCGAATGATAATGTACAGAAAACAGGTTGAATGACTAAAATGCAGTGCCTTCACAATCAAATAGCAACACCACTTTGTGAATATAATTTAAATAAAGATGTAAATACAAATAATTGTGTATTTTATAAAAATTTCCTGCTTTTAACATGAAAAATACTATAACATTGTCACGGAACGCACACGCAAACAGGTAAGATCCAAGTGCATTTATTTAGGGTAATACGTAATCGTAAATCCAGGCAGGCAAAAGGTCAAAATCCATAAAAGGCAATCCAAAAACAAGAAACAAACAAGAAACAAACAAGAAACAAACAAGAAACAAACAAGAAACAAGCGTAACAGACTTCCAAAAGCAGTGTGACATTCAACAAGGACTCCATGACAATGACTGAACAGACAGAGTATAAATACACAAATACTAACAAGGTGAGGGGAAACAGCTGCGTGCAATGATCAATGATAAGACAGACAAGGATGATGGGAAATGTAGTTCATGAGCGAATGACACCGTGGGGAAAGAGGACCTCTAGTGGTTACCCGGGGATACACAAAACCAGACACTGTGACATTACCCCCCCTCTAAGGAGCGGCTACCAGACGTTCCTAAAAAAAAAAAAAAAACAAGAGTCAAGGAGGGAGGTGGACGGTGGAAGGTCAGGGTCAGGGGGAGGGGTGGGGGGCCAGGTCCATGGAAGGGAATAGGAAACGGGATGGATGGCTTAACAGGTGGCCAGGGGGTGGAGCAGATTGTGCAGGCGGCCAGGGTGGAGCAGGTCGTGCAGGCGGCCAGGGTGGAGCAGGTCGTGCAGGCGGCCAGGGTGGAGCAGGTCGTGCAGGCGGCCAGGGTGGAGCAGGTCGTGCAGGCGGCCAGGGTGGAGAAGGTCGTGCAGGCGGCCAGAGTGGAGCAGGTCGTGCAGGCGGCCAGGGCAGAGACTTCCCCTCGGGCGGCCAGCGCGGAGCAAGCTGTGCAGACGGCCAGTGCGGAACCTGCCATTCAGGAGACCAGTGCGGATCAGACTGTGCAGACGGCCAGGGCGGAACCTGCCATTCGGGAGACCAGTGCGGATCAGACTGTGCAGACGGCCAGGGCCGGAACCGGAAACTTGAGCGGAGTAAGCAGGGTAGGCATCAGGAGCAGAGCCGGCAGGGCGAGCTGCTTGGGAGGAGACGGCAGGGCGAGGTGCTTGGGCGTAGCCGACAGGGCGAGCAGCTCGGGCGGACACGGCGGAGACGACCCCTCGGGCGGCCACGGCGAAGAAACAGACACCGGCTCAGAAACAGGAACAAACACCGGCTCAGGCACAGGAACAGACACCGGCTCAGGCACAGGAACAGACGCCGGCTCAGGCACAGGAACAGACACCGGCTGAGGCACAGGAACAGACACCGGCTCAGGCACAGGAACAGACACCGGCTCAGGCACAGGAACAGACACCGGCTCAGGCACAGGAACAGACACCGGCTCGGCGACGGCCATCTTGTCCGGAGACACAGGTTCGGGGGCGGCCATCTTGTCCGGAGACACTTGCTGACGGCAGCCATCTTGTCCACTGGCTCGGCGGAGACCATCTTGTCCGGAGACACTTGCTCGGCGGCGACCATCTTGTCTGGAGACACAGGCTCGGCGGCGACCATCTTGTCCGGAGACACTTGCTCGGCGGCGGCCATCTTGTCCGGAGACACTTGCTCGGCGGCGGCCATCTTGTCCGGAGACACTTGCTCGGCGGCGACCATCTTGTCCGGAGACACTGGCTCGGCAGACGTGACCTGAACAGTCTCTGGATCAGCAGACGTGATGTGAACAGTCTCTGGATCGGCAGACGTGACGTGAACAGTCTCTAGATCGGCAGACATGACCTGAACAGTCTCTGGATCGGTAGACGTGACCTGAACAGTCTCTGGATCAGCAGACGTGACGACCTCCAAGTCTTGAGGAACGGAGCACGCCTGCTTCCTCCTTCTCCTCCGCCTACAATGGCAAGATAGTGGCATCGAACGGTGGGCCTCTGGAGGCGCTACCATCTCCGGCAATGGCATGGCGGCCATCTTGTCACGAGACACAGGCGCAGGGTCAGCCATTCCGTCAGGAGACGCAGGCGTAGACTCAGCCATCCTGTTAGGAGACACAGGCATGACTGGTGTATCCCACTGGCTCCGATGATGAAGGTATCTGGTGAACCCCCAAAAGTCCAGGATCTTCAGCCCCTTCATTTCCCACCCAGGCAATGGGTCATCCAGACAGACATTAAAAAGTTCTTTCAATGCTGCATCATTGTAGTCCAACCCTCTAGAGAGAGTCCAAAAAGTCTGAGCCAGACAACCCACCGTCTGGCCCTGCTGGCGTAGGGCCATCAAATTTTGGACCCGTCCCCTCCTCTCCTTCTCCATGTTAGGGGGAAGGATACGAAACCCCATAATGCTGTATCTTTATATTGATGGAGTCCTTCTGTCACAGAACGCACACAGGTAAGATCCAAGCATGGGCGGATCTACAGGGGGGCAAGGGGGGGCAGGTGCCCCCCCACTCTAGAGCCTTGCCCCCCCAGCTGCCCCCCTAACTTTGATGATCCAAAAACTGTACTTACAAAAACAACCCACCACTATGTCCAATACATTTACCAAAAGTGAACAATTTAATTTTTAATTTTTAATGTATTATTCGCCCCTCCCCCCTGCCCCTCAAATACTTACGACGTCCCTGATTCAAACGTGCAGAGCGGCGTTCGCTCAGTCTGGCTCACACACACAGCAAGTCTGCAAGGT
Source organism: Squalius cephalus (assembly GCA_022829025.1). NCBI lineage: Eukaryota > Metazoa > Chordata > Actinopteri > Cypriniformes > Leuciscidae > Squalius > Squalius cephalus. The sequence goes on along the minus strand of CM040803.1, from coordinate 36,045,678 downwards.
GGTCCTGCAACCCGACTAGACTGAGCTGCCCCTGACAGAGCCTCTGAAGGTGAAGTGAGTTTCCCCAGGTGTAGTTTAAACACACGTTTAACTTAGTTACATTTGTAATGAATGTATTGTATGCTAAAGACGATTCAGCATCAGCAAAAACAGCAAGTCTATTACGTTAGCCAAAATCAGCGGTCAAATCGCTCCCTCGTGATTTTTGTAAGAGCACTCTTCCCTTTGATTAGCCTAATTTTGATTTTAGTAAAGACAAGAACAGCTTAATAAAAAATATAAAATATTGAGGGGCAGCGCTAGGGCTGGGCTAAGGGGGCTTTAGCCCCGATTGTGTTTTTAGTAAAGCCCTGAATATTTTGTTCAATTGTCTTTCTCACAGAGCAAAGCAATTAATCAGAAAAACAAATGTGAATAAGATTACAGAGGCCGCGATTACCTAATCATGAACAGTGCATATTACATTTTTATTTATATTTTTCCCTTTGCATTGAAGGTACTTTTGACGTGCTTTTGCAGTGTTGAGCATTGTAGCCAATCACAGACATGTCTGTTGATCACATCGGCCAATCAGAGGCGTTTAAATGAGTTGCTGTGCTGAAGATGTGTTTTGCGCGAGCTCACCGAGTTCACGTTCGCAAACCTGTCATTATTATTGGCAATAAACTTAAGATGCAAATAAGAGATTCACTTGATATTATTATTGATGCTGCTCTGATGCACTACATTACGCAACGCTCTGTTTGTTGTTAGGAAGACTAAAAGTTCAGCGGTCTAGCTCATCAATGTCAAAATGATTAAATAAGTTAACGAATGCCTGGTAAAATGTAAGTAGAATTTTTTATATATATATATTTGACTGTTTTACAATAGAAAAGTTCAACTACCGAGTCAAGCAACGTATATTTTGGGCTTCGTGTGCACATCTAAACGATCAAATATGTCAAAATGGCTGTCTTGGAGATTCACTTAAACAGTTTATTCACTTAAATACAGTTTATGTCTTAAATGGGCGTTAATAGTTGGGAGAAAATATGATGCGTAATAATGATTAGATCTGCATTTGGTCTTAAAGGGGCAGCAGTCTAATAAACCTGCTGACGATTGCTCCATTAATGTGAATCAAACAACAAAAGGCAAAGAGAAAATCAGTCGCAGCTCTTGAATGAATAATTTTGGCTTTTATAACTGTAATCTATGATAAACTATGCAGTGTTATTTTAAATCTGACTTTATTAGATGTCTTTTTAGCCCATATTACTCCTGAACAGTAATGCCGACATTACTGAAATTAAAGCACTGGGTATATAATTTGTATATTTGTTTAATTGTATACTTTTTTTGTTTGACCATGTGTTTGTACTTTGTTTTTGGTGTCCTGTGTCTTCTGAATATAAAACACAAAAGCCTGCACCCTTCTGCATAACATGCATGTTTTATTTGTTTTGTTAAAGCATTGCTTTTTCTTTTGCTATAGATATTTATTTTACATTTCAAAATATAAAGCAATATTAAATGTGTTCATAATAGTTCTTTCCCCCTTTTTTTTATATAACAAAAAGAACCGATAAGAATACCGTTAAAGTACCGGATCGATAAGGAGTATTGGTAGTAATACCGTTAAAACCTTAAAGATACCCATCCCTATTGGCAGCAACGAATTAAAAGTTATGGCCAATTTAACTGTGATTTAAATTCAGTATATATACTTCTGACATATGTTGCCACCCCTCAAAAATTCCTGCCCCCCTCTCGCCACCCCATAAATATTTTTCTAGATCCGCCCCTGGATCCAAGTGCATTTATTTAGGGTAATCCGTAATCGTAAATCCAGGCAGGCAAAAGGTCAAAATCCATACAAGGCAATCCAAAAACAAGAAACAAACAAGAAACAAACAAGAAACAAACAAGAAACAAACTTCCAAAAGCAGTGTGACATTCAACAAGGGCTCCATGACAATGACTAAACAGACAGGGTATAAATACACAGATACTAACAAGGTGAGGGGAAACAGCTGCGTGCAATGATCAATGATAAGACAGACAAGGATGATGGGAAATGTAGTTCATGAGTGAATGACACCGTGGGGGAAGAGGACCTCTAGTGGTTACCCGGGAATACACTAAGCCACACACTGTGACAAATATTTAGTAAACTATAGTAAAAAATAGCTATTATAGTTTTATAGTACTTATAACATGTTGTAAAAGAATGCTACAGCATACTGTAGGCTAGTGTTAACTATAGTGAACTGATAAACTATAAAAAAAAAACTATACTATACTTTAGTTTTTACTAAAGTAAATTGTAGTGTATTGTATTATAAGAAAATGTTGTAAATCATTGGGTAAAGTAATTTTATATTAGGCTACTATAGTTGTTATGTTACCACAACAACTATATAAATACCACAAAACATTAATTCAAGTACTTTACTACGGGTTAAAAGCACTAAAGTATTTACTATAAATTACTATAGTAGCCTATGTATTTTTTGCAATAGGGGGGTCTTGCTTGAGACGTATAAAGGACGTCAGAAGACGTCAATTCATCACATTGTGTATTGACGTCCACTGATGTCCTTTATACATCTAAAGCAAGAGGGGGCTATTGCAAAAAAATACTCTTTAAAAAATAACTTAAACTAATTATTGCAGTTGTATTAACCAAGGCATAAGCACAATTGCTTTTCATATTTCATAAAGATTCCATCGAGGGTCATGATGGACTGTAAATGCAAGTGTAAAGGACGTCACCTACTGGACGTCCTTTCACAACAGTATATTGAACTACACGTAAGCCTAGCTAAAAGTCAAAGCAACAATTGTACATGCAACCCCAGAGAAATATAGACATGAACAAACGTTTCAGGATGGATTTTTTTGCAAAGTTCTGTGTTACGTATTTTTACAGATTTTTGGCCAGGGACACGACGTTGCCGTTGGACCAATGTTTGCTGGGACGCTATAAAGAACGGGTATTCATTATAGTGTGTGCCAAGTGTGTGTGTGTGGTATAAAACTTGAGAACCCTGATTTTATTATAGCTTTGTTTACTTCACTCAAATAGCGCTTAACCAGCTACAGAGAAACTGGCAGCCAGAAAACAGACAAGTGACCAATCCTGGAGACTTTATTTCACGGATTCTACCAGCACGGTTCGGCTGAGGATTCATTACCATTATAAGAACTGTTCGGCCCCACGGTGGAAAAGCGGCTATTGTGGAGGCGTTCATGTGTGTTCAACTCGTAAATACAATCTTTACGAGATGACATGAACGCACCATATGAGTGTTGAGTGTCATAATATCCCTTTCAAGTGGATGTGTGGAAGAGACGTGAGACTGAAAGCACTGAAAGCCCTCGCGCTGCTCATATGCTGAGAGAGAGATAAGACAGTAGAGCTGCACGATTCATCTTTAAAATACTGTGATCTCCATTCAAACACACACACGATCTTCTTCACATTCGTCTGTCTATTAAACCTTTGACAAAATCATATCGCAACATTATAAATCTGTGTTGGCGCTGCCGCTGACCCAGAGAGACGTTATTTTAAGTTATTTTAAGCGCCAAGTTTCTATCAAACACTGATATCTACAATAGCGATGAAAAGAGTAAACATTGACTAGTGACTGTTAATGTATCTGTAATTGAATTATTCAAGAGAATTTAGTGTTGTGTGATGCTTCTGAAATAAATTTAAAGAAAGATGTGATGAATTGAATTTGTAAATATGACTCATCTTATACATCATGTACAGTCTGTATAAGTGTATGATTGAACTTTTACCCATAGTCTAGTGTAAAATACATTGCAATATTGAATCGCAATACACAATTCTTAAAAATGGCAGTACATAACGTATCCAGCCCTAGTGTGTGTGTGTGTGTGAGTGTAAGAGAGAGTGTGTGTGTGTGTGTGTGTGTGTGTGTGTGTGTGTGTATGTGTGTGTGAGTGTGAATGTGCTTAATGTATTTGTAAACATTTTAAGGAACTCTTAATATTAATGTAATTAATGTCCAATAAAGCTTGTATTAAAGCACTTAATGACATTTTCTGATTTTCGGTGACCTAATCTAAAGTGAGAACTATTTATGGTTAATACGTTGTTAACAAAGCATTATCTACAGAAGAGCTAATTAAACAATAATACTTGGTTAATTACAGTGACAGTGAACAAAGAAATCGCTATTTGTATATAGTCTCTTAATATATTAAACTACAGCTTATATACTATTATATACTATTCATTAAAAATAAACTAATAGTTTTAAATGATTTATAAGCGCTGTGTTACTGTATACTTGTGATAAAGTGTTACCATTATTTCAAACCGGTCGCATTAAGTGTAATTGTTCCTTTTGTATGTGATGGAGTGATTCTCCTTTTTCAAAAATAACACAAAATAAACAAAGTAAAGATGAATTTGACTGATAGCATTATTATTATTATTTTCAAGATTTCCATAGATATGGTGATATATTGTTATCATGTGTTATTTTGGCCATGATAATCATGTAGTGATAAAGCTGATATGGTGACAGCCCTGGTTCAGGTGAAACACGCACCACTTCCCTCTTTTCAGCTGCACACACACATTTTGAGGCAATGCTCACACTTTTACAAGGGTCTGTTTGCACAAGCATTACAAGGCAAGTTGATTTACAGCAAACATTTGTAATTTAAAAGAACCTCTTCACTGTATCCTGCAACTGTTGTCTGGTTTGTAGTTCGTTTATTTAACTGTTAGTTTTACTTTCTTTTGGGAGATAATAATATAGTAAGATGTAAATGTTCCTCTTCAGGGAGACTCCTCACCGCTGCCTTCTACCGCTGGCAGGATCTGACGGCTCACGCTGGAATCTGTCGCTGAACCACTGGATGGGGCTTACACCAAAGATATACTGTATACACTATCTACTGTACATATTAATCCTTATTCACTCCGAGTCTTTATGGTAGAGATGATCTTACCACAGTTCCTCCAGTTTACAGTGAGGATTCGCCAGTACAGCAGAGAACAGCTTCACTCCTGAGTCTCCTAGATTATTAAATGACAGATCCAGTGTTATCAGGTGTGAGGGGTTTGATCTCAGAGCTGAAGCCAGAGCAGCACAACCTTCATCTGTGACACCACACCTTATCAACCTGTAGAGAACAATGACACACATTGAGCCTATATCCAGAGATAAACATGACACTTAAAAAATAAATAATACTGTCAATATGAAATATATACACATATTCATTAGAAAAAAGTTGTTAAATTACATCATTTATGATTAGGGGATTCAATATACAGTTTGTACAGTATACAAAACTTTATTTCTATGGAAAATCCCCATAAAACATGGAAACCCAACGTGTGTGTGTGTGTGTGTGTGTGTGTTTAATGTATTTGTAAACATTTTAAGGAATGTGTGTGTGTGTGTGTGCTTAATGTATTTGTAAAAAATTTAAAGAACGTGTGTGTGTGTGTGTGTGCTTAATGTATTTGTAAACATTTTAAGGAACGTGTCTCTGTGTGTGTGTGCTTAATGTGGGTTGGGAATCGTAAGAAATTATCCGGTTCCGGTTCCGATTCAATAAAATTTGGAGAATTTGAGACCTCTCCTATAGCTTACATTCTCTCCAGCAGTGGAGAACACCCTCTCAGAAAGGGTAGAATATGCTTGAACACACATGTAAGATCCAGACAGGTGAAACATACTATTTTTAACATCGGTTTGAATGATTGATTCATAAAGACTTCACTTGTTTCACTACTGGATGAATCAGCACTCTATCAATTATCAATTTACTTCTCTCTGTTTATGTCTATGACGTGGTGAGTCACGCAGGCGCTGGGCTAACGTTACTCCACCGCGGTGCGACCCGACCAGTGAAAAGCAGTCAGAGTCTAAACGCTTATTACAGGCTTACCGTAGTGATTCAGGACAAGACAAAAACACGGTTTAAAAAAAGGCATTCATGATGTACTCGCTTATTGTATAATATGCCGGTAACGTTAGCACATAGTAGTATGGACTTTAAATTACACCATCTTCATTATTGAAAATGAAGAAAATGGAGATCCCCGAGATTCGGCAGACAAGCAGCAAGACATTCCCAATCATCATTTGAGGTTTACAATTGATCACTAGCGGTCACGTTTTCTCACTCACTCACTGTCCTACACACAATTACGTTATGACACGGTACACTATACAGAAGGTGTGTATACCCTAGTTGCTCCCGAGTTCTTGAAGGGATTCAGGACAAATCTATGCACATCTACAGATTTGAGGGCATACATCACTGCTGCCATCTAGTGGTTGTTAGTTGTAACTCTAAAAGTATGGGGAACTTCTTAATTAATGTCTGTTTTAGTAATTCATATTTTACCCTTTATTTGCTTTCCAGAAGCCATATTTGAGCACACACACACACACACATGTAGATCCATTTAAATGTTAAGGGGAAGATTAAAAAAGAGAAACTGGATCTGTGAATTCTCACAGAATCACAATTGAATTCATATCTTTCATATAATTCATATCACAATAACCATATATGTAATGTTTTAGGCCTATTGGCAGACATCAGTTTAAAATGTAGGCAATGGCATATAAAGAACCTTTTTTCCATATCCACTTCAGTTTCTCAGCTTGCACTTTAATTTATTGATTGGGCTACTTCTGTACTGGTTTGCGCTTGGCAAAGATGTTCATATATCTCTATGCCTAGTAGACCTACACCAAACATTCATTAAAAAGGGTCCTGTACAGGGCTGTACAGTGCGGCATATATCTACAACAAGATTGGTCTGTGCGATGAATAAATGTAGCACTGTAGCACGCGTGCCATATAGTTTTGTAAACTCTGTTACTTATAACAGTCGTAACAGTCGTTTTATACTTGTGCTTATGCGATATCGTGATTTTTGATCGTGGATGATTTATGGGCTGTTTACACCTGGCCACTTCATGCATTTTCCGTGAAAAGACCAGGTGTAAAAGCCCTCCGAAACGCATTCGAGACGGATTTGAATCCGATCGCTCAAACCACTTCAGGAGGAGGTCTGGGCCGCATTTCAGACCAAACTGGACAAGTGTAAATGCATCTGGGTGTTGAAACCACATATGTAAATTTTACTCCTCCCAGAAATGCTAAAAAAAAAATGACGTGAGAGCATGTGATAGGCTATTGTAACGATGCAGGCAGGAATGAAGCGGAGAGTGAATCCAATCGCAAGCACTTTAATAAACAAACAAACAGGTAATCCAGGGTACACGACAGAACACTCAGAACAGGAACCGGGAACAAGGAGACAACAGCAAACGTTACAACATCAAGAACTCACAAGGACTGAACTAAAACACAGGGCTTAAATACAAGGGAACACAAGCTAAACAAGATAACAAGGGGGCGTGGTTAAACTGAAACACCTGGGAAGACTAATCAACATAACGGGGAACAGCTGAACATGGGACAAGACACATGGCAGGATCACATGACAAGCAGGGAATTACATGACAGACAAGAACAAGGAACAAGACACAAAACCCACACCGTGACATAGCCCCTCCCCTATGGGCGGCTCCCGACGCCCATCCAAAATAACAAAAAAAACAGTAGTTCAGGAGGGTGGTGAAGCGGAGGCGGTCTTGGGGGAGGGATGGAGGGCCAGGTCCGTGCAGGGGAATGGGACCAGGGCATATTAATGGCGGACCTGGGTTGTGAAGCGTGGGCGACCAGGGCGGAGCAGGAACTGCAGACGACCCTTCGGGCGGCCAGGGAGGAGACGACCCTTCGGGCGGCCAGGGCGGTGAAGACCCTTCGGGCGGCCACGGCGGAGAAGACCCTTTGGGCGGCCACGGCGGAGAAGACCCTTCGGGCGGCCAGGGCGGTGAAGAACCTTCGGGCGGCCAGGGCGGTGAAGACCCTTCGGGCGGCCATGGCGGAGAAGACCCTTCGGGCGGCCACGGCGGAGAAGACCCTTCGGGCGGCCAGGGAGGAGAGGACCCTTCGGGCTGCCACGGCGGAGCAGGCAGCACAGGCGGCCAGGGAGGAGAGAACCTTTCAGGCGGCCAGGGCGGAGCAGGCAGCGAGACAGGAAACAGGAACAGACACTGGCTCAAGTGTGTGCGCAGCCCACACACACCACATGGCTGTGGCCATAATGGCCAGTGTCGCAGACAATGAGGGCTCAGGCGGCGCATACATGCCGTGAACAGTCTCTGGCTGGGCAGACGTGACATGAACAGTCTCTGACTGGGCAGACGTGACGTGAACAGTCTCTGGCTGGGCAGACGGGACGGTGAACAGTCTCTGTGGCATCCATCTTGTCCGCAGACACTGGATCGGCAGACGTGCTGTGTCTCCTCCACGCATGCAGTACCGCCACTGCATAGAAGAGGAACACGGCCTTCCTGGCCATGGCAGGACTGATGATGGGGAGTTATGGGACCACCGGAACTGGAACCACCGGACTCGGGACCACCAGACTCGGGACCACCAGACTCGGGACCACCAGACTCGGGACCACCAGACTCGGGACCACCGGAACTGGGACCACCGGACTCGGAACCACCGGACTCGGGACCACCGGACTCGGGACCACCGGAACAGGAACCACCGGAACAGGCACGGAGGAAGTCTTCCTTCTCCTCCTCCGTTTCGGGGCCACCGGAACTGGGACCACCGGAACTGGGACCACCGGACTCGGGACCACCAGAACAGGCTCTGTGCTGGACGGAACCAGTGGCGAAGGGGGCCCTGGGCTGGACATCACTAACCCAGGGTCGAAGAGGGGCCAGAGTGGAGAGTGGTGTCGGGACTCCTCTTGACCACCTCCTCTACTGCGGCCTCCGCGCGTCCCGCGAAATTTGACCAACCGGGTCCCCTCAAAAGATTGTCCTCTCTCCCGCTCGGTGGCTGGGGAAGAGACACTGGCGAACATGCTGCTGGATTCAGTGTTGGTGAGTTCTTCTGTAACGATGCAGGCAGGAATGAAGCGGAGAGTGAATCCAATCGCAAGCACTTTAATAAACAAACAAACAGGTAATCCAGGGTACACGACAGAACACTCAGAACACTCAGAACAGGAACCGGGAACCGGGAACTCAGGACGGGAACAAGGAGACAACAGCAAACGTTACAACATCAAGAACTCACAAGGACTGAACTAAAACACAGGGCTTAAATACAAGGGAACACAAGCTAAACAAGATAACAAGGGGGCGTGGTTAAACTGAAACACCTGGGAAGACTAATCAACATAACGGGAAACAGCTGAACATGGGACAAGACACATGGCAGGATCACATGACAAGCAGGGAATTACATGACAGACAAGAACAAGGAACAAGACACAAAACCCACACCGTGACAGCTATATGTCATGTTATATCCAGATATGACGACGCTACTGCAACACGCATCGCCGCAGATGAGCATCTGAGCATCTATTCATCAAGCCAATGTGCAAACTATTGCAAATCAAAGTGAAAGTCAGTCGCAGACGCTTAACACACAATCATCATCATTAAAAGTAAAGAAACGAAATGATCTTCCAGGGCTGTTGCTGCTCTCTCTTATTGTGGTCTTTGATTTAGAAATTTTAGCTGATGATCAATAAAATGCAGCTCATATCTGTTGCTTTCGATGACGCGCCCTCCATTAAATCTGCATATAGCACGGGAATTGAAGATCGGATTTAAATCCGTTTTGCAAAAACACATTTATGTGACCAGGTGTAAATGGAATCGTTTACCATCGTTTACCTCTGGGGCAGTTGCACATGAGACTGTTTCAGTTGTGGCTAAAAGCCAGGGGATTTCATCCAAGGGCTAATCCTCAAAGGCAAATAAAAGTGACGCGCCGTGGGCTTCGTACACTATCTCTGTGGCTCAGACCTGCCTCGAGCTGATGGCCGTATTTCTGGCCCTGAAATATTTTCTCGGAGATAATATATCTCCTCGACGGCTCGCCATTGGCGATTCCGGAGAGGAGGGACCTTCTGTCTCAGGCGGAGGGCACGATATTCCATCCCAGGCCCGACCTGTGGAATCTTCATGTTTGGCCCCTGATGGGTACCAATTGACAGACACTGGGCTTTCTCCGGATGTTATTGAGACCATTCTAAGTGCTAGGGCTTCCTCCACTAGAAAGAGTTATGCCAGCAAATGGGGTGTTTTTGAAAGGTGGTGTGTTGTAACACAATGTAGATCCAGTCAACTGCCAGATTGCTTCAGTTCTGGACTTCGTGCAGGAGAAGTTATCAACAGGCACATGTCCTGCAACTCTCAAGGTTTATGTGGCCGCTCTTTCGGCTTGCCAGGCCTTGGTTGACAGGGTGCCACTCGGGAGACACCCTTTGCTCATTCGTTTCATTCGTGGGGCCAGACGACTGAGGCCTCCAGTAAGAACCAAGATCCCTTCATGGGACTTTGCTATAGTCCTCGAGGGTCTGGTTGAGACCTCCTTTGAACCTATAGAATCAGCGTCTGACAAACTTCAGACTCTAAAAATGTTTTTTCTTATGGCAGTAACTTCTTTGAAAAGAATTGGGGATATGCAGGCTCTGTCAATCTCGCCATCCTGCTTAGACTTTGCCCCAGGAATGGTGAAAGTGATTTTGCATCCTCATCCTGACTACCTGCCAAAGTTTCCTTTCTCAACTGTACACCCTGTCACTCTCAAGGCCTTCTGTCCTCCGCCATTCAATACACCGGAGCAGGAGAGATCTCACAGACTGTGTCCAGTCCATGCTCTTCAGGCTTACATCCACCTCACTAGCCAGTGGCGTAAGTCAGAGCAACTGTTCGTCTGTTATGGGGGTAGTAACAAAGGGGCACCTGCCACCAAGCAGACCATGTCTCATTGGGTCAGCGATGCTATTGCTCTTGCCTATGAGGTGCGCGGTCAAGCTTCGCCAATAGGTCTTAGGGCTCACTCCACCAGGGGGGTCGCCTCCTCTAGTGCTTTGGCAAGGGGTGCCCCCTTACAACTTGTTTGTGATGCGGCAGGCTGGTCCTCTCCTCACACATTCATAAGATTTTATAGTTTGGATGTTCATGCTACTCCGGGCTCTCACGTCCTTGAGTCAACATCACAAGCTAATGTCTGAGGCCTTCTTGCATTCTTGTGAGCACACCTGCACAACCGTAGGGGTCCAGACACTTTCAAGCACGGCGGCGTGGGTATTCTCATTCCCAATGCGCTAAGCAGCGCAGCATCGATTGTAGCTTTTGAAAGGAACGTTCCGGGTTACTTGACTGTAACCCTGTTCCCTGAAAAAGCGGAACGAGATGCTGCGCTAATTTGCCGTGCTGAAGATGTCCCGGGACTGCTCTTCAGACAAAATATCCTGACGATGCACCTGTGGCTCATCTATTTATAGCCTTGTGTCGCGGGTGTGCGCCGATGATGTCATCGATCGAGGCTATATTACCTCCGGGTCAATTCTATTGACGTGTTACACACAATATTCGGTAACACTTTATTTTGATAGTCCGTTTGTTGAGACTTTACTAGTTATTAGTAGCCATTCAGTAGCTTGTCAACAGTGCATCAGTTGACATTCAACAACACTGTTTCAACAGACAAGTAACATACGTTCAACTGACTGCCTACCCAGCCAACACGTTTATGTGGGGCCCATATGGGTTACAAATGGGCGACAGGGGTACAGAGTGGGCATGGGCTCAAAATGGGCTTCTTATCTGGGGCCCATATGGGTTACAAATGGGCGACAGGGGTACAGAGTGGACATGGGCTCAAAAGGGGCTTCTTATCTGGGGCCCATATGGGTTACAAATGGGCTACAGGGGTACAGATGGACATGGGCTCAAAAGGGGCTTCTTATCTGGGGCCCATATGGGTTACAAATGGGCTACAGGGGTACAGAGTGGACATGGGCTCAAAATGGGCTTCTTATCTGGGGCCCATATGGGTTACAAATGGGCTACAGGGGTACAGATGGACATGGGATCAAAAGGGGCTTCTTATCTGGGGCCCATATCGGTTACAAATGGGCTACAGGGGTACAGATGGACATGGGCTCAAAAGGGGCTTCTTATCTGGGGCCCATATGGGTTACAAATGGGCTACAGGGGTACAGATGGACATGGGCTCAAAAGGTACAGATGGACATGGGCTCAAAAGGGGCTTCTTATCTGGGGCCCATATGGGTTACAAATGGGCTACAGGGGTACAGATGGACATGGGCTCAAAAGGGGCTTCTTATCTGGGGCCCATATGGGTTACAAATGGGCTACAGGGGTACAGATGGACATGGGCTCAAAAGGGGCTTCTTATCTGGGGCCCATATGGGTTACAAATGGGCTACAGGGGTACAGATGGACATGGGCTTAAAAGGGGCTTCTTATCTGGGGCCCACTTGGGTCAACTAAGTAGGTCCAACATGGGCAAACCCAGATGGGCTCCCTATGTGAGACCTAGTCAGTTCACTAATGGGAAATGAGTAGGCTACATACCCAGCCAGCACATGACCAACCTTCAACGTTGAAATATGGTTGAAATAATGTCAGTTTGTTGTTGAAAAAGATTAACAAAAACCATTCTAAATCCACGTTGACATTTTTACAAGATCCCCAGCCAACACATGTGGGGCCCAAACGGGCTGCAAATGGGCTGATATCCGGGGCTCACCTGGGCTACCCAACTGGGAACCCAGCTAATTTTGGTTTTGTTGGCCACGGATTCACGCGCAAACATTTACATCACGTTTCCCAGCTCAACGTGGATTCATCCGCAGACACCAGAGGACAATCTGGACAGAGCTTGCCCCAGCTAACACACCCATGTGGGGCCCAAACGGGCTGCAAATGGGCTGATATCCGGGGCCCACATGGGCTACCCAACTGGGAACCCAGCTAATTTTGGCCGCGGTTTCCGTGGTGGCCCCACATGTGTTAGCCCAGATGGGTTGATGATGGGCTCTTGATGGGCTCCATATCGGGCCCATGTGGGTAACCTAGGTAGCACCCATTTAGGTCCTACAGGAGTCTGCCCAGATGGGTTGATGATGGGCTCTTGATGGGCTCCATATCGGGCCCATGTGGGTAACCTAGGTAGCACCCATTTAGGGCCTACAGGAATCTGCCCACATGGGTTGATGATGGGACCCATATAGGTCTTATCTAGGGCTCTTATGGGCCACAACGGGTATATATATGGGCTACCATATTTGTCTGTTTGGGTTACCTTATTTTACAGTAAACCCCTAAATACAATCATTACATGTAATCCACTAAACTATACTAAAATATTAAAGGTATTCAATGAACAGAAACCAGTAGTTCACTTTTAAAGTTACTTTATTAAGCAAGTACAAGTATCACAAAACAAGAAAAGAAAAAAGTAAAAGATTTAAAACACTTCTAAATCAGCGTTGACATTTTTACAAGATCTGTAAGTTGAAACAACATACAGCAGAAATATCTGCCTTTCAACATTATTGTGACAATTAATTAGCATTTCATAATTTTTTTGATATAACAGCTCTTCAGTATATGTTAAAATATAATTATCATTATTAACAATAATAGTTTCAAACCTTTTGCCTTATGTGATTTTGTTTGAATTTACAATTTTGTCTGCTTGCCTAACCGTTTACATTGCATTATTACATTTGTATTTATACACTGTCATGTCATTTGACTAATTAATTAAATAATAATACAGACTGCAAATAAAACTCAATACACCGCTATGTTAACTGTTATTAAACTATTGTTATTGGTTGTTTCGCCGTTTTACTTTGAGCATGATTGGTTAATCTGTCTGTCTTCCAGGAAACTGTCCAATGAGAATGTGCGCGGCTCTGCGCGGCTCAGTCACCGACCGAGAGTAACGGACGTATTTTCAAATTTAAAATAGGCGCGCACTGAGCAGCAGCTGAGCTGCTGCTTGCATTGATTAGCCTACTCGGTCAGACCTGGATTATTTTATATCTGCCTGTTGAATTCTTAAATTTTGAGCGAATTTAAGTTGATATCAATGAAGAACAAAAGCTGGAATGTGAACAGAGGAAGGGTTCGTACGTGGTCTGTAAAAATACTGGCGATATCAGGTAAGAAAACATTTTTCAGTCCTTATAGCAGTCAGTTAAATTAACGTTAACGTTTATGGACATGAGAAACGTTAACAGTCATAGGCTTAATGCAACCTTATACGTTCAATAAGTTATCTCTGTGTGTGTTTTTGTACTGCTGTAGCAATATAAGCACGTATTTCAATGTAATTTAGTACCATCTGACATTGCTGTTTTGTTGTTGGTAACGTTGTGTGTTTAATGTCAGCTAACGTTAGTTTAAAAACGCATGAGAGGTAAAAAAGCGTTGGAATGAGTAAAGTGATAAAACAGTCATTTATTCGTTAGAAGTATGTTTACATAACCTCTTCAAACACTGATAACAGTATTGGAAATATATTTGTTTAAATTTTTTTTTTTTTTTTTTTTTTTTTTTTTTAGATCAAGCATTGGAATAATTTTTATCTGGGGAGAACACCCAACAGAAAGACCCATTCACCAACTAACTGTTACAGTAAGACCAAAAACCTACACTGGGTTTAATATATAGTATTAAGTATGATTTTCACCTTTAAAGTAAGACATTTAATGTTAACGTTACTAATAGCAAGTCTGAGTAACTTTTTTGTCCTTGTGTCTTTTTTCTGCTGTAGTGGCGCACAGAAAGTGGATTCATGTCACCTTCATCAGTCCTTTCTTTAATCACTGGACACCGTAAAGGGAAAGACCCTCAGACGTGTCATAATAGGATAAATGGGTGCAGGTAAAATTATTTGATGGTTTGATTTTGGTACCAATTGTTTGTTTTTTTTTTTGTTTTTTTTTGTGTGTGCTTCCCTTGCAATGATACACATTTCTGATGGGATTGCCATGCTTAAAGTTTATGTTTACATTTTTAATCATCATGTAACAACTAACAGTCTCAAAGATGACATTACTAGGGCTGGATTTATTGGATGGGATGCACGCTACAATGTTCCATTCATTCATCAACTGAAAACAGGTTGACTAATCGATTCTTGGGATTTAAGAATTGATATTGTTTCGTAAAAATGAGAATCAAATAAAATCGAGAAATCAATATTTTTTACCCAGCCCTTGACATTACTCAGTTCATGTAGTGTGAATGTTATAATGGCAAACGTTTTTGTTTTTTTTAAATTTAAGATTGTTTGAAGGAATGATATAAGAAAATACTGCTTTTTAAGGACTTTTCATTGAATAATTTCTTCTTTCCCCCTCTTCAGATTCGCCAAGGACCAGCTGATTACTGGCAATTTGGTGGAGGATTATTCTTTAGCTGCTACATTGCACTATCACTTCTGGTACAGATTCATTGGCCTTTTGTGTTATTTTTTATTTTACTTGATTTAATAAATTACTTTTAATTAGTAGCCTACAATGTATGGTTAGGATTCTGAATTAAAACAGTGTAATGTTTCTCCACAAATATTATCAGAAATATACGGAGCCCCCAGGGGTCAGGCAAAATGTTGAAACAATATAAACCTGCATTGAAAGATATAATTCAAAGAGCAACAGACCACAACCCTCTCAGCTCAACACCACAATTTGTTGATTTCTTCATCTGTTTTAAAGATGAAATCATGACCTTATCATTATAGTAATCGTAACTGACACATGGGAGTAATATTAATTTTTTTACAATTCCATGTTGGGGCTCTGAAGAATTGCTTGTGTGAATACATAAAATGTGTTTTAGAATGGATAGTGTTGTATACTTTGTTTTCTACCCGACTAATTGAACTGTAAAGTGAAAATCTTGTACATGACTTATTTTGTATTGAGTTTTTCTTGCTTTTATTTATACAGGATAGTACAGACAGCAGGCAAGAAGTGAAGAGGAAGTGATGGCATCAGGAGCAGCACAACCAAAAGCTTGTGACCCCATGGAAGTTGTCCGAGTGCGTGGAAGAACAAGTGTAAGTGCAGAAGCCGATCTTAGGATGTAGTGGAGGAAGTGTATATGAAGAAGATATAAAGGAGCCAACTTGTTTAGTTTTTAAAATTGAACTAAGAGCCAGTGCAAATGTTGTAAAACAGGAGAAATATGTTCTGTAACATAACATTAGAGCGAGTAGACTTTGTAAAGTTGCTACTACTTACATGTCAAGTGATAAGCAATATTTGAGTTGGATGAATGATGGGCAAATATTTGGTTTTCTAACTTGTCCTGGGAACCCTCAGTACTGCACACCCACTTCAGATCTTGCAGTTTCTATAAATTAGCTAATGTGATGAATCCGGTATATTAGATGAGGGAAACGTACAAAGTCTGCATCTGAAAACTTAGGCAGCTGACTCATTGCCTCGCTGCCCTATCAGGCAACGACTTAGCAGGCAGCGTTTACACACTAAGGTGCCTCACAAAACCGATTTAGTTTAGTTTTTATTTATTTGAGCAGTAACCATTCTGATTTCAGACAGACTTATGAGGCAGCATAACGGTTTAATGATCTTCAACACTAATTATTTTTTAGAAATTACTTCAAAGTGGTAAAAGTTGGTCAAAATGTACATTTTGTGCTTCCAATATGCAGTGCAGGGGGTGTTCCAGGACAGGTTTGCAAACCCCTTATCTAGATACACTTGATGTGGGGCACCAAAAGGCTAACCTGACACATCTGATTGAACTGTGAAAAGGAATTAAAAAAGTGGCATAATGGTTGACTGATTTATTTTCTCTTTTCAAAGGGCCGTTGGGAGAGCGACAACAGAGGAGTGAGAAGCTGCACGGTTATTGTTTTGTTTGTGAAATGGTTAATTTTTCAGATATGCATATATAACGTGTGCATATATATATATATATATATATATATATATATATATATATATATATATATATATATATATATATATATATATATATATATAATTACTTTTTTCTTTTCTTGTTTTGTGATACTTGTACTTGCTTAATAAAGTAACTTTAAAAGTGAACTACTGGTTTCTGTTCATTGAATACCTTTAACATTTTAGTATAGTTTAGTGGATTACATGTAATGATTGTATTTAGGGGTTTACTGTAAAATAAGGTAACCCAAACAGACAAATATGGTAGCCCATATATATACCCGTTGTGGCCCATAAGAGCCCTAGATAAGACCTATCTGGGTCCCATCATCAACCCATCTGGGCAGATTCCTGTAGGCCCTAAATGGGTGCTACCTAGGTTACCCATATGGGCCCGATATGGAGCCCATCAAGAGCCCATCATCAACCCATGTGTGCAGACTCCTGTAGGCCCTAAATGGGTGCTACCTAGGTTACCCATATGGGCCCGATATGGAGCCCATCAAGAGCCCATCATCAACCCATGTGTGCAGACTCCTGTAGGCCCTAAATGGGTGCTACCTAGGTTACCCATGTGGGCCCGATATGGAGCCCATCAAGAGCCCATCATCAACCCATGTGTGCAGACTCCTGTAGGCCCTAAATGGGTGCTACCTAGGTTACCCATATGGGCCCGATATGGAGCCCATCAAGAGCCCATCATCAACCCATGTGTGCAGACTCCTGTAGGCCCTAAATGGGTGCTACCTAGGTTACCCATATGGGCCCGATATGGAGCCCATCAAGAGCCCATCATCAACCCATGTGTGCAGACTCCTGTAGGCCCTAAATGGGTGCTACCTAGGTTACCCATATGGGCCCGATATGGAGCCCATCAAGAGCCCATCATCAACCCATGTGTGCAGACTCCTGTAGGCCCTAAATGGGTGCTACCTAGGTTACCCATATGGGCCCGATATGGAGCCCATCAAGAGCCCATCATCAACCTATCTGGGCTAACACATGTAGGGCCACCACAGAAACCGCGGCCAAAATTAGCTGGGTTCCCAGTTGGGTAGCCCAGGTGGGCCCCGGATATCAGCCCATTTGCAGCCCGTTTGGGCCCCACATGGGTGTGTTGGCTGGGTATAGACTATAAGGTACAATTCAAGTCTTAATCTACAGATTTTACAAAAAAGTGCCTGTTGACTGTCAATATTATTTTGCAACAGGTTATTACCAATTGTCGACTAACTTTCAATTGTCAACTAACTTTCTGTAGATTGAGTACCAACAACTCAAGATCAATCTGTCAGTTAAAAGTCAACAGTCATGTCAGCATATGAAGTATATGATACTGTATATCCTACTCAAGGGGTCTCATATGCATCAAATTAATGATTATTTTAGCTGATTTAAACTGTTTTTAAAAAATTGTTAACCATTTGTAGATAATCTGTTGATAGTAAACTAAAGATTAGATCTGTTGCTTGTCAACAAATAAATTGTTTATGATCAGTAGACTATTAATATACATTATCCACTAAGCGTTAGTAGATACATTTTAGGACTATCTAATTAAAGTGAAAAACAGTTTATATCAGTAGAAAGTCTATAACCTATCAACAGATTGAAAACATACTTTTTTTGTACGTTTGGATTGATGCTGAAACGTATGATACAGACATGTCTGCAACGTAGAATTATTACGAATTCACAGCTACAAAACGTTTACGAATCATAAAGATATCTGTATCATTTCCCTTATACTGTTTTATAGATAAGTTCCCTTAACCCTACTCCCAAACCTAAATATAAATTACTCATTTTATACAGAATATAAAAAGAATAAAACACTTTATGGACAGAGATGTGTAGGGAAATGCCAGTTTTATTAATAGCATTAAAATATATTTTGAGCTACTAACATTAATCCTACTCCTGCCCCTAAACCTACCCATAACCATTATGAAGAAAAACAACAAATGACGATGTGTTGCAGTCCTCTCTGGCAGTATATAATAGTTTTGTATAAGGGACAGAGCAGAATTTAAGTTATTAGTCCATGAAAATGTTAACCCAGCTTCCCTCTGCATGAAGACGGCGCGCGCGCTTCTGCATTTCAATGTTGTTTCAACTGAAACACGGCCTGCTGCAATCTGTGACGAAGCAGGCGAGAGCCAATGAGCGTTTGATATCAGTGCCGTAAAACATGTCGTAACGCTTCTTGAGGGCGCAATTTTTTAATTTAAATTCATCACGAGCGCGGGATTTGACATTTACGGTCGCTGCTGAGAATGGAGATCGCTGGATGTGGATGAAGGGCTGAATTTGGATGTTTCTTGCTTGCGTATGGATTATCAAGATTTGGATTACATCTAACGTTACGTTAGCTAATAAAAATTATGTATTTTGTTCATTTATATTGTGTTTTGGTGTATTATGGTTCTATAGGAGAAAACGCCTTTTGTGTCTCACCGTAACGTTAAATAAACTAAATGTTACAAAATGGTTAAACGATTAAAGAAGGTATTGTTAAGGGTTTAAACTATAGTCTTGTCTGTTAATCCTCCGAAGCGAGTTTGCAGCAGGAACAGAGATATATTTCTTAAATGAGTAACTGTTATAACGTTAAACTGCATTTAATAAATGCGATTTTCGGTAAAACTTACTGTCACAAAAGGCTAAATGTATTAATTAATAATTATTGTTATTTGTTGTTTAACTTTTGATCTTGGCCTCGGGCATTTGAAATGATGTAGACTATTGAGAGTTTTCTCATTTGGAATGCTCAATATAATTTTTTTCACATAATCAGATGGTTCAGATGTGATCGTGTCATCGTGATATCCTAGTAAATAATGGGTTGTATTTTTGTTTTTTTGTTTTTTTTATAAAAGTGATTTTTTTTTTCTGATAGGTTATAGACTTTCTACTGATATCAACTGTCTTTCACTTTAATTAGATAGTCCTAAAAGATATCTACTAACACTTAGTTGAGAATGTCTATTAATAGTCAACTGATCATAAACAATATATTAATCTGTTGATAGGTTATAGACTTTCTACTGATATAAACTCTTTTTCACTTTACTTAGTCCTAAAATATATCTACTAACGCTTAGTTGAGAAGTTCTATTAATAGTCTACTGATCATAAACAATTTCTTTGTTGACAAGAAACAAATAAGCAACTACATGTAATCTTTAGTTGACTATCAACAGATTATCTACAAATGGTTAAAACATTTTTAAAAAACAGTTTTAAATCAGCTAAAATAATTATTAATTTGATGCATGAGACCCCTTGAGTATACAGTATCATATACTTCATATGCTGACATGACTGTTGACATTTAACTGACAGATTGATCTTGAGTTGTTGATACTCAATCTACAGAAAGTTAGTTGACAATTGAAAGTTAGTCGACAATTGGTTAATAACCTGTTGCAAAATAATATTGACAGTCAACAGGCACTTTTTTCGTAAAATCTGTAGATTAACACTTGAATTGTACCTTATAGTCTATAGGTAGTCAGTTGAACGTACGTTACTTGTCAGTTGAAACAGTGTTGTTGAATGTCAACTGATGCACTGTTGACAAGCTACTGAATGGCTACTAATAACTAGTATAGTCTCAACAAACGGACTATCAAAATAAAGTGTTACCCAATATTCACAGCTGGTCACAATTAAAGACGTTCCCAATGCGCTAAGCAGCGCAGCATCTCGTTCCGCTTTTTCAGGGAATAGGGTTACAGTCAAGTAACCCGGAACGTTTCACACCAATCAGTTCAGTTCACCCTCAATGCCTCAATATATATACTAATAGGTGTCAGCCTTTGTATGAAAGTGTCCCTTTTCAGTTGGAGTTGGGCAGTCATATGTTCCATTCTATAAATAGATATCAGTTTTTCTCTCCATTGACTCATTTTTGGTGGGTGTGGTTTCATCCAGTTAATTGTAATGGTTTTTCGTGCACATAATAGGAGGACATGCAGAATATATCTCTGGTCTTGACGACAAAAATCTTGGGGTATTCCTTCAAGCAAAAAATACAAGGGAGTAAAAGGCAGATCTACATGCATAATTTTCATAATCTCATCCTTAACCCCTTGCCAAAATGTAACTACTTTTGGACATTCCCAAAATATGTGTGTGTGGTCTCCTACCTTCCCACACTCCCTCCAACATTTATTTGCTTCTGGATTATCCACAAATTTTGATATCACCTGTGGTGTTCTAAAAAACCTGATTATTGTTTTCCAGTCAAACTCTTTCCAGTTATGACTGTTGATGCCCTTATGACATCCTGTGCATATGTTTACCCAAGTCTCATCCTCTATATGATCATTAATTTCAAACTCCCACTTTGTCTTTATATGTTGAATCAAGCAGTAGTCTACTGTATATGTGCGACATGTGGTTTTTATGTAATGGGTGTTGTTTGATTATAGCAATGAAATACTGTTCCACATTAGTCGGGGCTTTCTTAATTATTTCCATTTCCTTATGATTTGTAATATAGTTTCTTATTTGTAGGTATCTGAAAAAAATAATTTGATGATAACAAACTTTTCTTTAAGATCAGAGAAAGAGTGCAATATACTTCCATCAAAAAGCTGATCAATCATGGTAAGACCCTTCTCAGTCCATCTTATAAAAATAGCATCCCATCTAGAGGGTAGAAACTCAGGGTTATCTGCTATGGACATAGCCCTTGATATGGTTGCCACTCCTTTCAGTTTTTTCTGAACTGTTGTCCACACTCTCAGAGTTTGCTTAACCCATATATTTGTTATTTTCATCTTTTTCTGAGATTGAGGTGTCATAAAGGCTAGTATTGATAAAGGGGCATTTGGTACTGTAAGACTGAAAATACTGGTTGGGGCCCTGATCTGAGACAAAAGGGCCTTGCTGGCTAATTAGCATTCGACCTCCCCATACAGCCTGACTTCCTCCCAGAAACAACAAAGAACTCACAAAAGAACATAGTTTAATGTAAATGTTTATGATTGACTGGTATGTTTTTGGTGTCATTTGAAAGGTCTCAAAGTGAGTGGTACAGATATCTCATATCCAGATAGATAAAATAAAAGGTAATAAGGTTTATAGAAGTTTAGAGAAAACTGGTTAAGCCATTTGAGGGTGGTCTTCCCCATCCCCCATGTCACCTGGGCAAACAGTATAAAGGAAGGTGTGCTTGCTCTATCTGGTCTCTTGTACTTGGCTGGTGAGAAACGGAATAGGTGGTAGCTCTCTCTCTCTCTCTCTCTCTCTCTCTCTCTCTCTCTCTCTCTCTCTCTTTCTTTCTTTCTCTTTCTCTCTCCCTATCTCAGGTACAAGCTGGGTAAGATTCTTTGGTGTAACCAATGTATAACCATGTTCTAGATATTTGAATTGATTGTGGAATTAATTTCTGATATCTGAAACATTAAAATGTTACATTCGATTATTCTAACGGATCTTGACATTGTTCATTTAATGGCTAAAAGGAATAGTCAAATATTCACTCACCTTTAGTGAGGCACAGATATTATTAAAACCTTTCATTTATGGAGTCAGATGAATTAACGAGAGAATACAAAACTAAATGTATTGTAAATTTAACCAACCAAATACTTTGCATGGGTAAGGACAGAGCACGTGATAACCTTCCCTGTGTTATTGGAAAACCTCCATTGGACCAATTTCACGGGCCTTACAAGTGGAGACCTCGACGTGATCTCAAAACAGATCAAAACAGATTCACGAGAAACGTCCTTTCCGGCAAGTATTGGGACTTTAAAATCAACAAGAGGTTGAGAACATCTTCTCTTTCTTCTGCGGTTGTGGTAAGTCAATTTTCTTTGCATTTTTAGAAGTGTTGAAGGAATGTTTGATGCGGCAGCCAGATGAAGATTAATTAGATTTTAAAGATCTCCTTGTTTTGCCTAAGCAACAGGAAGCAAAACCTAAAATAAGAATAACATCTTCCAAATAATTAATAACTCGATGAAGAGCTGAAAAAAGTAAAGCCTAAAAGTTTTAAAATCAGCCACATGTTTTCCGGCCATTGTTGTATCTGGCTTTGTTTAACCTGTTAAGCTTCACCAGTGCGTGGGCGCACTGAAGCGTTTTTTTATTTATATAGTTCAAAGTTACTATCAGATTTAATGTTATACCTTGACAAACTATACATCATTAAAAAGATATAATACTCAAGTTTCAGTATTTGACCACTATTGTATTCTGAGAAACTTATAGTGACAGTTATGTCTTAATTTGTGTCAGGAGTTATGAAATGAAAAAATGAGTCGATACCTTTAATATGAATTATGCACGTCAGCCGCTCCCATTCATAAAAAACTCCCGTGCTGTCGTCATGACAGCGATACACAAAACAACGTCCTTCAGGGCTTTTAGCTCAAAAATGTGCAAACTTGGAGAAATATTGATATATTCTCATAGATTCACGTCATATTTCTAAAGACAGGAATAATATTTATTGAATTTATACCCAAATGCGTCGATGTAATCATTATGATCGCTTCTTACTGAGATGTGCAGTGTTTTCACTTCATACCAACAGCCTGAGGGCGCTATATGCACAAAAAATAATCCATATATGGGACATGAAGAAGAGCCATAATCATGTGACATTCCAGGACGTCACTGCTACACACAAAGCTACAGAGATCGCTGTAATATGCAGATAAAAGATGTTTTGAAGACAATAAACATGTTTGCTATGATATTTGATTTGCCTGTGTTCTTCAAGCCATGCCAGGTATTTTATATTTTATATTATATTTATAATGTAATGCTAATCGATATAGACTTTATCATCGTGCATAAAACTATAAATAATGTTTTCTGTCTGATTTTTTTTTTATCTGAAGCCAAATTATATCACAGAAGATTAATTAAACCACTCGATTGCGTTATGAAGTAAGTTTGGAGCACAAACATGGTTTTAATCTCATAAATGGTCGTGTATTGATGGTGTGCTAAGCTAACATGCTAGCTAGCCCAGGTGCACCTGCCACCAGGGGTTATTCTTTTATGAATTTTGTTCTAAATAAGAATGCTTACTGATATGTTTTAGTGCATTTGACCACTATTTAGTGCACTTCAAATGTGAAGTGAGAACTTTGATAAAAGAAATTAGGGATTAAAACCCTGTGAATAGCCAGTCGTTAGTAACTATAATGCAGACAAAAGAAATGCATATTTCGAGCCATAACCAGTCTGGAGAAGTGTGAATGTGTGCAGGGGGAGACTGAGACTGAATGGGGCTCGTTTGCACCACAAAACAATAGAGACAAAAGACTGAATGGATGCTTAGACGACGACTAAACATCAGTAGCATTTTTAGAGTAGCCTAATCAAAATAAAGTCATGACATGATCTTGAAAAACATTTAACTAAATACAGAGTTTTAGACTTATTATCTTCATATTTTAAATATAACATGGTCAGACATGTGGCTTTAGCTGTAGTGCATTTCTAGATTGCTCCAGTGCCAACTTCAATTTTATTTTCATTAATATGTTTCATAAAAAAAAAATTCTAATAACTTTACAAAACTTTGAAGCTATTTAAAAAAAAAAAATCATTATGACAATAATTAATTCTACATTTACAATAAACTACCAGGTGTCAGCTTTCAAATGAGATCATACTTGTGCTTTTAGTACAAAGGGTTCATGAACTGTATCTGTTTCAGTTTGGGTATGTCATTTCTGGGGATTTTTCAAAAGTGGGGTTGCAGCTTAACAGGTTAAACACTAGCAACACGTGATGAGAACGAGCAAACAACAGAAAGAGAAATCTAAGTTTGTAAACGATCGGAAAACACGTGATTTTATAAATAAAAAGGCAGATCAATGCATTGTTTATGAAAGGAAAATTTTGGGAAAACAGGATGATATGATGTACAGTCTAAAACTCAAATATCAAGGATAATGCTAAATGCTATTGTCCATGTTGCTTTCAAAACGCTCAAGGTTACGCTAAATGCTAAAGCCATGCTGCGCTCAAGGCTAATGCTAAATGCTATTGTCCATGTTGCTTTCAAAACGCTCAAGGCTACGCTAAATGCTAAATCCATGCTGCGCTCAAGGCTAATGCTAAATGCTATTGACCATGCTGCATTCAAGGCTAATGCTAAATGCTAAAACTTTAACATTGATGGAATTAAATTAAGATATTCAATTTAATTTGGCTTATTTCAGTTCCTCTGAAAAGTAAACCTCTAAAGTATTTGATATGCTATCTAGTCAAAAATTCGTGAAAATTAGAAAATTTTGCTTGGTTATCACTGTTAGGTGGTTGGGGATATGGTGAGACTGTAAAAACGATGGCAGAGTAATCTCTAAAATATATCCAACACAACTGACAGGAGCTGTTAAATGTGGCGAGTCTGTAAAAACGATGGCAGAATAAACTCTAAAACATTGTAACACGCTGGGATAATACAAGTATAAAAAGGCGCCGTTATAACTAGCTATGATCGCGTGCATCCTGATTTTGATGTCAAGCTGTTCAAATATTTGAGGATACTACTCTGAGCAATGCATATTCTGTTTGGATTTTCAAATTTGTAGTCGTGCTTAACACATTGTGCTAGAACACACTTTATAGTTGTTTGTGCTAGATGCACATAGGCTAATTTAAAGTTTATTCTTTAACACAGGATTGCTTTACTGTAAGTGTATTTGAAATACTTAGGCAAAGGTGATATAGATGTCGTATTCTATTGCTTTGCTGTGAGTGCATTTGGAACACTTAGGTAAAAGGGTTGTAGATGTTGTATTCTAGGCCGTGTGTCCTGTGTAAAACTGAATTAAACACGTGTGTCTATGCTAAATTTGGTGGCTACGATGTAAATCACAAGACAAAGAAATCGGAAAATCAGAAACGAATGCATCTCATTAATCTTGAAACAAAAATCTTTTTATATTTAAGGCTTCAGAGAACTAAATATTGTTATGTTTGAATGTATTCTGAATTACTCTGAGATTTGTTTTTTCCAAAATAGATTAACGGATTCGTATATTGCCACAAGCTGCGTCAGAGGTTAACGACGGTTAACAACTGATATCAGGGAGTTTTGCTGGCGACTTGGGTGGGTGGATGTGTTCCGATGTCTTCTTTTCTAATTTAATGTTACTTTAGATAAATGTACAGGCTTGATTAATTCAGAGCCAAAACCTACTAAAGTAAAACAATTGAATTAAGATCTTGAAGGACACCCAAGGGGGCTATGAAAAAGTCTCTTTGATTGTTGTGCGTGTTCGGCAAAATCCTAGAGAATTAGCCAACTGCCTCTGCTCCTGATCTTCGGGACTGGCCACTTGTGTCGGAGACCTGGGTAAGGAACTCGGAGCAATATAGTTTTCCTTGTCTATAAACGGAAAAATATAAAGTAAGAGTAAATAGAATAACCAAACGTTAAAATGGCCATTTAAAAGACTAAATGAGAAGAAAATGTATTTGAAACCTAGAAAAGAAATAAGAGAAACAGCAAATGTACATCTTATCAGCCCTGAGCCAGAAAAGCCTTTTTCATATTCAAATGTATTGACATGAGAACAAGTAGAGATTTGACCATGCGTTAAGTTGTTCCAGAGACTCTTCAGAGACTGAAAACAATATAATTTGACTTGTATTGTTAAAGAATATAATTATATTATAACTTGAATTATAATAAACATTATATTACACTCACAGAGTAGGATAATAATTGGAGAAGTGTGACTTTCGTCATTAAAACTGAATTTCTGAAACAGAATTTCATTTGTGTGCTACCCAGTGCCAAAAGGGGCGGAGTATGCCTTTATTTTTCACCGTTAGAAAACACGGCTAGAATTGTGGCACAGGTAATAGCAAACCAAATTGTGCAACAACTAAAATGTTATCTAATCGGAAAAGTAAATTTACAAGGAGGGTGTAAAATGCTAAATAGCAGACAGAGGTACCACAGTTTTTTTTGCAGGTCAAAAAATAACTAAAATGTGTGAACGACACAATAACAGATCTGGCTGTAATGAGAGAAAGCAATGAGCATTGCACTGATCATGCAGCGGACTAAAGGCTGAACTGAAAGAGCAGCTTCAGGTGTCACAACACACTGAAACAACAGCAACAATTCAGACTTGGTCAATGAAACTAAGTTTCATGTGACAACTGGAATTAAAAAATGCAACTGACATGATAATGGAACAAGTAAAAGAATTCCACGCGTCTGAATTTAAT
Organism: Squalius cephalus; assembly: GCA_022829025.1. Classification (NCBI taxonomy): domain Eukaryota; kingdom Metazoa; phylum Chordata; class Actinopteri; order Cypriniformes; family Leuciscidae; genus Squalius; species Squalius cephalus. The sequence goes on along the minus strand of CM040803.1, from coordinate 36,018,605 downwards.
GTTTGTGAAATATTGGAATTGTCTGTGGTTCGCTCTCCTCTGTTTCCTGTCTCAGGCTTACTTCTGCAAATTCCTGAGAAGACGGATGCCAAGATGCTCACCTGGAACTAATCCAGGACAGCGGAATTGTTAGAACATAACCTGAGACTCGGGAGATGGGTGAAAAGACATTACAAGAGGCTGTTCACATCTCACAATTATACATCACTACATAAATATGGCCTCCCAGTTTAGAACTGGAACTAAATTTGCAACACAATTGTTATAGATTATATTCCACCCATCTCCTAGACATAAACACTGAACACACACCTCCATCACTTTACCCTCACAGCATCATCACCTGGGGTAGATGGTCTATCCAGGCTGAACACTACACATCAGACGAAGATGTGTCATCTTCACACTAACAGATCCAGATGGCTTCACACACACAAGGTGGAGCTGATCTCATGATCATTGTCTAACAGAGACACAGAGAATAGCATACGCTATTCACAACAAACTGCCAACTAATGTAACACACATGAACAACTGAATGGCTACAGTCACAAATCAAGACAAATTCTAAGGCAGACCTGCCATTAAATTTCAAACTCTATGATTGTTGGTGGGAGTTGGAAGATCAGAGGGCCCCTGATTTCTCAACTTACCACTAATAACAGAAACATAATTAAAATGGATAAATTTGAAGTGAGACCGCTTCAATCAATTACAAAAATTTACAATTCAACTCTGTCATCGACTGTGACTTAGCCAGATCAATACACACTCTCTCACAGACACACACACACACACACACACACACACACACACACACACACACACACACAAACAAACACTCTCACAGACAAAAACACACTCTGACATTCTAAAAAACACTCTCACACAAAACCATTGATTGGTTTACACCGACCTCTTGCTACATTTCTGAAACTTATTTTGATTTTAATTTCTGAAACTTATTTTGATTTTAATTTTCTGAAACTTATTTTGATTTCTGCTTATCCCTTTGAGTAATTCAGAAAAACATTTCTGAAACTTATTTTGATTTTAATTTCTGAAACTTATTTTGATTTTAATTTTCTGAAACTTATTTTGATTTCTGCTTATTCCTTTGAGTAATTCAGAAAAACATTTCTGAAACTTATTTTGATTTTAATTTTCTGAAACTTATTTTGATTTCTGCTTATTTGTATATTGTCCATTTTACTCGCAACAATGTTTTGGACATCAATTCAATTGAATCTCTATGTCTGGTTACACCAAAATTTAGCTGACACTCTTCATGAAATGTTGTTTTAACCCAGCACTGGTTGATTTGTTAGAATGCCATTTATTGAAATGTTTCTAGAAACAGGGTAAGAGCTTGTAAGATCTTCCTTTGTCCTTTATTGACCCTCTATAGGAGTACTATTGGCGTGGTAATTAAAAATCAGGTAATTAATGAGACCAAATATACCACTCACATTTGCTGACATGAACATGGTATTTTACATTGAACATGACATGATTTTGCTTTATTGCACTATGCATTCCTATGCATTTCCTTACGACTGTAAGTTCATATGTGCTCAATCGTGAAGCGGACATTTAAGATGCTTTTCAGGTGTCTCACACAAAGCAGTGTGAACCAAGGAGAACCCCTTCGTCCACTGAGGTCTGCCCAGACCACCGTACCGCTGGAGGTGACAGGGTTGGTCAAGAAGGGTCAGATCATCATCGTGGAGAAGGTGCCAAGGAAGCGGAAGTTTCCCCATGATGGAATGACACGTCAACTGAACAAGTCACTAAAGGTCCAGATTGACTCTATGAACTTTGCTCACGTCACAGGATTGCAGGAAGAGAACCTGAATGTATTCATCCACCTGCTGGACTCAAGCTATGCACTGGTGAGAACAGGTGTTCTGTGAACAGGTGTTCTGCAGGTGAACACTGAGCTCACTGAGCTTCTACAGATGCCAACATTGCAAAGACAATTTTTGTGCTACATCTTCAAGGATTATAACAAACGTCTTACTGTGACCCCGTAAGTGTTCATCAGAATTTGACCCACGGGATCAAGGAGGGATCTGTAAGACTGAAAATACTGGTTGGGGCCCTGATCTGAGACAAAAGGGCCTTGCTGGCTAATTAGCATTCGACCTCCCCATACAGCCTGACTTCCTCCCAGAAACAACAAAGAACTCACAAAAGAACATAGTTTAATGTAAATGTTTATGATTGACTGGTATGTTTTTGGTGTCATTTGAAAGGTCTCAAAGTGAGTGGTACAGATATCTCATATCCAGATAGATAAAATAAAAGGTAATAAGGTTTATAGAAGTTTAGAGAAAACTGGTTAAGCCATTTGAGGGTGGTCTTCCCCATCCCCCATGTCACCTGGGCAAACAGTATAAAGGAAGGTGTGCTTGCTCTATCTGGTCTCTTGTACTTGGCTGGTGAGAAACGGAATAGGTGGTAGCTCTCTCTCTCTCTCTCTCTCTCTCTCTCTCTCTCTCTCTCTCTCTCTCTCTCTCTCTTTCTTTCTTTCTCTTTCTCTCTCCCTATCTCAGGTACAAGCTGGGTAAGATTCTTTGGTGTAACCAATGTATAACCATGTTCTAGATATTTGAATTGATTGTGGAATTAATTTCTGATATCTGAAACATTAAAATGTTACATTCGATTATTCTAACGGATCTTGACATTGTTCATTTAATGGCTAAAAGGAATAGTCAAATATTCACTCACCTTTAGTGAGGCACAGATATTATTAAAACCTTTCATTTATGGAGTCAGATGAATTAACGAGAGAATACAAAACTAAATGTATTGTAAATTTAACCAACCAAATACTTTGCATGGGTAAGGACAGAGCACGTGATAACCTTCCCTGTGTTATTGGAAAACCTCCATTGGACCAATTTCACGGGCCTTACAGTACAGAGCTCTGTTCTATGCTAACCCATCCTGTTTCAACATCGCTGTTAATCCATGCCATTATCGATGCTAGCTGGGCAGCCCAATAATAATATCTTAAATTAGGGAGACGCAGTCAGAGACGCTGTCTCTGTCTTTTCCTAAATTCAATGTTTTTAATTTTATTTTGGGTCGTTTATTTTGCCATATGAACTTTGATAAAAGTTTTTCTAGCATATTAAATGTAGTTGCAGGAATCCATACTGGGATGGATTGAAACAAAAAGAGCAATCTAGGCAAAATATTCATTCTTGTTGTCTCAATAAGATTGGCAACACTTCCCACTTTAATAGATCCTTTTTAATGGTATTAATTAGTTTATTATAATTTGCCTGATACAACTGTGAAAGTCTAGGTGTAATGGTAACTCCTAAATATTTGAATCCCTGTTTAGACCATCTAAAAGATGTTCTATTGTTTAGTTCTACCGGCCAGACTCCAGTAATCATAAGTGCTTCTGATTTGGTTGAATTGATTTTGTATCCAGAAATGGATTCAAATACTTCAAGGCAATCAAGGAGAGCTGGTATTGATGCAATTGGATTTTCAATAAATAATAGAATGCCATCTGCATATAAGGCAATCTTGTGACTGTTTCCCTCATAATCAGTTATTCCTTGTATATACTGATTACATCTTATGCTCTCGGCCAAGGGTTCAATGCTAAGTGCAAACAAAACGGGGGACATAGCATCTCCCTGTCTTGTTCCCCTCCCAAGATCAAAAAACTCTGAACAGTGGGCATTCACCCTAACTCTTGATTTAGGATTATGATAAAATGTTTGTATCCATGCAACAAATGTGTCATGAAAGCCCATATGTGTCAATGTTTGTTTTAAATATGTCCAATCCAGTCTATCGAACGCTTTCTCCACGTCTAAACTAAGATAACATGGAAGGGACCTGTCTCTTTCCTGCAATCATCTGTATGTTCAGAGCACTCCTAACATTGTCGGCACCATGACATCCACTAACAAATCCTGTCTGGTCTGGTTTCACTAATTTTCTGATATGTTTTTGAATTCTCTCTGCTAAAATTGAGGTTAAAATTTTTAAATCCTGGCAAAGGAGGCTTATGGGCCTATAGGCTGAACACTGAGTGGGATCTTTCCCGGCTTTATGGATAACTGTAATTACTGCCTCAGCCCATGACTTTGGAGGATCTCCCTTCTCTAATGCGTAATTATACATTCGACACAGAATTGGGGTTAGTTCATTTATGAAAACTTTATAAAATTCTCCCGAGAAGCCATCTACTCCTGGCGATTTGTTATTTTTGAGTACTTTTCTGAATTTCTTCCTCTGTAATGGGATTAACCATTGCTTCAGACTCCTCTTTCGTCAACAGAATCCAAAAAGTTTTTAATTTGTCTTTCCTTGTTTGGCTGTTTATCCCCTTTCGTACAGTTTTTTTTTATAATAATCTTTAAATGCATCTGCAATTTCTTTAGGTTGTGATGTTATAATACCCGTATTTGGATGTCTAATTTTCAGGACAACTCTACTAGATTGGGCTTTGCGTAGTGGGAAAGCAAGCAGCCGAATTGCTCTATTACCAAATTCATAATATTTTCTGCTTGTATACCTGAGAGCACCCTCTGCCTTGTAAGTTAACAGGTCATCTAGTTTCTGTCTATTTTGCTTCAATAGCTCTAGGGATTTTTTATTTCCAAAGGTTTTATGTTCACATTCCAACCTTCTTATTTCTTTCTCCAGTTCCAATCGTTTAAGTTCCCTTTGCTTTTTTATTTTGGATGTAAGTGCAATAATTTTCCCCCTTAGCTTTGGCTGCATCCCATAGCACAGAGGGTGATACAGATCCATTATCGTTTATTTTAATGTAATCAGCCCATTGCTTCTGTATTTCCTTTTTATTTGCTGCATCATTCAGTATTGAGATATTTAGTCTCCAATATTTAAACTGTTTATGTTGCCCCAAATTTAGTTTTAAAACAACAGGGCCATGGTCTGAAATTGTAATGGGCTCTATACTGCACTCCACTACTCTATGCAGCTCAGTTTTTGAAATGCAGAAAAAATATAGTCTAGAATAGCTCCCCTATATTTGTGACATAAATGTAAAGTCTTTTTCTGTTGCGTGGAGATATCTCCAAGTGTCGACCAGCCCCAACTCGTTCATCATCCCCAGTGCTGTATTTGTTTTGCGTGATTGACGTCTCTTTTCTGCTGGCAACCTGTCCATAAATGGGTTCAAGACACAATTGAAATCTACAATACCCTCCGCTTCATCGGCCACAAGTGAGAAAATTTTCCTAAAAAAATATAGACAGTCTTCGTTTGGAGCATATAGATTCAAAAAAGTTATTTGAATACCCCCAATTGTTCCCACAACCATGACATATCTGCCATCTTTATCCTTAATGATTCTTTCCTCTGTAAAATAGACAGCCTTACTAATAAGGATGGCAACCCCCCTTTTTCTCCCTTTACCGCAGGATGTACTGAAAACCTGATCCACCCATTCTCTTTTCAACTTTAAATGTTCTTTGTCTGAGAGATGAGTCTCTTGTAACATGGCAACACCACATTTGAATGTCTTGAGCTGATTTAGATTTTTTTTTCCTCTTTACTGGGCTACCTATCCCCTTCACGTTGTAACTAACACACGTTAAACTTTCCATGGTTATTAGTAAAATTAAATGTTTTTTGTTTTTATATTGCCACTTTTGGCTGGTCACAAACCAAAAAAACAATCAGTGTGTCTAATAAAATGTACACAAAAAGCATCACTGCTGTCAAGGAAGAGAGAACAATGAACTTCAGAACATAATTTTAAACTTTGCCACATCCAACTGTTTGCACTTGACACAAAGTAGATTCGTAAAAAAAGAAAAGAAACGGCAAACAGTTCTCGTTTGAAAGTGGGCAGAGAGTTGTGACTCGGTCTCTCCAGGGAAAAAAGTACACCCTGCGTGTTTGCGACCACGCCATTTAAATGGTTCCCTTGAGGGGGTCTCTGTCACGACACACACACAAGAAAGACAGATCCAAGTGCAGTAATGTTTATTGGGTAATCCACAATCGTATCCAGTCCAGCCAAGGGTCAAAACCATAAAAGCAATCCAAGAAACAAGAAACAAAACAAGAACAGGGAACAACAGACCTCTGGAAGTGCGTTGACATAAAACAAGGACTCCGTGACAAACGCTGAAACAAACAGGAATATATACACACAGATACTGACAAGGTGACGGGAGACAGCTGTGTGCAATGAATCAATGAGTGACAGAGCAGAATGATGGGAAATGTAGTTCGTGAAGTAATGGTGACAGTATGGGGAAGAGACCTCTAGTGGACACCCGGGATACACAAACCAGACACTGTGACATAACCCCCCCTCTACGGAGCGGCTACCAGACGTTCCAAGACACACAAAAAAACAAAACAAGAGTCCAGGAGGGAGGTGGAACGGTGGAGGATCAGGGGGAGGGATGGGGGGCCAGGTCCATGGAGGGGAACAGGAACAGGGGGTTATGGCTTAGCCGGCGGCCAGGGCGAAACAGACAGTCCATCGGGCGGCCAGGGAGAAGCAGACAGTCCATCGGGCGGACAGGGCTAAGACGACAGTCCATCGGGCGGCCAGGGCTGAGACGACAGTCCATCGGGCGGCCAGGGCTGAGACTTTCCCTTGGGCAGCCAGGGTGGAACAGGTCGTGCAGGTGGCCAGGGCTGAGACGACCCCTCAGGTGGCCATGGCAGAGACGACCCCTCGGGCGGCCACAGAACAGGAACAGGAACAGGCACCGCCTCAGGAACAGGCACTGGCTCAGGAACAGGCACCGGCTCAGGAACAGACACAGGCTCGGCGACAGCCAACTTGCCAGAGACACAGGCTCAGCGGCAGCCATCTTGTCCGGAGACACTGGCTCATGAACAGGAACAGACACCAGCTCAGGAACAGACAAAGGCTCGGCGGTGGCCATCTTGTCCGGAGACACAGGCTCGGCAGCGGCCATCTTGTCCGGAGACACTGGCTCGGCAGACGTGACGTGAACAGTCTCTGGATCGGCAGACGTGACGTGAACAGTCTCTGGATCGGCAGACGTGACGTGAACAGTCTCTGGATCGACAGAGTTCATGTGCTTCCTCCACGCACGCAGAACAATCATAGCATAAAAAAGGAAGACAGCCCTCTTGTCCGTGGCAGGATTGATGGTGGGCAGCTCTAGGACGTTCTCCGGGATGACAGCGGGCTGCTCGGGCACGGCCTTTGGAGCAACATGCTTCCTCCAAGCATGCAGCACACCCAATGCGTAAAACAGGAAGACGGCCCTCTTGGCCGTGGCAGGACTGATTGTTGGCAATTCTGAGGTGACTTCTGGGACGACAGCGGGCTGCAGCGGACCGTTTGGGGACGGCCTCCGGGACGGCAGCGGGCTGTTCGGGGACGACCTCCGGGACGACAGCAGGCTGTTCGGGGGCGACAGCGGACTGTTCGGAGACGACCTCCAGGATGACAGCGGGCTGCTCGGGCATGGCCTCCGGGATGACATCGGGCTGCTCGGGCACGGCCTCCGGGACGACAGCGGGCTGTTTGGGGACGGCCTCCGGGACGACAGCGGGCTGTTCGGGGACGGCCTCTGGGATGACAGCGGGCTGCTCGGGGACGATCCCAAGGTCATTAGGGAGGCAGGAAGTCTTTTTCCTCCTCTGCCGTTTTCGATGGTGAGGTGCAGGTTCGGGGCTGAATGGAATCAGCGGCGGAAGGAGCTCTGGGCTGGACATCACCGGCCCAGGGACTAAAAGGGGCCAGAGTGGAGAATGGTGTCGGGATTCATCTCGACCACTTCGTCCCCTGCGGCCTCCACGGGTCCCACGAAACCTGGCCAGATGGGTTCCCTCAAAAGATTGTTCACGGAGGGGGGTGTTGGCTGACCAGGCGCTTGCTGTGCTGCTGGAAGGGGGCTCAGGGGAGTTGATCGCCATGGTCTCCTCAGTCTTCCGAGCCCACAGCGCGAAGCACTCAAACAGCGTCATCCGAGGTTCTGACTCACCGGATGATGGTTCTTGCCTCTGCTGTCTCCTCTCCCTCTTCGTAGTGGGAGGATGGATACGGGAACCCATACTGCTGGATCTTTCTTGTGACGGAGTCCTTCTGTCACGAACACACACACGAGAACAACAGATCCAAGTGCAGTAATATTTATTGGGTAATCCACAATCGTATCCAGTCCAGCCAAGGGTCAAAACCATAAAAGCAATCCAAGAAACAAGAAACAAGAAACAAGACAAGACAAGACAAGACAAGACAAGACAAGAACAGGGAACAACAGACCTCTGGAAGTGCGTTGACATAAAACAAGGACTCCATGACAAACGCTGAAACAAACAGGAATATATACACACAGATACTGACAAGGTAATGGGAGACAGCTGTGTGCAATGAATAAATGAGTGACAGAGCAGGATGATGGGAAATGTAGTTCATGAAGTAATGGTGACAGTATGGGGAAGAGACCTCTAGTGGACACCCGGGATACACAAACCAGACACTGTGACAGTCGCAGCCCAAAGGGTGAGTGTCATCCACTCAAAAAGTGTTATTACTTCCGCATTTATTGCAAAAACCAACCAAATCAACCAGTCCTAATGTGGCCACGGCATAAATGTCTATCACCATACGGTTTCTGATATAGCCCTCCTGTTAACAAATTATAGTTCTTACCTCACGTTCATTAGTCACGATGAAGGGAAGGAATAATAAATAAAAAAATTAATTCTCTTGCTTGTATTTGTTCATGGAAACAAAACTAAATTATCTGCTCCGAGAAGAAAGCTTTAACATCCGCGTCTGACATCGTTGCTTGATTAATCCTGCGACGGCCTCCTCTCCGTGTCTGCCACTTGTTTTTTGACAGCTCCATCTCCAGTGCGTCGCATTCCCCCATTTGCGTCTTGATACCGAGCTCTTGTAGTGTTGGCAGAGCATCCGCCAATGTAGAGAAAGTTTTGTCACCGGTGGTCAGGCTGATCTTCAACTGTGCAGGATAGAAGCTCCGTGCAGTAATTTCCTTCTTCTTGAGTTGTCTAATCACATCACGCACCTGAGCTCTTTTTCTCTGCAGATCCGGAGAGTAGTCATTATCGAAATAAATTCGTCTGTTATTGTACATGACTTGTTTTTGTACCCAGGCCTGACGCAGAAATGCTTCTTTCACCGAGAAATCCGTGAATTTTACTACTATTGATCTGGGTGGTTCCGTTTCTTTTGGCTTGGGAGCCAGTGCTCTGTGAGCCCTTTCAATTTTTATGTCCCCATCGGGAAGTGAGTTTACAGTTGAAGCAAGTAATTCTTTCATGAACTCAATTGGACTCTTCCCATCCTCGCTTTTTACGGGCTCTTGGTAGATTCTCAAATTATTTCATCTCAGCCTGTTTTGCAGATCATCGCACATGGTAGATAGTTCCATCTCTCGTTGCAGCAGGTATCGAATCGCCCTCCCGTGACGTCAAAGTATGTTTTTCAGTGTGAGACGAGTATCACTCCTGCAGAATCACCTTAATGAGGAGCAGCTCATGTGTTCAATCATTTACAGACCAAACACATGAACTCACAGCGGCAGGAGAAACAAAGCAAACGCTTTAAAAATATGAATTCTCTTACATCATATGAACAGGCGTAAAAATAATTTGATGAATTCGATCATGTTGTTTTAATAGCTTTGCTTGTAATTAATGAAATAATAGTTATTTCCCTGCATTTTATTCCACTTTGATTATACTTTATGATCAAGGGGGTGGATTGAAATCCACTGCTGCTTCAATGTATATGTAATGAGTAATTATAATCAAGGTGTTAATCAATATTTTTCCTTCTAAATATCAAATGAGTTGAATGACTTCTGGAGATTTTACTTTGTTATAGAAGTCACCAGTGTGATTACTGAAATGTTCTTTTCATGTATTCTTTAATGTCAATATTTGATATCTGAATGCAGCGGCTTACAATCTCCTGTGTGAGTCTTGAAGCTGACTTCTGCTGATGAAACTGCAAACTATCTTCAGTAAAACTTTTCTTCAATTTATTATAATTCTGTTCTCTTTTTCCAATTTCACAAAATGTTTTTACGCTTACGAGGTGGTTTTCAGGAAATTCAAAAAAATAAATACTTCGCAAAACTACAATGGAAACAGTTTTTGCGCTTTTACAGTCACCTGACGTAGACGACGCAGTGTGTTTGGACAGAATACGAGAAAGAGTTCTTTATTGAATTCATATAAGGCAAAAGAATAACAGGAATAATGGATTCTAAACCTAAAATAAATGCCACAATCAAGACCTCGAAGCAGAACTGAGGGAGAAACACCCAGAAACACCTCATATGTGCTGCTCACAAGTATAATAAGGGTCGTTCCTTACCATTAATGCTTGGAAACACACATACGTCTCCTTCGATTAATAATAATGGATAGTGCAGTGGCTGGGATATACATAAACCTACCAACATCCGTTGACATGATTTTTGGAATGATTTTACTCATCGCGAGAGGAAAAAATTAAGTTTTAGTCGCATAACATCGGTTAATGGAAACACCGTCATTTTGCAATAGCTTTTTGTTGACATTTAGAAGAAAAAAAATCACAAAAGTTTTGCGCAAATCTGTAATAGAAACGTGCCTAGTGACAGTTTCATGTGAGAGTAATGTATGATCTTACCACAGTTTCTCCAGTTTACAGTGAGGATTCGCCAGTCCAGCAGAAAACAGCTTCACTCCTGAGTCTCCTAGTTTATTATATGACAGACTCAGTTTTCTCAGGTGTGAGGGGTTTGATCTCAGAGCTGAAGCCAGAGCAGCACAACCTTCATCTGTCACACCACAATCCCTCAACCTGTAGAGAACAATGACACACTCTTCACTCTCTCAGATCAAAACAGAAATCTTTGCTTTTCTTAATTGTGTTTATAATTATAATATAATTGCAATATCTCTTTTTTAAAACAATAAATTCAATATATTAGTAAATTTAACTGTAATTCTAAGAGATTATGTCTCTATGTGAGGGAGAAAGATTATATGAAACTGATCAAATGGAATACATTGAATATATTACATACGTTAAATATAAATGTTTATATGCATACATTATAAATGCATATATTTGAATATAAATTTCTCACACAAATATAATAAAAAACGGTTATGTAGATCACAAATCAGGTCAGATAGGTGGAGGGTTTAAGAGCTGAAGTGTGACTCATATTTTTTGTTAAACCATTAATTTATAATGTTTAAGTAAGAACTGTTATAATGTTTTAACAGTGATGCTTGTTCTCAGTGTTACTTACTCAGCTGATCTAGTTGCTGTAACCACAGGCATCAGCTTCTGGAGAACTTCGTCTGCAGTGTTTTGTGTGACACTAATTGAAAATAAAAAATAAAAAAATTAATTATTCATGCTAACAATAATAATTAATATCATAAGTAAAAAATACATTATACCTTCCTAAATACCCTCAAATATGTTTTAATTAAACACTGCTTTATAAAGGCCTCGTATTGAGCCGTCACTGATTTGTTTTTTCTTCTTCTTGTTAATGTTGCTGTGGCAGGTCTATTAGTCTGCATTTACACTACAACACTATTTTGACATCTCAGATTTGTTTGTCCTGTTCGTTGCTATGGTTATCACCATGGAGACATTTAACTCACGAGTTGGGTGGGGGGAAAGAAAAAAAGTATTTTTGTAAACGAGTTTGTTTGCTTGTTACTTGTTTATTTAATAATTTACTTAGTTTTATTGTCACAGGAAATGATGCACACAAAATGTGAATCATTGTCCATCATTTTGCCAGCAACTGGTGATAAAGAAAAATGATGATGAGACATTAATCTAATTTATTTTCTTAATACTTCTCTTGTGGCCCCTAGAGAAAAAATGCATATTTTCATGAATCAAAAAGAAGTTTTGTGTTCAAGAAGTTGTCTTTAAAATGAGAAGTAAGCTAATCTAATCTTTTATCCTCACAGCGCGTCAGTTATGCGGTGATGCTCTATGAAATTATTGCAGGGCAAATTAACTGTTATATGAATGATAAAAGTAGCCTAATAATAATAACAACAGTAATGTAATATGGCCTGCGTGCCCGTCCACTACGCCACTGTGAAGAGCTGAACGGCACCAGGAACGGCATCAAGGCCATTAACTGTTTCATCAAGTTTATTTTGGCGTCCGCGTGATGTGATTTTCATCATCAGGAGAATCCGCTTGCAGCCCAGTTTTAGTGGCGGCGCAGATGGTGCGCACACAACGCTCAAATGAGTTTACTTTGAAAGGCTCGCGCACTCAACTGTAAATTAAGTTACACGGGTCCTTCTGACTCGAGTCCTCAGCATTAAACACTAGAATGAGACGGTCTAGTAAGTGTGCATGGCTACGTCACACATGTTCCCGCCCCACGGCCACGCCACAAAAATACTATTAAAACTTAATTTAGGAAAAATACTTCCTATTAAATATCTTTATATTAACTGGCTTTTTTATTAATGCAATACAGTGAATGACACCCGTCTGTGTCTCCCAGTGTCTTACATTATTGTCAGTTTAGTGTTCAGTGATTCATTTACACAGAAACAAAAGATAACATGTATGCCTTCATCTCTGAATACATTATCTGTGTTTTACATTTCATAACGAACTCAGATAAACTCAGTGCCGACTCGTTTCCATCAGTTATTTTACATGAATTAGAATGTGTGCAAAGGATTGTGGGAGATTGAAGAACATGAAGGATATACTTGATGCATCCTTCAAAATGAGCTGAATTAAAGACACAAAATGAAGTCTGTCTTCAAAACATCCTTCAAACTGAGACGGCCTTCAGAGGCGCTTGATGACGTGGCAGTCGAGATATGCAGTCTTACTAAGACACAGGGCCGGCGCTAGCCATTTGGGTGCCCTAAGCACAAATGCTTGGTGGTACCCCCCCCCCCCCCCCCAATTTGCGGGTGGGACGGATGGGACATGTTCCCACCACTTTTTAAAACATCTCGCGACACGAATGAACCAATTCTACAAATAAATAAATCTCCAGTTAACTGGCAGAGCATTCATTTCGTTCGTTTTTTTAAATAAGATACTAGCGCTGAAATGTGTTTTTTTTAAATCAAGAGATCAAAGTGCTCGTTGCCGCTGCGATCAGTGGCGCGGATACAGTGTTTTCTCGTGTGGCTCGCGCACACACCGCACTGTCTTCACTCGACGCGCGCTTCAATCCGTTGCGTTGCGGATACTCTCTATTCGTTCTGTTGAAATCACAAAACATAATGCAAACGTTTGCGTGTCCCTGCTTGATATACAACCACTGATGAACATAATCGTTTTGATGAGAGAAAAAAACTATACAGGAAAAAAAATTCTATACAAGGGCGGATTCGAACTCAGACTCTCTGACACAACTGATGAAAGCTCTACCACTGGACCATTAACCCTCTGAGGTCTGAGCTGTTTTCTGGGCCCTGGAGGTGTTCTGACATGCTCTGACATTTCTGGTTATTTCTGTTACTTGTGACATTTTCATGGCTAAAGTCTAATTACACTGTATTCAGCACAAACTCTGCTACAACAATATATCAACAGCATGTATGTAAAAGTTTGTAGTTTTGAGATAATGACATTTATGCGTGGTTTGTGAAAATACAAAAAAAAATTCTCACTGAAATAAGGCCATGAAACCCATACTGATTATTTCTTCACAAGACTTTTGAAAATTGTATCACGTAGCCTAGAATATTTGCTGCAAAACTATGTGAAAATCACCCTGACTGCTCATTCAGAGAAGACAATATATTGATTTAAAAATTTTACGACGTGTTTTATGTTAGAAAGCCTTATGCGGCAGCTCATTAATATGTAAGCTTTTCTCACCTGAGAAAGACAAAGAACCTCCCCAACGGCCCTATTAGGAGCTATCCTAATATAGCTCCTAATAGCCCTGTCATTCTGAGCAACCTTGCACAATACTGTAAATGAGGAGATTTAAAAAAGAATGGCTTTTAAATTGTTTGGATTTATTTACAACACAACATAACCCAAAGATACACAACAAATGCCAAAAAAAACACTTCAAAGACAGACCTTTGTGCCATTCCTAAAAACATTGTACATACATAGGTGTTTGATTTTCACTTTACCATGTTCATGTTCCAGAGACTCATGTGAATGTTGAAGTTGGCAGGACTCAGTGGCATCTGGGCCCTGAAAAAAAAGTGAACATACTGATATCAAGAGAAAGGCCTGCACGATTTTAGAAATAAATATTAGATTTTTCTGGTTAAAATTGCTTTTTAAAGTTCACAAAATACACACACACACACACACACACAAATGTTTCCAACAATATATAATATAATGAACACAAGGTTTGTTGTGCCTTGTAGGCATAAGCTATGCGCAGTGCTGGGTAAAATAATAATAACAATAGATAGCAGTATAAATCTTCCAAAATATTTCAGTAACAACCAAGCTAGAGAAAAATATATTGATTATCATGTTACTTCAAATGTTTCCATTCGTTATGATGATATGAAATGAGATAATAGTAAAAACATGAAGCCGTTTGGTGCGTTTTGCTTTTCAAATGTTCAAATGATACATTCAAACGCGATCGCGCTGCAAAATCTGATACATTCAAACGCGATCGCGCTCAAATATAAAACATTATGGTTACCATACATATCTACGTTTGACCAGATATCCACAAACACAGTAGGCTTAACAGTAAACACGGGTCTAAATATTATAATATTCCCCATATATCTAGCAACAGTTCAACTGCAATGTGACATTTATGCAACAATAACAAACTAATATGTACAAATTTCTTACCTTAAATCTTTATTGTCTTCAAATCGCGTTCTTCTTCTTCTGAGGTAGCCTAAATCCAATGTAAGCTCTGGCGCGTCTTTAAAACACAGTAAGGAGTAAGTTACGAAGTCTCTGCTTCTTTGTTTTGAGGTGATGAGGGCGTTTACAGGTCTGCGTTTCTCTGCATGGATCATTTGCATGTCAATCGCTCATGCGCTCGTAGGCGTGTTCAAATTAAATTTAATGAGGACGCGTTTGAGAAACTGTACATGCCGCTGCTTTCGTATGGATTACTTAAAAATAGAATATTTGTTTTTTATATTATTTACATACTTTAAAAATAGAGATTCCAAGCGTTGTATAGACATGCGTTTCAAGTCTGTGTGACAAACATTCGCTGAGTTACAGGTCATTTTCTGTCGCGTTTCAGAATGAGTTTCACATTGAGAGAGACGGCAGAACGCGCATCATGTTTATTTTCTTTGTTTTACGGAAAACACAACATTTTGTTTTTATTATGAGTGTACACAAATAAAAGAAGACATTTAACAGCTTTGAATGATGTACAACACAAGTATGTAAAATCAAAATCAACAGAGTATTTTGCACTGATAAAAAAAAAAACGAGTAGATCACGCCGGCGTGATTGCCGACCTCAGGGGGTTAAGATACAAGTTAACTTGGTTGGCGGATCTATATATTGGCACTGACAACATGTATTAGGCTACATCTCATTAAACGACAAATTAAACCCCATGTAACCTACTATTTAAATCGATAGCCTATTGTGATGATTTTTCATGACCCAGATTTTTTGGTGCCCCCCCAAGCACTTGGTGCCCTACGCGCAGTGCGTGATGTGCGTGTGCGGAGCGCCGGCCCTGCTAGGACACAGCCACGGTTTGAGAAACACCCGCAAATTATGTACAATATCCCAGAAATCAATCTGTGCCCTGTGATTTAAACACCTCTGATCTCTGAGTTTCTCTTTGTTCATAATGTTTTAGACTGTAATGATTGAACTCAGTGTTACTTACTGATCATTTCTGCCTCCAATTAAGCTCTTCAGGTCAAACTTCTGCAGTGTCTGCTCTGAGGACAACAACACAAACACTAAAGCTGACCACTGAGATGAAGAGAGTTTCACAGCACGTAATCCTCCAGACGTATGAGGTTTAGCTTCATTCACTAGAGAAAGATCACCCAGTTCATTCAGACAGTGAAACAGATTGATGTATTTATCTGGAGAGGGATTCTCGCTGATCTTTTCTTTAATATAGTCAACTGTTCTCTTATTGTTGTGAGAGCTGTTTGCGGTCTGTGTCTTTAGTTCTTGTAAGAGACTCTGATTAGACTTCACTGACAGACCCAGAAGGAAACGAAGGAAAAGGTCCATATGCCCATTTTTACTGTGTAAAGCCTCATCCACAGCTCTCTGATGGAGATCAGATAGGGAAACTGTGTCTCCATTAGTTGGTTTGGTAATCTGGTCAAACACATTGATGTTATTGTTGATAAAGGAGAGATGCACATATAGAGCTGCTAGATGTTCCTGAATGCTCAGATGAACAAAGCAGAAGACTTTCCCCTGACACAAGCCCAACTCCTCTCTGAAGATCTGAGTGCACAATCCTAAGTAAACTGATGCTTCTGTCTCATCAATGCCACACTCGCTCAGGTCTTCCTCATAGAAGATCAGGTGGCCTTTCACAAGCTGCCGATAAGCCAGTTTCCCCAGTTTGACAATCATGTCTTCATCTTTCACTTTCTTCTCATAGTCCTTCTCATGTTTGATGTTGGTCTGAATGAGCAGGAAGTGTGTGTACATCTGAGTGAGAGTCTTGGGAATCTCTCCTCTCTCTGCTTCACTCAACATCTTCTCTAGAACAGTGGCTGAGATCCAGCAGAACACTGGGATGTGGCACATAATAAAGAGGCTCCTTGAGGACTTCAGGTGTGAGATGATCCTGTCGGCCAGACTCTGATCACTGATTCTCTTCCTGAAGTATTCCTCCTTCTGTTTGTCACTGAAGCCTCGTACCTCTGTCACTCGATGGACACACTCAGAGGGGACGAGATCCGCTGCTGCTGGTCTGGAGGTGATCCAGATGAGAGCAGAGGGAAGCAGATTCCCCACAATGAGGTTCGTCAGCAGCTCGTCCACTGAGGCTGATTCAGTCACATCACACAACCTCACATCGCTCTGAAAATCCAGAGACAGACGACACTCATCCAGACCATCAAAGATGAACAACACTTTATACTCATCACTGGATATTTCCATTTCTTTTGTTTCAGGGAAAAAGACATGAAGAAGATCTGAAAGACTGAGTGTTGTGTCCTTCATCAAGTTGAGCTCTCTGAAAGCGAGTGGAAATATGAGCTGGACGTCCTGATTCTCTTTCCCTTCAGCCCAGTCCAGGATGAGCTTCTGCACAGAGACTGTTTTCCCAATGCCAGCGACTCCCTTTGTCAGCACAGTTCTGATGGGTTTGTCTTGTCCAGGTAAAGGTCTAAAGATGTCACTGCATTTGATCGGTGTGTCCTCTGTTTCTGCTCTCCTGGACTGTGTCTCGATCTGTCTCACCTCATGCTCATTATTGATCTCTCCACTTCCACTCTCTGTGATGTAGAGTTCTGTGTAGATCTCATTCAGGAGTGTTGGGTTTCCTTGCTTTGATATTCCCTCATACAAACACTCAAACTTCTGTCTCAGATTTGATCTCAATGTGTAGAGGACTTCAGCAGGTTTAGAGTCATTGCTGTAAGATTAAAATGCCACATTATTACACAAGTCAGAGAAGTAAATAGCCATAAATTACAAAACTATTTATTGGACACAGAACATCATTAGGTTTCTGAAATGTGTTAATCATTAATCTTGTGTTTGAGTGATTTGTGATGTGAATTGCAGCACCTAAAATTAAACAACAACAACAAAAAGTCCTTAATTTTACCTGAAACCAGGAAACATGCTTTCATTAAAGTCTTGTGGTTGAATCACAGGCTTGTACACAGTTTTGTTTTTAACTGGTCTGGATAGCAGGTTTGACCTTAAATCAGAATGAAGAGGGTAAAGAATCAGATACACTGATATTGATGTAATTGTGTCATTAACTGAAACCAGCAAGAGTATTACTCATTAAACTGCTGTAAATTAATAACAATTTCATAAAAATCAAATACTATAAGAATAACTTTTATAGAAGTGATATACCTGAGGTCAGGCCTTTTGTCTCCACTCTTAAATGCTAGTGGCGGATCCATAGACCAGTTACTCTTCACAGACACACAGCTGGACTCTGGTTTTGAGCTCTTCTGCTGGACTGAACTGGTTTTCATACTAAGTAAAATAAAAAGAATTCAGAATTATAAATGTTGTGCACTTTCACTGGAACCTTCTGTCTTAGGAATGACCAGGGAGTGTTGTAACACTTTTGCTTTAACGTCTGTAGCTCAGTGGTGTTTTGCACTGTGTTTCAAACTTTGATTACAATTATTTTGAGAAATTAACTCACTGGTTTTTAAAATGTTACGCATAATTTTTTTAGTACTCCACTATATAAAGGTGGAAAAAATCTCAGCTTACACTTACTTGATGTCATTGCTAGTATTAAGGCCCGTTCACACCAAGAACGATAACTATAACGATAACTATATCTATATTCACGTCCACACCAGCGAACGATAACGTTTTTTTCACTCTAAGCACTCGCATGCTGCAGTTTCAAAGTAGTGAAAATGGATGACCAGCTTCTGCTTTACGTTACACACAAACTGAAAAAGAAAAACAGGTGCTTTTGGGTACACTATATTCTTAAAAGACGAGAGGAGTCCGTCGTCTTTTGAAGACAAATTTAAATCTTACTTTGGAATGAATCAATATCAGTTTGCAGCATTTACACGTCTTTTACCAGCAGATGTCCTCAGCATGCTACAGCATCTAGTGAATCTAGCTAGTCTAGTGCAGACTAATCTAACAGTGAATTTAGCTGACGAAGTCAATAGTGGAATAAAAACAACGCCTAGTCAACACCTTATATATATATATATATATATATATACACACACACAATGCCTTTTTCACTGAAACTTCAAAGGAAGCAATAAAGTGTTGTCGAAACTAGATACCTGGGGCCTGTACCATGAAGGTAGCTGAACAAACTCGGGGTTACAGGATTAGTTTTGAGTTGACAAAACCAAACCGATGCAATCAGGCTTTATTGGTACCATGATGCAGCTCATCAACTTTCTCTGTCAACTCAGGCTTTGATCCTCAAGCTATGATTACTCCACGCGCGCGTGCACATAAAAGAGTGATGACGACACTGAACAACCAATCGCGGGTAGAGCGAGAGCGATATATTTTTCCGCGGAGGAGCAAGAGATAGTCATTCTTAATTACGATGAATTTAAATATGTATTTCAAGCTCGAAACAATACGGTCTCTGCGGCCAAAGCAAGAGAAGACTGTTGGAGAAAGATTGCTGATTGTTAATGCGTAAGTTAAACAAATACGTTCTATATTTATGCAAAATTATGTGTATGTGTAGCCTATGTGTAATATAGCCTATAGCCTATTTTTATAATATATAAAAAATGTGCATGTATGTACTAAGAAAGATTAATATTCATTGATTTTTAGATGCAACCCCAACTCCAAATGTTCTTGGAGCAGATAAAGACAAAATATAAAAATATAATTCAAAGTGGTGAGTATTTACCACAACCTTTTATTACTTTTGTGAACATTTTATCACAAACACTTGTTTGCAGCAAACAGAAATAAAGAATTAAATTCAGAAAACCACAATACACTGGCGGAGGAGTTGGCTCTGAGTAGGCAATAAAGGGACGGCCGATTATGGATGGGATTACAGGTGCTACAATCTGACCCTGGTGCTGGCTCCTCTAAGCAAGTAACACTGGGTACGTGTGCATTACTACTTTTTAAAGTTTTAAATATGGCTGACTGTATGTTCTGCAGTAGAAGGAAACATACACACAGTCTCCCACACAGAGGTCAGTATGCAGCAGACAGAACACCAAACATAACCTGCTTTACAACAGTTATGCTTTACATTGGCCTATTTTTATTTATTAGGGTGGAGGAAATGAAGACACTCTGTCTGTGTGTTCTCAGACAGTGGCTGATGTGAATGCACTGGGCTTTTTATTATGGCAAACATTTGAATGTGTGGCATAAAAAAGGGACTGGCCCTTACACATCTCTTTTATTGTAGGATTTTTCACAACCTGCCCCAGAAACTGAGGCCTCCACCTCAATGGGCTTCAGAAGAAATGTGTAAGGACTTAAAACCCTTGACATAAATTAGTCAGAAATTAGTCACAAATTAGTAAACTTGTCAGTCCTGTGTTTGTAGGAAGTCAAGGAACTTTTTGTGATTTTGATGAGCCTCCAGAAAACTTGTAATGATCATGTTTGTGGTGGAATTATGTTTCAGGTGGAAACCGACTCAGTCAGGGCCCTGTACAAAAGGAGACTCTAACTAGACTGCACACTAAAGGAGTCTTGAACTAGACTGCACACTAAAGGAGTCTTGAACTAGACTGCACACTAAAGGAGTCTTGAACTAGACTGCACACTAAAGGAGTCTTGAACTAGACTGCACACTAAAGGAGTCTTGAACTAGACTGCACACTAAAGGAGTCTTGAACTAGACTGCTCACTAAAGGAGTCTTGAACTAGACTGCACACTAAAGGAGTCTTGAACTAGACTGCACACTAAAGGAGTCTTGAACTAGACTGCTCACTAAAGGAGTCTTGAACTAGACTGCACACTAAAGGAGTCTTGAACTAGACTGCTCACTAAAGGAGTCTTGAACTAGACTGTTCACTAAAGGAGTCTTGAACTAGACTGTTCACTAAAGGAGTCTTGAACTAGACTGTTCACTAAAGGAGTCTTGAACTAGACTGCACACTAAAGGAGTCTTGAACTAGACTGCACACTAAAGGAGTCTTGAACTAGACTGTTCACTAAAGGAGTCTTGAACTAGACTGCACACTAAAGGAGTCTTGAACTAGACTGTTCACTAAAGGAGTCTTGAACTAGACTGTTCACTAAAGGAGTCTTGAACTAGACTGTTCACTAAAGGAGTCTTGAACTAGACTGCACACTAAAGGAGTCTTGAACTAGACTGTTCACTAAAGGAGTCTTGAACTAGACTGTTCACTAAAGGAGTCTTGAACTAGACTGTTCACTAAAGGAGTCTTGAACTAGACTGTTCACTAAAGGAGTCTTGAACTAGACTGCTCACTAAAGGAGTCTTGAACTAGACTGCACACTAAAGGAGTCTTGAACTAGACTGTTCACTAAAGGAGTCTTGAACTAGACTGTTCACTAAAGGAGTCTTGAACTAGACTGTTCACTAAAGGAGTCTTGAACTAGACTGCACACTAAAGGAGTCTTGAACTAGACTGCACACTAAAGGAGTCTTGAACTAGACTGTTCACTAAAGGAGTCTTGAACTAGACTGCACACTAAAGGAGTCTTGAACTAGACTGCACACTAAAGGAGTCTTGAACTAGACTGTTCACTAAAGGAGTCTTGAACTAGACTGCACACTAAAGGAGTCTTGAACTAGACTGTTCACTAAAGGAGTCTTGAACTAGACTGCACACTAAAGGAGTCTTGAACTAGACTGTTCACTAAAGGAGTCTTGAACTAGACTGTTCACTAAAGGAGTCTTGAACTAGACTGTTCACTAAAGGAGTCTTGAACTAGACTGCACACTAAAGGAGTCTTGAACTAGACTGCACACTAAAGGAGTCTTGAACTAGACTGTTCACTAAAGGAGTCTTGAACTAGACTGCACACTAAAGGAGTCTTGAACTAGACTGCACACTAAAGGAGTCTTGAACTAGACTGTTCACTAAAGGAGTCTTGAACTAGACTGTTCACTAAAGGAGTCTTGAACTAGACTGTTCACTAAAGGAGTCTTGAACTAGACTGCACACTAAAGGAGTCTTGAACTAGACTGCACACTAAAGGAGTCTTGAACTAGACTGTTCACTAAAGGAGTCTTGAACTAGACTGCACACTAAAGGAGTCTTGAACTAGACTGCACACTAAAGGAGTCTTGAACTAGACTGCACACTAAAGGAGTCTTGAACTAGACTGTTCACTAAAGGAGTCTTGAACTAGACTGCACACTAAAGGAGTCTTGAACTAGACTGCACACTAAAGGAGTCTTGAACTAGACTGTTCACTAAAGGAGTCT
Source organism: Squalius cephalus (assembly GCA_022829025.1). Taxonomy (NCBI): domain Eukaryota; kingdom Metazoa; phylum Chordata; class Actinopteri; order Cypriniformes; family Leuciscidae; genus Squalius; species Squalius cephalus. Next base: position 35,996,575 of record CM040803.1, on the reverse strand, counting down.
TGAACTAGACTGTTCACTAAAGGAGTCTTGAACTAGACTGTTCACTAAAGGAGTCTTGAACTAGACTGCACACTAAAGGAGTCTTGAACTAGACTGCACACTAAAGGAGACTTGAACTAGACTGCACACTAAAGGAGTCTTGAACTAGACTGCACACTAAAGGAGTCTTGAACTAGACTGCTCACTAAAGGAGTCTTGAACTAGACTGTTCACTAAAGGAGTCTTGAACTAGACTGCACACTAAAGGAGACTTGAACTAGACTGTTCACTAAAGAAGTCTTGAACTAGACTGCACACTAAAGGAGTCTTGAACTAGACTGCACACTAAAGGAGTCTTGAACTAGACTGCACACTAAAGGAGTCTTGAACTAGACTGCACACTAAAGGAGTCTTGAACTAGACTGCACACTAAAGGAGTCTTGAACTAGACTGCACACTAAAGGAGACTTGAACTAGACTGTTCACTAAAGAAGTCTTGAACTAGACTGCACACTAAAGGAGTCTTGAACTAGACTGCACACTAAAGGAGTCTTGAACTAGACTGCACACTAAAGGAGTCTTGAACTAGACTGCACACTAAAGGAGTCTCGAACTAGACTGCACACTAAAGGAGTCTTGAACTAGACTGCACACTAAAGGAGTCTTGAACTAGACTGCTCACTAAAGGAGTCTTGAACTAGACTGTTCACTAAAGGAGTCTTGAACTAGACTGTTCACTAAAGGAGTCTTGAACTAGACTGTTCACTAAAGGAGTCTTGAACTAGACTGTTCACTAAAGAAGTCTTGAACTAGACTGCACACTAAAGGAGTCTTGAACTAGACTGCACACTAAAGGAGTCTTGAACTAGACTGCTCACTAAAGGAGTCTTGAACTAGACTGTTCACTAAAGGAGTCTTGAACTAGACTGCTCACTAAAGGAGTCTTGAACTAGACTGCTCACTAAAGGAGTCTTGAACTAGACTGCACACTAAAGGAGTCTTGAACTAGACTGCTCACTAAAGGAGTCTTGAACTAGACTGCACACTAAAGGAGTCTTGAACTAGACTGCTCACTAAAGGAGTCTTGAACTAGACTGTTCACTAAAGGAGTCTTGAACTAGACTGTTCACTAAAGGAGTCTTGAACTAGACTGTTCACTAAAGGAGTCTTGAACTAGACTGTTCACTAAAGGAGTCTTGAACTAGACTGTTCACTAAAGGAGTCTTGAACTAGACTGCACACTAAAGGAGTCTTGAACTAGACTGCACACTAAAGGAGTCTTTCTAGCTCAGTTCAAATTAACAGTGTTTTGTACTGTACCAAATTTAACTTGCTTTCCTCAAAGTGCTGACACAACACAGACTCATGGAAAATTTGTGAGACAAGCACTGGAGCCAGGCCAATTGGCATCCAAATTTGATCATATATGTTCATGACCACAAATCGTCTGCAGATGAAATGTTTAGTAGATCATTGTTATATCTGTTAAAGTTACTATTAATTTAAAGATTCATCTCACAGAAAATAATCATCTCACATATTCACATCATCTCTACATGAACATTAAGGCTGTGATAGGACTTCCTATTAACACAATCTGCCTCATGTTCCCCTAGAGCAGTGGAGATTGGAGCAATATGCATACCTGTTGCAATGACTCTAGGGAATCCTATCATAAGATTAACAGAAGAAGAATAAAAAAGATTCAAAATAATTCTTAACATGTATTATATTGTATAGTACATTTGTGAAATTTGCTTTTTGAAAAAAAAAACAAGTGTTCATGTGATGTCACCCTATCAATATATCTTACCGGCAATTTTATAAAAGCCCTCTTTTATGGACATGGTCGATAAATGTCCGGGGAACACTATTAATGAAACTATTCATGTACTCCTGCAGAGCGAGGACCACCTTGCGAATGGTTCGACAAACCGTGTTTTCCCATAGCTTCTGTGCGTCACCCACCGTGCAAGTATGTACCACTTGCAAAAAAAAAAAAAAAAAAAAAAAACAATACCATTTGCGGCACAGTAAGTGCATGAATTCGACGTGTTAAATTCTTTACGTGCGGCTCAAGAAGTTCGCAAAGATAAGACATTCCTTCCGCGGAAATTCGGTATCTTTCATACAAGTAACTATCAGGAAAAGGCAAGGGGATTTTGTCTGGCTAAAAACTCTTTCTCTACGAAGTACTCGTCAAACAATTTTGCGCTGATGTCCATCGGATTTGGAAGAAAAGGTGAAGTCATTGTAACAGACACTGGGAATAAGTTACGTCACCTATATGTTTCTTTGCTCTCAGCTGATTGGTCAAACTTCAGTCTGAGATCTTGAATCCAGAACATAACCTGCCCCGGAGCAGGTTAGCCGTGCAGTGTAAGATACCATGGCAACGAACACCGATTAAAGCCGAGCTACTTTCATAGTACCTAAAACCCAGGGTTGGCGGAAACTAAGCTGAAACATAGCTGGCTAGCCACCTAATCCGGCTTCATGGTACAGGCCCCTGAGGTAATATTGTTACACTATTTGCTGCTAGCCTGCATAATGATCTCATCGCCATTTATTCCAAGAGTACGACTGATTGCTTTCCATATATCCATTTTTTTACTTATCCTCGAAAAGGGGCTTGAGTTGTCAAACAGTGGTTGATTTTTCTGTACCTCGGCGATTAACTTCTCCACAATGTCGTCTGTCATTTTAAATGCGCAAGCCCTTTAAATTAGAATGGATTCTGATTGGCAAGAGCACAATGATAATCATTAATAGACTGAAACTTACAGGATTCGAACATAGAATTATTCGGTTCCAATCTAGATCATTAAACTGCTGTATATTAATAACAATTTCATAAAAAATCAAATACTATAAGAATAACTTTTATAGAAGTGATATACCTGAGGTCAGGCCGTTTGTCTCCACTCTTAAACTTCATTGGCGGATCCATAGACCAGTTACTCTTCATAGACACACAGCTGGACTCTGGGTTTGAGCTCTTCTGCTGGACTGAACTGGAACAGAGAACAGATTCAGTTTAATCCTTCAGATTTACTGTGTTCATTCTTTATGAGAGGAACCATATTAAAGCTGCAGTCGGCAAGTCTGGCAGATTGGTTGACTTAGCCAAAATTTTGAATGTTTACAACTCTCATGCCCCTCCCCCACTACCAACGAGCACCCTCCCATAGACGTCGTGTTCGTCAGTGCGTGTGTACCTGATTTTCTGTGAACGCGCGCGTCTCTTCAGCATCGATCAACACCATGGACTCGGAGGTAGGCTGCCCTGTCTAATCTATCCATAGATAGCAATAACCGAGGAATTGGAAGCTTGTTAGTAGATTTTCTCTCCGCCATCACGCTTCGTACAATCTCAGGCGAACTTCTTCAGGCGTGTCGTGTGCATGTGATATTGTAACGTGCGTGTCTGCGCGAGGGAGAGGGGATCTGTGGCGTGTGCACAACCTGTGATTGACAGTCAGATCTCACACCCCCCAGCGCTGATTGGATCCGATGATCCGGGAGATTTGATTTTTGCAAAACAAATAACACGCTCCAGGTGGAGTTAGAAGCTCGGGTTTTTTTCTAAAATCACTTTATTTATGTTGTTCTGTCGGATTATAGTGTCGATTTCACTGAATATGATAAAAAAAAATGTTGCCGACGGCAGCTTTAACATAAACATTCATCTTTCAACTAAAGGACTTTATAATATTTTTATCTAACATTTATGTTAGTTTTAAAATAAAAACAGGGAAAAAAAAAGAAAAAAAAATGTGTAAACTTTCTCTAGGTTCTGTGATGTAACACAATATTTAACAATGTTTGTTGAAAGTACCTGCATCCTGGATAACAATCTCCATCTCTGGATCCTTGTGAATCAGCCATGATGAAGCTGCAGGAGAATCTGATGAGTTTGATCTCCTCCACTGACTCTGAATGAAGAAACATTCAGACACTAAATTAAATTATTAAATTAAACAACCTTCATAATTTAGCTGAGCATATCTGGAGTGTGGGAGAAAAAGGATCATGTGACTGCGTTAACTCAAGCTCATTGTGCCTTTACACACACAAACCCGTTGAATTTAGAATTTGATGAAAAATAACTGACACCGAGAAACACTGATTGAACATGTTCGGGTGAAAAAGAAAACAAACCCCGACACACATCAACACACACTGATCCGATAAATAAAAAAAGACGTGTTTGTTGGCGTTTGTGTGAATTGGCATGTTTACACACAAGCTAAACTTCTGAAGAATCACGAAACACAAAGGAAACACTGTTTGATATTAAACCTTAAATAAAGGGTTTCTTTCACTTCAATTACGTAAAATGTCCTCCAGAGATTCATATAAATATGAGAAACTCACTCATGAACACTCACCTTGATCAAACTTTTACAAGATACAGGATCTCAAATCCTCCAGCTTTAACATAATAAAACTACACGTAAATCCCTTCTTAAACGTTGATAAACACTTGCTCTGTTTTTTCCGTGTCGTATTTCGCATTTTCCCGCTTAAAATTAAATGAAATGGGGACAGGAAAACTTACTTTCACTTTCTATGTGTGACGAGAGAGAGACGCGCGTTCACGAGAGCACCACGACGCATGCGTGTGAGAGCAGATATTGTTGAACGCGCGTTGGAGATCAATAAGTGGTATTATTTTTTTGTATCATTTTTTTTTTTTTTTTTTTTTTTTGCGTGTTACGTTGTACAACCTTCAGTTTGTTTTTATCTGTATTACTGTATTTGTTTCCCTCTTCCATTTAGTTTGTTAATTTATAGTTTCTTTAACTTTGTTCATCAGTTTTCTTCATTATTTGTTTTGTTTATTCTTTTGTTGTCTTTCACTCGTTCATTCTTTTTATTTGTTCATCCTTGCCTTCATTTGTTCAGTTTTGTCTTTTATAAATCTTTCTGCAGAACGCAGAGTTCCTGATAATAAATCATAAAGAGGACTTTGTTTGCTCACGTCTGAAATAAGTTTGTCATCATCCAATCATGTTTATAATTACATTTAGTCATTTAGCAGATAATTTTTTCAAAGTGATCTACAAATGTGGAACAATGCAATGTGACATGAACCTGAAAGAATCAGATCAATTAAGTATGTATTACATAAGTATTACCATACTGTAAAAAAATACTGTATTGTAAACGTTTTAATAGTTTAATGTTTGGTTTAATGTATTGTTCCTGCACTGATAACTTTATTGCACTTTGGACAACTTTTAATTTAATAACTGAAATGGTCAAAAGTCAAAAGGAAAGGACAGAAATTATTTAGAAATATTAAATAATGCATAAATCCTGATGTTGTAAAGTGATCTCTTCTGTTCCCTATATCGATACGGTTCACTCGTACTGCGTCACTAGAAGCAATGGGAAAACTCCTGTTTCCTCTGATTACTGAAGCCTTATAGAATCACACAGTGAAAACAATGCTCTTTGATTTCTCCAATGCTTTCAACACAATAGTCAATTCAAGTCTCCTTCATTTATACAGTGCTTTTAACAATATAGATTGTTTCAAAGCAGCTTTACAGTGATAATAGGAAATTAAAGTAACTTTTTTTTGGTTTTACAGCATCTCTAGAATAAAGTTATTGTCCAGCTAAAGTTAGTTTTGATTGATTCACTTCCGTTGCAAAGATCATTAGTTATTAACTTAGTGGCCACTAATATGACACCGTTCTCACAGAAAACCTTTAATGCGCTCCGGCCGATCATCCACACAACAACAATGTTTGGCGGCTCGAGAACGCAAACCTTGAAACAGGTTCCAAAGTGCAGAAGAAAAAAAAACGTTATCTCAGCGAATATATGTGAAAATGCAGACGCCGTGCACATGTGTATTAGGCCTACGTGTTTAGTCTATAGGTATGCGTATTTGAATATATGTGCGCACAGGCATGTAGTCTTTCTCTACAAATTGACCTCAACAAACTATCCTGTCTGACCTTAAAAATTCATAATACAGATTTGTTTTGTTTTTCAGTACAGCCGTCACTGCTCAGGGCTCAGCTATTAGGAGCCGGAGTCGACTGCCATCAACTCTCTCTCTGACAGACCACAGTGTGTGAGGCTCCAGAACTGTGTGTGTGATCTGTTGGTTTGCAGCACGGGGGTCTCACAGGGCTCAGTGCGCACTCCTTTTCACCCTGTACACATCAGACTTCAGATACAATACATACTGCCATCATTGGACGTGTATTGGAAGGGAACGATCAGGAATACCGGGAGGTCATTGCTAACTTTGTCAACTGGTGTGTGTTAAACCACCTTTGCGTTAATGCCAGCAAGACAGAGGAGATGCTGATAGACTTTCGTAGGAAGGCGCCCCAGATTACTCCGGTGAAAATCCAGGGTTTGGACATTGAGATGGTGACAACATACACATTCCTGGGTGTTCACCTCAACAATAAACGGGACTGGTCCAACAATACAGAGGTTCTGTACGAGAAGGGCCAAAGTGTCCTTCACTTGTTGAGGAGACGGAGGTGCTGTGGTGTGTGCAGGTCATTGCTGAAGTCTCTCCATGACACTGTGGTGGCTTCTGCGCTCTTTTATGCGGTAGTGTGTTGGGGAGCTGGAAGCACTGAGAGGGACAGAAAGAGACTTAATAAACTGGTAAAGAGGGCCAGCTCTATCCTGGATTGTCCTCTGGACACCATCGAGGAGATGTTAGCTAAGCTGACTTCATCATAGACAACATCTCTCACCCCTGCATGAGACTCTGGGTCCCTGACCAGTTCCTTTGATCAACTTTATTAATCTCCAGGAGGAAATGTACATGTCACAGCAGAGCAACAATAAAATGACTAAATAGAAAACTTAAACAACATTCACAACAGCAACAAGACTAATTCTCCAGTATCAATTTTGCAAAGCATAATGATTATATACAACCAAGTAATCCTAGAATATAGTCTATCATCTTGTATAACGCTGGTTGTACAATCTAATTGCGGTTGAAAAGACTTCCTAAAACGCTCTTTATAACAGCGAGGATGAGTTAATCTTGAGCTGTGAGTACTCACAAGAGCTCGACCTGTTTCATTAAGGGGACGACAATCATGATCAATGACTCTTTAATCGCAGTAACAACACTATGTAGCACTTATTATATCTATTACTTCTATCTAGTATTTTATTCAATGTGTTTTTCCATATTGTGTGAATTTCCCCGGTGTGGGATTAAAGTCTACCTAATCTAACCTGAAACTGCATGAACCTATGGAGATGAAGCCTGCCGAAATGGGGGGGCCACCCGTCTATATAAGAGTGCACATCACCGTAGGATCTCAGATTAATTCTCCTTCAGTGATGAAGATAATCTTCATGGACTCTAAGACAGAAGAAATGCTTCTGACGACTGGTTTCGTTGAAGAGCCTCGCAGCGGATCAAGAGTGACTGATCTTTCCGGCGATCTCTAAAAGAGCAACTTTCTGAGCAAATTTAATATTTCAAAAATATTTTGTGTGCATTTTGTTTCTGATTATTTTATGTGTATATATATATGGGATACTGGAAAAATGTACATAATTATATTCTTACCTCAGAAATGTTTTGTAATGGTTTTTACTAAAGAAGCCCCAAACTAATGTATGGTGTCAGTGAACATGGCGAGCGAGCGTGCAACTGTAGTGCCGTGAGCAAATCCTCACCCTTGACGAAGTTTGTGTGTATATAGATATTTATTTATTTTTTGTCCTTTTTGTGCAGTTTTGTTTGCCATTTTTCTTTTCTTTGTTACTTTTGTATATAGCTTTGGTCATTTTTTTTCTGGGACTGTTTCACCTCTCGAGCACTGTAAATAAACAGCACTTTACACCTAACATCACTGCGAGTATTGCCATCTTTTTTTTTTTTTTTTTTTTTGCGATCCCAGTTTCGCCAGACAGTGGGCCTATCACACCCGCTTCGAATGTTATCACTCGACTGAATGAACGTTATCAGTGGTGATCAGCTCATAGATATGGAAGGGCCTGCGTCTACTGGTAGGCTCAGAAGGCTGTTATCATCCATCCACATGGTTAATCACTGATAAATACAAGAGAAGACTCCAGATCCAATCCCAGAGGAATCCGCTCGCCGGTAATCGGAAGTCTACTGAATTTCGCGCTTGATATTTTCAGGTAAGACCATTTAAATGATAAAACCGAGCATTTAAACTGTAATTAAATAGCCAATAATGGAAAACAATACATAAAATGTACGTGTTTTAATGTTGCGTGACATGAGTGTTGACATGAGATAACCGTATTGCGATGTGTTTGTAAACATTATATAGGACAAGCCCTATTATGTTATTAGCCTATCGTTATGTTACATGCTTTATGTGAGCATTAACGTTGCTAATAAGCATTTTTTACGTCTGAAGCTAATGGGGAAATTTAGTTTCTAGTTAAACGCAAAGTTAGCCTGTAAAAAATACTTTTTCCACACTGTAAGAAAGTAAGACTTGTTGCATAATATTGTATGCTCAGTAACGCTTCAATGAAGCTATATCATATATAGGCCTAACGTTACTCATATTGACTTGAGTGAAATATTCAAACCCAAGACGTATTTTATGGCTGTTTGGAAACCTTGGGATCTTGACTAGATGTAAAATAAAGTTCTGTGGGTTTGAACAAAGCTTGGCTGGATTTCATCCCACACGACAAAGCTTATTATCTATCTATCTATCTATGGCACCAAATACATATCCCTCATCTGCATCTCATGTTCACTGATGTGTTTCTGTCTCTTAGGCTGTGGTAAGTATGGGTTGCAGTTTGCTTTATGTAATAATTGCCAAATATTTTGATTTCACTATGGGAAATGCAGTTAAGACCACATGTTTCAGGAGTGTTAAGAATAAGGTGGTGAGGAGGTGTATCGCTGGCCCTGCAAAGGTTTCTTACCTTAGTCAAGGTCTTCCCCAGCCCAACTCCAAACACACACACCCTTCCGACCCTTACATGCCTGTTACATCTCAACAGGCTGAACCTGATGATGAGGCACGAGCTGTAGTTCATGTTCTGAGAGTGTGTACAGTAAGGCAAAGAAGAGAGAGCTTCAGGCCTGGGATGCAGTCAAGGATGACATGCTTAAGGTGTCGTTTAAATGTTCAGCCCCAATCACTGTGTTGTCTGCTGAGAACATGCTGATTATAAGTGCATTGAGTGCAGCACCACTGCAGTGTTTTGTGAGGTTGGTCTGAAGAGGACTCACAGAAATTCACTGCATCTTTCTGATAAGTGGAATGTAAGAACAATAGCATGCAGTCGTACATACAGACAGCAAACACACAATCATTTTCAGTTTCAAATTTCAATATTTTATTCAAAATACATCATAGATGACATATCAAATGTTTAAACTGAGAAAATGTATAATTTTAATGGGAAAATAAGTTGATTTTAAATTTCATGGCATCAACACATCTCAAAAAAGTTGGGACAAGACCATGTTTCCCACTGTGTGGCATCCCCTCTTCTTTTTATAACAGTCTGCAAACGTCTGGGGACTGAGGAGACAAGTTCCTCAAGTTTAGGAATAGGAATTTTGTCCCATTCTTGTCTAATACAGGCTTCTAGTTGCTCAACTGTCTTAGGTCTTCTTTGCCGCATCTTCCTCTTTATGATGCACCAAATGTTTTCTATGGGTGAAAGATCTGGACTGCAGGCTGGCCATTTCAGTACCCGGATCCTTCTTCTACGCAGCCATGATATTGTAATTGATGCAAGGTCTTCCCTGAAAGAGACGACGTCTGGATGGGAGCATATGTTGTTCTAGAACTTGGGTATACCTTTCAGCATTGATGGTGCCTTTCCAGATGTGTAATCTGCCCATGCCACACGCACTCATGCAACCCCATACCATCAGAGATGCAGGCTTCTGAACTGAGCGCTGATAACAACTTGGATGGTCCATGTCCTCTTTAGTCCGGATGACATGGCATCCCAGTTTTCCAAAAAGAAATTCAAATTTTGATTCGTCTGACCACAGAACAGTTTTCCACTTTGCCACAGTCCATTTTAAATGAGCCTTGGCCCAGAGAAAACACCTGCGCTTCTGGATCCTGTTTAGATATGGCTTCTTTTTTGACCTATAGAGTTTTAGCTGGTAACGGCGAATGGCACGGTGGATTGTGTTCACCGACAGTGTTTTCTGGAAGTATTCCTGAGCCCATGTTGTGATTTCCATTACAGTAGCATTCCTGTATGTGATGCAGTGCCGTCTAAGTGCCCAAAGATCACGGGCATCCAGTATGGTTTTCCGGCCTTGACCCTTACGCACAGAGATTGTTCCAGATTCTCTGAATCTTTGGATGATATTATGCACTGTAGATGATGATAACTTCAAACTCTTTGCAATTTTTCTCTGAGAAACTCCTTTCTGATATTGCTCCACTATTTTTCGCCACAGCATTGGGGGAATTGGTGATCCTCTGCCCATCTTGACTTCTGAGAGACACTGCCACTCTGAGAGGCTCTTTTTATGTTGCCAATTGACCTAATAAGTTGCAAATTGGTCCTCCAGCGGTTCCTTATATGTACATTTAACTTTTCCGGCCTCTTATTGCTACCTGTCCCATCTTTTTTGGAATGTGTAGCTCTCATGAAATCCAAAATGAGACACTATTTGGCATGACATTTCAAAATGTCTCACTTTCAACATTTTATATGTTATCTATATTCTATTGTGAATAAAATATAAGTTTATGAGATTTGTAAATTATTCCATTCCTTTTTTACTCTCAATTTGTACAGTGTCCCAACTTTTTCTGTTTTGGGGTTCTATTTAAGTGGTAAATTATATATTTTTTCAGTTTGTTTTTATTTGTGTTGCTTCATTTTTTTAATATTCTTAGATTAATTTAAATACATTTTTCTCTCTCTTCTATTTTGTTGATTTATATGCATTTTATTGCCATAATTTGCTAGCTCAAATAACTTGAGCCCCAAAGTGGGCAATATGGATGCGTTATTTGCGTTCATTTGTTTTTTTTAAGTCTATGGTTTTAACGCAGTTACACGATTCACAGAAAAGATCTTGTCAATTTCCAACTTAAGTTAAAAAATATAACAGAACCCACGTCGAATGTGCAAACTGATCAGCATTAACTATGTAAATCTTACCTCAATTTGCAAGATGACTAGTGGCTGCTATCGGTGCTCTTCCCCGTAATCTAAAAGGAAAAATGTTAGCACTCCGACAACGCTGAGAAACGTAAACTATATGAAAACTGTCAGAATTAAGTAGTTAAAAATCTTATACCTGTTTGAACACTGTCGATATCCTCATGGTCGTCCGCCATTAATCAAACAGGAAGCAATAATGTACAAGGACCGGAAATAGGATTAACTCATCACCAGTGTCAGTTATGTCAACTCACAGTAATTATACTGACTCGACCACTGATTTACACTGCATGTGTTGATGCCATTCAAATCAACACCAAAATCAACACTTTTTAACACTGGTAAATTAACACCATATAAACAACTCTAAACAACACTGGATATTTTGCTGTGTACAATCCAGTGTCCAGTGTCTCCAATTAGGACATAAACACTATCTTAAAAAGATGGGGCTTTAACTACCTAATGTTGGGGCATCCCTAACAGTTAAAGGAGAATTCCGGTCAATTTTAACATTGAGCTCATTTTTTTGTCAATTTGGAGTGCTGTCAATACAGAGAACAACGACAAAAATCGGTGTTGCCTACACCGTGTTATCCTCTTTTTAAAATGTGCACCCTGTTGACTTCAATGGGGCAATATTTAAACCTGCTTTTAGCTTCTTAACATCCTTGATGTGTCATTACAAGTGCACAGGTCATGTGAGTGATTCCTTCAGAGTGAACACGAGTGAATCTGACTGCAGTAGATGTGAAATATATGGATAAAAATGATGTTATTTAAGCCAGCGCAAATACCTGTATTTACATAAACTAAGTCAGCTAGTGCTAAAAATCTATTTACAACATTGAGGAATAAGACTGTTAAAGCTATACGCAAGGCCAAAGCAGATTTTTTTTTGACTATAATAGAAAATGCAAAAGGGGATTCTAAAACAATTTGGAACCAACTTAAAAAACTTGTAGGACAAGACACTAAAATGAAACAATTTTTAGAAATTAAGATAAATGGACAAATTACAAATAATACAAACAAAGTTGCAGATGCCTTCAATAATTTTTTTATTGAATCTGTCTCCACTATTGCCCAAAGCTTACCATCTAACAATCTAAATATTTGTCCGATAAATAACTCAGAGCCAATTTTCAACCTAGGCACAGTCACAGAATCTGAAGTCTTACAGACAATAAAAACACTAAAAGCTTCCAGAACTAGAGACATATTTGGCATAGATGTGTGCATGCTGAAAGAACTCAGTTCTACATTGTTAACACCAGTAACCAAAATTGTCAATCTCTCCTTTATTGAGGCAGTATTTCCAAGTGTGTGGAAGTCAGCTGCTGTTGTTCCAATTCTCAAAAATGGAGATCCATTGTCAGTGGACAATTACAGACCAATCAGCCTATCATACCTACAGTGTCAAAAGTCGCAGAGAAACTAATTTCCCAACAAATAAGAACACATTTGAATACCACTACATTTTCTCTTCATTCAATGCAATTTGGTTTCAGAACTCAACACTCCACGGAAACTGCAAATTGTTTTTTCATAGAAAATATCAAACATTTACTGGATAAAGGTGGCGTGGTTGGAGCTGTATTTCTCGATTTAAAAAAAGCTTTTGACACTGTAAACCATAAAATATTATTAATCAAACTAAGTAAATTTAATTTCTCCGCAGATGCAATAAAATGGATAGAGTCATATCTATCGAATCGCTCACAGTCAGTCAGGATCAGTGATTACCACTCACCGCCCCTCGCAATGTCCACGGGGGTTCCTCAAGGCTCTATTTTGGGGCCACTGCTGTTCTCACTTTATATAAACGACCTCCCTTCTGTTTGTCCAGACGTCCATATTCAGATGTACGCAGACGACACAGTCATTTATGCCCATGGTAAAAACACAAAACAAGTTGCTGAAAAACTCACACAGTCCATGGCCCATGTCTCTGAATGGCTAAATCAATCCTGCTTAAAACTTAATGTAAATAAAACAGTTTCAATGTTCTTTTCTAAATCAAACATTGCAAATAATCAGGCAGATATTTATGTGACAGGGGGAAAAATAAAAGTTGTGTCAGAATTCAAATACTTAGGCATCATAATAGACTCAAAACTAACTTTTAAATCACAGATAAAAAAGGTCTGCAACAGAGTCAAATTTAATATCGCAAATTTCCGGTTCATAAGATCAAACTTGTCACTTCAGGCAGCTAAAATGTTCATGTACAGTATGGTACTGTCTCATATCACTTACTGTCTTACAACCTGGTCACAGGCAAATAAAATTACACTAAAATCCTTAGAGTCACTTTATAAACAGACAATCAAAATTGTGGATAAAAAAACATTTAGGTATCATCACTGTGCCATTTTACAAAAGCATAAGTTCTTAAGTTGGGAAAATGTCATTAAGTATTCAAACCTCTGTCTGTTTTACAAAATCATCCATGGTCTGTCTTCTCCTCCACTCAGTCAGTTTGTAAACATCAGAAACACCACACAGAGAGTAACACGAGGGTCGGCCCGAGGAGACTGTGTTGTTCCTAGGCCTGTCGCGATAGTCGATAAGTCAATTAATCGCACGATAAAAAAAAATGAGCTCGATAATTTTTCCGGCCGCGATAATTCCATTTGCATGCTTGTTTGTTTTCCTCGTCTCTCTCGTCTCTCTCTCTCTACCAAAGAGACTGGATGACCACTCTCGGTTCTTTAGCTTATAGGAGGAGTGAACTCTCTTCGTCTCTTGTCAGTTGCATGGTCTTTGTGTGGGGAGGCGGCGCGCGGCGCTTGTCAGACTGTTTGCGGCTACTGCCGGGAGAGAGAGAAGACGCTAGTTGTGAGTTGCGACAGCGAGCCCGATCACATGAAAATGCGTATCTATACCACGAATGTTATTTCTCGTGCCATTTATTCGCCAAAAATAGTTTTTGCGTGCATATGATACGCTCTTTATGGCGTGTAATACGCACGCACTCCTCACCCCTAATCCTAACCAAGTATTTTCAGTGCGTAGCACACACGCAATAAAGTGCGTCTCCGTCTTCCCGACAGTACACAATCACTTGACAAAGTAACAGGAGGACAGTGCAGAATGGTGTGATATGGCTTGTTGAGGCTTTTTTTTATTTGTTTACAAAGGTCCTAACCGGCAGTTTTGCCTGTTATGGAATGTATCACTATTTATGCCTAATGTCTAAAGCCTAATGTTTAATATTTTTTGAAGTGCAATTTTGTTTACATCCATTTTATTTATTAACAGACATTTATTTTGTTAACAGACACTAAGAGTCCATTGCTTTTATTGTTTTTGGTTGTTTTGTTCATTTTTTGGGATATTTAAAATGTTTTCCGTTTTCAATGTTTAATATTCTTTAGAAATAAAAGTTTATAGATCGTTGAAAAGGTGTACCTGCATTATTATGCCATTATAATTATATTAAATGAAAATGGTCTCAGAACGACAATATTATCGTTTATCGCGATAATTTCTTGGACAATTTATCGTCCAGCAAAATTTGTTATCGTGACAGGCCTAGTTGTTCCTCTACGGAAAAGTGCTTTTAGTCAGAGTGCCTTTTCAGTCGTAGCAGCGCAGGAGTGGAACTCTGTCCCTCAGAACATCAGGGAACTCACCACATACACTCTGTTTAAAAAACATCTAAAAAACTGGCTCATATTACATCAAACATGTCAGCACTAATAAGAATATGTATCTTCACTCAACCCAACCTGTTGCCACTTGTGTCTCTGTAGTGTTAATGTGTATAATATTATTATTATTATTATTTTTATTTATTAACAATGTCTGTATGTTGGTAAACTTGTATTTATCAACAGGATGTGAGGAGTTATATTTATTTTACTGCTTTTTATATTTGTATTGTTCACTGTAATCTTTTTATTGTGTTTTTTTTAGGTAGACAATTTTAAGATCTGTCCAGGGACAACGGATGAAAAATAGCCTTTTGGCTAATTCTGGTGCATTTGCAGAAATGCTAATTAATGTACACTGTCCCTGTCAAATAAATAAATAAATAAATAAATAAACATCATGTTTTCGGTTGAAGTCCAAAGTAATCGATTGTCGAGTTCACGTGCATTGGTTTAGTACCTATGATCACGCGCGTGAACTCGGCAATCGACTACTTTGGACTTCAACCGAAAACAGGATGTAAATACAGGTATTTGCACTGGCTTAAATAACATCATTTTTATCCATATATTTCACATCAACTGCAGTCAGATTCACTCGTGTTCACTCTGAAGGAATCACTCACATGACCTGTGCACTTGTAATGACACATCAAGGATGTTAAGAGGCTAAAAGCAGGTTTAAATATTGCCCCATTGAAGTCAACAGGGTGCAAATTTTAAAAAGAGGATAACACGGTGTAGGCAACACCGATTTTTGTCGTTGTTCTCTGTATTGACAGCACTCCAAATTGACAAAAAAATGAGCTCAATGTTAAAATTGACCGGAGTTCTCCTTTAAAGGTAGTGCATTCCACAACCTAGGGGCTGCCACAGAGAAGGCTCTTACACCCAAAGTTTTTAGGCTGCAAGAAGGCAGTTTAAGGAGAAAAGATCTGTCTGTCCAGAGTTACTGAACATCAGCTCAACATCTGTCTGTCCAGAGTCACTAAACATCAGCTCAACATCTGTCTGTCCAGAGTTACTGAACATCAGCTCAACATCTGTGTGTCCAGAGCTACTGAACATCAGCTCAACATCTGTCTGTCCAGTGCTACTGAACATCAGCTCAACATCTGTGTGTCCAGAGTTACTGAACATCAGCTCAACATCTGTGTGTCCAGAGTTACTGAACATCAGCTCAACATCTGTGTGTCCAGAGTTACTGAACATCAGCTCAACATCTGTGTGTCCAGAGTTACTGAACATCAGCTCAACATCTGTGTCCAGAGTTACTGAACATCAGCTCAACATCTGTGTGTCCAGAGTTACTGAACATCAGCTCAACATCTGTGTGTCCAGAGTTACTGAACATCAGCTCAACATCTGTCTGTCCAGAGTTACTTAACATCAGCTCAACATCTGTGTGTCCAGAGTTACTGAACATCAGCTCAACATCTGTCTGTCCAGAGCTACTGAACATCAGCTCAACATCTGTGTGTCCAGAGTTACTGAACATCAGCTCAACATCTGTGTGTCCAGAGTTACTGAACATCAGCTCAACATCTGTGTGTCCAGAGTTACTGAACATCAGCTCATCATCTGTGTGTCCAGAGCTACTGAACATCAGCTCAACATCTGTCTGTCCAGAGTTACTTAACATCAGCTCAACATCTGTGTGTCCAGAGTCACTGAATATCAGCTCAACATCTGTCTGTCCAGAGTCACTAAACATCAGCTTAACATCTGCGTGTCCAGAGCATAGACTGTAAAAAAATATGGACGTAGTGTCCGTGACGTCACCCGTAGGTTTCTGAAGAGCATTTTTGAAGCCTAAAGTGGGCGGAGCCGGCCGTCGCCATCTTGGCTTTGCGTCACTCCCGGATAACAGAAAATAGGCAAACAGGCGGGGCGTGAGTGGAGCTGAGGAGCTTGGCTATGGCTATCTGAAATCACCTAGCTCGACGTGATCGAGTTAGCTGATGATGTAAAGCCAATTAAACGTTCCTATTTTTGCCCTTCGAAATATTATAATAGTTAAAAGACATGGCTACAAGTGAGACTGTGTATTACTTCGAGAGTGTTTGTGTGTGACAGTGATTTATGTGCATACATGTCAGTCACTCTTTCATGGTCCGTCAGCGCGGCATCGCTCAAGTTCGTAGAGAGCTTATTCAGTCCATTTTAAATTCTGATGTTGGCCGTCTCTCAAATGGGTTATGGTTTAACCGTTAAACCATAGATATATTGCCTTTGAAGTGCAAGTAAATGTGCTAGAAAATCCGCGCTCATTCATGTGCATTTATTGCACGGACGGAAAAGCGCCGACGCCTGCATGATTTCATCTGACGGTAACTTACATAAGCATATTATAATCCATCTGTTCCGTGAGAGCAGAACGAACGAGCATTTATTGACGTTTTAAATTTGAAAACCCCAAAAAGCAACGAAATTGCCAGACATCCATTAGTGCATGTTCACAGAGGAAAACAACTGAAATACAGCGCTGGTTGTTCTCTCGAACGATAACGACGGAATCCAAAGACGTGGGCTTTGTAACGTTACCCAAGTATTAAATTGTATGAAATAATAATCCCGAAAAAAAGCACAAACACTGCAGAGATGGCAAGTTCAGCAGCTAACATTGCTGAGGTGAAGTGACGGCTAGTAACAGCAGACAAACGGCTAGCACTGACAGCGGCAATCCATCTGTCACTCAAGTAGCTTGGCCACACCCTTAAATTTAAATATTAATCAACTAAACGGACGAGTTATAAAATAATTCACCCCCCTCACAGTTGTAATGAAGGGCAAAATGAGCTGTATAGACCAAATCCACATACAGACAACAGGCTTTAAACACGTTTTTTTCTGCTGTAAAATTTGGCATTTTAACATGGAGGAGATACAGATTTGACTCACTTCTGACAACAGCCTCAAGCGGCCAGTCAACGAATTGCAGTTTAACTCACTTCCGTGTTGGTTTCAAGAGAGAGACGGGGAGGTTGCCGCTTGGTCCAGAGTTACTGAACATCAGCTCAACATCTGTCTGTCCAGAGCTACTGAACATCAGCTCAACATCTGTCTGTCCAGAGTTACTGAACATCAGCTCAACATCTGTGTGTCCAGAGCTACTGAACATCAGCTCAACATCTGTCTGTCCAGAGTTACTGAACATCAGCTCAACATCTGTCTGTCCAGAGTTACTGAACATCAGCTCAACATCTGTGTGTCCAGAGCTACTGAACATCAGCTCAACATCTGTCTGTCCAGTGCTACTGAACATCAGCTCAACATCTGTGTGTCCAGAGTTACTGAACATCAGCTCAACATCTGTGTGTCCAGAGTTACTGAACATCAGCTCAACATCTGTGTCCAGAGTTACTGAACATCAGCTCAACATCTGTGTGTCCAGAGCTACTGAACATCAGCCCAACATCTGTCTGTCCAGAGCTACTGAACATCAGCCCAACATCTGTGTGTCCAGAGCTACTGAACATCAGCTCAACATCTGTGTGTCCAGAGCTACTGAACATCAGCTCAACATCTGTGTGTCCAGAGTCACTAAACATCAGCTCAACATCTGTCTGTCCAGAGCTACTGAACATCAGCTCAACATCTGTCTGTCCAGAGTTACTTAACATCAGCTCAACATCTGCGTGTCCAGAGCTACTGAACATCAGCTCAACATCTGTCTGTCCAGAGTTACTGAACATCAGCTCAACATCTGTGTCCAGAGTTACTGAACATCAGCTCAACATCTGTGTCCAGAGCTACTGAACATCAGCTTAACATCTGTGTGTCCAGAGCTACTGAACATCAGCTCAACATCTGTGTGTCCAGAGTTACTGAACATCAGCTCAACATCTGTCTGTCCAGAGCTACTGAACATCAGCTCAACATCTGTGTGTCCAGAGCTACTGAACGTCAGCAAAACATCTGTCTGTCCAGAGTTACTGAACATCAGCTCAACATCTGTCTGTCCAGAGCTACTGAACGTCAGCTAAACATCTGTCTGTCCAGTGCTACTGAACATCAGCTCAACATCTGTGTGTCCAGTGCTACTGAACATCAGCTCAACATCTGTCTGTCCAGTGCTACTGAACATCAGCTCAACATCTGTGTGTCCAGAGCTACTGAACATCAGCTCAACATCTGTCTGTCCAGAGCTACTGAACATCAGCTCAACATCTGTGTGTCCAGAGCTACTGAACGTCAGCTAAACATCTGTCTGTCCAGAGCTACTGAACGTCAGCTAAATATCTGTCTGTCCAGAGTTACTGAACATCAGCTCAACATCTGTGTCCAGAGTTACTGAACATCAGCTCAACATCTGTGTCCAGAGTTACTGAACATCAGCTCAACATCTGTGTGTCCAGAGTTACTGAACATCAGCTCAACATCTGTGTCCAGAGTTACTGAACATCAGCTCAACATCTGTGTGTCCAGAGCTACTGAACATCAGCCCAACATCTGTCTGTCCAGAGCTACTGAACATCAGCTCAACATCTGTGTGTCCAGAGTTACTGAACATCAGCTCAATATCTGTCTGTCCAGAGTTACTTAACATCAGCTCAACATCTGTGTGTCCAGAGTTACTGAACATCAGCTCAACATCTGTGTGTCCAGAGTCACTAAACATCAGCTCAACATCTGTCTGTCCAGAGTTACTTAACATCAGCTCAACATCTGTGTGTCCAGAGTCACTAAACATCAGTTCAACATCTGCGTGTCCAGAGCTACTGAACATCAGCTCAACATCTGTCTGTCCAGAGCTACTGAACATCAGCTCAACATCTGTCTGTCCAGAGTTACTGAACATCAGCTCAACATCTGTGTGTCCAGAGCTACTGAACATCAGCTCAACATCTGTCTGTCCAGTGCTACTGAACATCAGCTCAACATCTGTGTGTCCAGAGGTACTGAACATCAGCTCAACATCTGTCTGTCCAGAGTTACTGAACATCAGCTCAACATCTGTGTGTCCAGAGCTACTGAACATCAGCTCAACATCTGTCTGTCCAGAGCTACTGAACATCAGCTCAACATCTGTCTGCCCAGAGTCACTTAACATCAGCTCAACATCTGTGTGTCCAGAGTCACTAAACATCAGCTCAACATCTGTGTGTCCAGAGCTACTGAACATCAGCTCAACATCTGTCTGTCCAGAGTTACTTAACATCAGCTCAACATCTGCGTGTCCAGAGCTACTGAACATCAGCTCAACATCTGTCTGTCCAGAGTTACTGAACATCAGCTCAACATCTGTGTGTCCAGAGCTACTGAACATCAGCTCAACATCTGTGTGTCCAGAGCTACTGAACATCAGCTCAACATCTGTGTCCAGAGCTACTGAACATCAGCTTAACATCTGTGTGTCCAGAGCTACTGAACATCAGCTCAACATCTGTGTGTCCAAAGTTACTGAACATCAGCTCAACATCTGTCTGTCCAGAGCTACTGAACATCAGCTCAACATCTGTGTGTCCAGAGCTACTGAACGTCAGCAAAACATCTGTCTGTCCAGAGTTACTGAACATCAGCTCAACATCTGTCTGTCCAGAGCTACTGAACGTCAGCTAAACATCTGTCTGTCCAGTGCTACTGAACATCAGCTCAACATCTGTGTGTCCAGTGCTACTGAACATCAGCTCAACATCTGTCTGTCCAGTGCTACTGAACATCAGCTCAACATCTGTGTGTCCAGAGCTACTGAACATCAGCTCAACATCTGTCTGTCCAGTGCTACTGAACATCAGCTCAACATCTGTCTGTCCAGAGCTACTGAACATCAGCTCAACATCTGTGTGTCCAGAGTGTGTCCAGAGTTACTGAACATCAGCTCAACATCTGTCTGTCCAGAGTTACTGAACATCAGCTCAACATCTGTGTGTCCAGAGCTACTGAACGTCAGCTAAACATCTGTCTGTCCAGAGCTACTGAACGTCAGCTAAATATCTGTCTGTCCAGAGTTACTGAACATCAGCTCAACATCCGTGTCCAGAGTTACTGAACATCAGCTCAACATCTGTGTCCAGAGTTACTGAACATCAGCTCAACATCTGTGTGTCCAGAGTTACTGAACATCAGCTCAACATCTGTGTGCCCAGAGCTACTGAACATCAGCTCAACATATGCGTGTCCAGAGTTTCTGAACATCAGCTCAACATCTGTCTGTCCAGAGTTACTGAACATCAGCTCAACATCTGTGTCCAGAGTTACTGAACATCAGCTCAACATCTGTGTGTCCAGAGTTACTGAACATCAGCTCAACATCTGTGTGCCCAGAGCTACTGAACATCAGCTCAACATATGCGTGTCCAGAGTTACTGAACATCAGCTCAACATCTGTCTGTCCAGAGTTACTGAACATCAGCTCAACATCTGTGTGTCCAGAGCTACTGAACATCAGCTCAACATCTGTGTGTCCAGAGTTACTGAACATCAGCTCAACATCTGTCTGTACAGAGCTACTGAACATCAGCTCAACATCTGTGTGTCCAGAGCTACTGAACGTCAGCTAAACATCTGTCTGTCCAGAGCTACTGAACGTCAGCTAAATATCTGTCTGTCCAGAGTTACTGAACATCAGCTCAACATCTGTGTCCAGAGTTACTGAACATCAGCTCAACATCTGTGTCCAGAGTTACTGAACATCAGCTCAACATCTGTGTGTCCAGAGTTACTGAACATCAGCTCAACATCTGTGTGCCCAGAGCTACTGAACATCAGCTCAACATATGCGTGTCCAGAGTTACTGAACATCAGCTCAACATCTGTCTGTCCAGAGTTACTGAACATCAGCTCAACATCTGTGTGTCCAGAGTTACTGAACATCAGCTCAACATCTGTGTGCCCAGAGCTACTGAACATCAGCTCAACATATGCGTGTCCAGAGTTACTGAACATCAGCTCAACATCTGTCTGTCCAGAGTTACTGAACATCAGCTCAACATCTGTCTGTCCAGAGTTACTGAACATCAGCTCAACATCTGTCTGTCCAGAGTTACTGAACATCAGCTCAACATCTGTCTGTCCAGAGTTACTGAACATCAGCTCAACATCTGTGTGTCCAGAGTTACTGAACATCAGCTCAACATCTGTGTGTCCAGAGCTACTGAACATCAGCTCAACATATGCGTGTCCAGAGTTACTGAACATCAGCTCAACATCTGTCTGTCCAGAGTTACTGAACATCAGCTCAACATCTGTCTGTCCAGAGTTACTGAACATCAGCTCAACATCTGTGTGCCCAGAGTTACTGAACATCAGCTCAACATCTGTGTGCCCAGAGCTACTGAACATCAGCTCAACATCTGTGTGTCCAGAGTTACTGAACATCAGCTCAACATCTGTCTGTCCAGAGTTACTGAACATCAGCTCAACATCTGTGTGCCCAGAGTTACTGAACATCAGCTCAACATCTGCGTGTCCAGTTACTGAACATCAGCTCAACATCTGTCTGTCCAGAGTTACTGAACATCAGTTCAACATCTGTCTGTCCAGAGTTACTGAACATTAGTATTGCTGTGTCTCAGTCAGAAACCAGATTAAATCAGGATAAATCAGGTTAAATTACGTCAAAGGGTCTTTGAGGATGGAAAAGTACCTAACAAGCTCAGAGAACAGATGTGTATTGGTAGTTGATAAGATGGATAAGCACTGGAACACTGTATGTACAAAGAAACATGTTACCTGAGATATTTTTTAAAAATGGGTGTGGCCAAAGATTTTTCCACCAGTAGAAAGATGTCTTTGGGAAAGATGATTCTAAAGGTAGCGAGATCTCGTGGCGGAGCAAAAAGAGAAAGATAGCTGATTGGCTACCTAGTAATAAGAAAAGGTATAAGACCTGAAGTTCGACCTTTGCAAGTCAGATGAATAGCTGCAGCTCACTTTGTTGCTTGTCAATAAAGTTAATTCTTCTGAAATCTGGAACTTCGACTCTTGAGAGATTTCTTTGAGACCTGATTTGAGGACTTTGAATTTGATACAACACTCACATGTTTGTTTGCGTGTGGATGTACTGGATCGTGGTCAAACTTTCAGTATGTTTGAGTGCGTGTGTTCGCATGTTACATTTATTTTACACACTTAAAGCATTATCGTATCGCATATCGAATATCACATTATTAAACGAGTTATTGCATTTTTCTTCAACATCATACATCCCTATTAGTATTGTGCATAGTTTATAATTAGTCCATGATTGATTAGTGGGTGTAGAGTAATTGTTTTTTTTTTAATTAAAGGAATTAAATAAAGGACTAAAAAGATATTTAAGTAGTGTAGGCCTAATTTAAACTGTTTGCAAAAAAAAAAAAATTATCATATGCACATTCACTCTTCATATGTCTAATTATGTCGAAAATGCAAGACATTTCTTGTCTCGTCACATTCAGTTATGAATTACATGAACCATGTAAATTGTGGCGCATTTTTACTTCAAAAGAGTGATATTTCATTAAAATTGTTTTACTTATTACTAGGAGTGTAACGATATCCTCATGTCACGATTCGGTACATCACGATACTGAACTCACTATTTGATATTGTGATATTCCAAAATGTGATGAAAGGTTAGGCACATTGCAGTAATATTCCATTTCGCTTGTATTTACACACTAAATTATTTTCAAATGTCTTTTAGTGCAATAAACAATCCTCAGCAGTTTGTCTTCCTTTTCCTTGTTCAAGACCATTCTAGAAAGTTTATTTTAAAATAATAATTAAATGTTAAAATTAAATTTTTAAATGTATATTTAAATCTGATTTAATAAAGCAATAAGCCCCAATAAGCTGTGGTTTACAGTGAATTTATAACAGCTAAGGGGTTCAAATATATATATATGATCAATAAGTTTTGACAACATGTATTTAAATTGATTTAACTCAAATAAGTTAAGCAATTTTAAAGTTTTTTTTAAAGTTTGTAAGTTATACAAGATTCAACTAATTTTTTGAGTAATTTTGATGTATGATGTAAGTTGGAATGATGTAAACATCCAAGTTGATGTAGTGTTGTTAGGCACAATGCGGAGTGGAGTTTCATATGAAATATAAGGAGATGGAGAAGAAAACTCCTGTATGGTGTTAAAAAAAATTGATTTAGATAAATTTAATTTTTAGATCAAATTGAATAAAAATAAATAGTAATAAAAGCATTATAAACATCCTTGCTGAGCCTAAGATGGACGCGAGAAATTTAAAAGTCGCTCTTCAATTTGAAACCCACCGCGACTGTGACGTCACACTAGAGACTACATCATTCAGCCGTTTATATACAGAAACTCGTCTTCTGAAAGCCGGCAAACATACGGAAAGTTTGAAATACTAAAATACTTAAAGTTTGACAGCTATATAGTATATTTTTATATTATATTTCGCTCAAACACTTTTTTTTTTCACACAGAGTTTGTCAGCGGTGCAGTTTGCTCTCGCGCTTCTCCTGCTACCGAGTCTGTGGAGCTCAGAACCAGCCGTTCAGATTCAGCAGATGCTGATGTTCAGGGACCCTGGACGCACAGATGTTGAGCTGATGTTCAGGGACTCTGGACACACAGATGTTGAGATGATGTCCAGTAACTCTGGAAGAAACACCGCCGATCCAACATCAGCTTCTCCCGAACAAGAGGAGAACAGCCCGACCGGTGAGAGCCTCAAACTAACGGTCAAAAGCTAGCCGTAGAGTTACAGTTCAGCCGTAGTAATAACAATAAAGAGTGTAAATTGAACTTTTTTCTTATACAGATTTAATCTTGAACAATATAATCCTAAAAACAAACTTGCAAAAATGCGGATTGTTCTTTTTCTTTGCTGATAGTTCTGTGATTGTTAGTAGCTTTTGTCTTTAAACATGAACAGTAGTGGCCAAAACTGATGCCCAGAGGGGTTATTTCCTCAAAATACGAGAACATTTATATTTTTTTAATTAGCTGGAAAATAAAATAAAAACAAAATTTGGCTCAGGTTATTTATCTGACAAAACTATTTGGTAATAAAAGGCAAACTACAGCTACAGGTTTTATTTTACTATGCAAAAAAAAAAAAAAAAAAAAAAGAAAAATAGATAGAAAAACAAAAATCTGACAGGAAAAAGTAAACATTGACTAGGCCTACAACAGATTCTGTTATTAATATTTGGTCGTTGTCTCTTGTTGTTGTTTTTTTTGTTGTTTTTTGCATGTTTTCATCATTTCTTTGTATGACAGCCTGGAAACAAATTATGTCGCACAATTTGTCATGTTTCAGTGTGTTATTATCAGAAATGAAAGTTGACTCCAACAAGCACAACTATGCATTATGACTACAAAATCTTAATCTTATACACATTTGTAATAATATTTAAATGCAGATTTAAATTTTCCTGGGCCGGACGTCACTTGTGGCCACTACTGTAAAGCTGTAATTGTTGGGATTGTTAGGGAGAAAGGAAAAAGAAAGCATGTGTGAGTGTGTGTTTGTGTGTAATCGGAGCGCTGGGATGATTTGGGATGAACATCTTTAACTGTTTTCTCACCTAAACCTTTTTCATCCCATGTTGTTCTTTATTCATGATGTCAAGCCTCAGTATTTACGGTTTCTTGTGGGAATGTTTTTACCTTTCTTTAGAAAAGCCAAAGAACAAGAAGAAGAAGAAAGCCATCGATGCTTTCTTACGGGGAATAGGGAGGAAGAAGAAAGCCATCTGTGCTTTCTTTCGGGGAATAGGGAAGGCTATAGAGCTTCCCACCCTCGGTCGCAGTGAGGTCGATATAGTGCCCAACTGCGATCCCACGGATGTCCAGCAGGATTTCTCCGGGTTTGACTGGGCGTCACCAGTCGATCCGTGTCCATCTGGAGTCGAGCTGCCGGTTCATGCAGATCTAAACGATTCTGAGACGTCATCGGTCTCCGGTGAATCCCTCATGGAGTTAATGTCTGTCTCAGATGTATCCAGTTTTGAGATGTCACCTGAGAGCCATCCGGATGATCCAGAGCCGCCATCATCTGTCTCCGTTGAATCCCTCTTAGAGCTGATGTCAGTCTCAGATATAATGAGTCTCGATCTGCCATTTAATGCCGATCCGGATGATCCCGAGCCGCCATCTCTCTCCGGTTCTGTCCTGGATCCAGAGTCGGCACCAGATCAAGAGCTGATGTCTGTCTCAGGATTATCCAGTCTCTCTAGTATCGAGCTGACACCGGACTCCAGTCAGGACGATCCCGACCCATCATCTGTCCCGGGTCCATCGGCTCCGGATTCTGAGATCCCAGATCCTTCTGGTTTAGGGACGGCTTTTGGTGAGTCTATGGTCATTATTATTACTGTCAGTACTTTCATTATACCGAGTTGTGTTGTTTTCATCTTATGTGCCTAATTATTAAAGTCCCCCTGTAGTCAATCATTTCATCACTTAAACTCATCTTTTATCATCAAAATGACATAGGCCTATGTAAAAAAATCTTCTTGGAAAAATAATCCGTAGTTTCTTAAAATATCTTGAGTGTAACTCGACACACTTGCCTCATTTAGTATATGCGTTCTATGAATATGCAAATGAGCCCCGCCTCCACTCACTCACTCAGAGATCCACTGGTTGACGATCACACGTTGATCTGATTGGTTACAAGGTCGTTTGTGACGTCAGAAACACCAGCGATTTCAAAGCGTGTGTTTGAGACTGTCTTTGTTTCACTGCAGTTTTAAGGAGGAAATACTCAGCAATGGTGTCGACTTATGAATTTACACATGGTTTGCCTTAAAGCACATTAAAAACTCCACATAGACACATAAACAACATTAAAGGCTTATATTTCACCACAGGGGGGCTTTTAGTGTTTATGCTTTGGGCCCTTTCACACCTTCCTTGTTTGGTCCGGATTTTCAGACTTTTCGGTTTGATCCGAATCAAAATTACAGGTGTGAAACCTCTCCCGGACCACGGTCCGCACCAAACAGACGAAATTTGGTCCGACGAAAAGAGGTAGTCTCGGTCCGGATCAAACTGAGCAAAGGTTTGGTTCGTTTCTAGTGTGGAAGCATTTTCTGTATGGTTCGGACTTTCAGAAGATTTACAGGAAGATCCGGTGGTTCCCGCATAGCCTAACAACTGAAGAAGAATATTTATGTGCAGATCTGTCAGTCCTGCCCACAGCGTTTCTTCCAGCTGATTCACACACACACACACACACACACACACACACACACACACACACACACACACATACTGTATATTTGTCCTGCATCCTGTCGGCGACGATAAAATGTTCGCACAAAGAGGATGTTCATTTGGCGAATGTGAACTAGCCTTGAGTATAGCTGGCGCTGCAGGGAGTAATGCCGTAATAATAACAGTATAGTGGCGACGATATGCGTCTGTTCATTCATTCTTGTCAAAGTTACCCACTGAATTGACAACACGCTGAAGTCAGACGCACGTCTGTTTACAAACCAATCAATGTCAAGATGCAGCCCACATAGATGATGACGACAGGACGCGAGTACGTAATGTAAAGTTCTTTAGTGCGCTCGCATAATTGCAATGTGAAACCAAACCAAAACTAACCGAATGTGTACAATAATGTATCTAACATGACCTTTGGTGCCGACTCTCAGGTGTGAAAACGCCCTTTGTCTAAGCCATTTTTTTAGACGATTAAGCTTCATGTCCCACTTTTCCAGTTGTCTCATCTAACAATTGTATTCTTTCTTCATGATGTCTTCCCTCAGTGTTTGACTTATGGTTTGCTGAAAACCGAACAAAGAAGAAGAAGAAGAAGAAAGCCATGGGTGCGTTTCTCCGCAGAAAATGGAGGGCTATAAAGCGCTCTCTCCTCGGCTTGGACGAATGGTTTGCCAAAGAGCCGGTGGCTAATCAGGATCCAGCAGATCTCGTGCCAGTTTCAGTCAGCCTCGGTTGCAAGACACTGAACTCTAATAATCAGACGGATCCAGAGCCATTATCCCTCTCCAGTCCATCCACACTGGATTCTGGGATAACGCCAGCTGTTGGTAAGTCTATTATTAGTCTACTGTCATTCTTTTCATAGTTGTGCTTTTACTTTTGCCCTAGTCTGCTGTTTATATTATTTATACATTTTTTTTTCTTTCAATTAATATTGGCTATTTATCAGGCAGGCCTGTGCTCTGTCAGGGTCTTCTGGGTTAAAATGTAATTACAGGTTATTGTCAGATTTTGTTCAAACCTTGTCTATATCAAGAATGTGTCCCAAAACCATGGCCTGTACAATATTTCTGTTCAAATCCTGTCTTCATATTTTCAGCCCTTGAAATTACTTCAGTTTTACAGCCTTAAAATCACATTATCTGGGAAGTAATATTTGGACATTAATATAATGAAAAGTATTATTCATAGGCATTATCTACTTAGCCCTCTGGGCTTCTTCGTATTATAGTCACACTTAGCTTCCTCCCGCCCGAAAACGGGCGAAGCCTTAAAATCTTACTTTACTTTGTCCCAGGATAACCAATCAAATATATTTTTGTTCTATAATGTTTTCTGATTATTATTTAGAATTTTTGGAATTTTTTATGACTAGTGCAAAAAATGCCCGTGCAAAATCAGTTTTTGTGTGTGTTTTTAGTAATTGTTGGTTTGGTGTGTTTGAGTGCTCATTGTTACAATTACACAGCAAAAGTTCAGTGACATCTTTATTTGTGCATGGTAAAAAGCACACAGTGAACTCCGAGAAAACGCTATGCTTGAGCAAACAGTTTGTGAATAGGCAACTACAAATGATGCCCGTGAAAGAGACTGTGAACGCATTGAATAGGATATGTTTAGTTGGTGAATAGCATAGGCTACTATTACACAGTAGCGATAGCGTTAAGCGCACCAGAATGAAATATAATATTCAGAAGTAAACAGCATAGCTGACTTACAGATTCAGTTTACATCCACAAATGAATAAGCGTGTCGATTCAGGGAGCAGTGCAAAATGCCCGTGCAAAATCAGTTTTTGTGAGCTGATCGCCGTCAAAAAAGTTCAGGAGATATTTCTTGCGATGGCAATATGATCAAAAATAACTTTATATTGATTCAATGGATTAATTGCATTTTGAAAAGAAAAAAAAAGTCATGAATTTATTGCATTTTTGGGAAAAAATAATCCGTTTTTATAATAAATCTTAAAAAATTCAAATCCAGATTTTGATTTTCAATGTTGTTATAACCTAAAGATGCTATGTGAAAGTTTGAAACAGAAAATAGTGGTTTTCACACATTTAGTGGTTATCTCACATTCGAGAGATATGCGAATAACACACAGACAGACAGACGGACGTTTCTGTAATTTATAGATAGATGGATTTATCAGGTTCGGGAACCAAACTATAATATTCAGAAGTAAACAGTGTAGCTGACTGAAGGTGATGATACACAGGGCAACTTTTTGAGCAATGTTGCTGGGCAATCTTGCAGATCGATTGTTGCTTAGGCACTTTCCCATTGAAAATTGGCAGTAAATTTCTGTCTGGATAATTTAGATCAGTCGTGGGCCCTGTGTCTCATCTGGTTGCCCGTTGACGGCAACATTGCCCAGCAAGATTGCTCAAAAAGTTGCCCTGTGTATCATCACCTTGAGTGTTTATGTCAGAATGTTTATTTTTAAACCACAACCTTCTTGGGGCTTCTTTGACCGATACAACTCTCTAATGTCAGAATGTTTATTTTTAAACCACAACCTTTTAAAAATTATATATTTAACGATATCTTTTGCATTTCTCATCCAAACAATGTCAAACTTGGCACTGCACTTACTCGTGCCCGTGGCGAGACACCTGTCGAGTTTGAAATCAATCGGACTAACGGTTCGAGAGATATGCGAGGAACAGACACACACACAGACAGACAGACAGACAGACAGACAGACAGACGTTTCTGTAATTTATAGATAGATATTTTGCATTAATTATATAATTTTTATGAGCTATTTTTTCCATTAGAATTAATATATTATTATTATTTTTTTCTTTTTTTTTTTTTTTTTTTCAATAAATGCAACATTTCACATCAAAATAGTATGGAAGCTTGTTTCCGCCACAAAATAAAAAATAAAAAGATAATTGCGACTTTTTATCTCACAATTGCGAGTTTACATCTCGCAATTCTGACTTTATTTCTCAGAATTGCGAGATATAAAGTCAGAATTGCGTGAAATAAAGTCAGAATTCTGAGATATAAAGTCAGAATTCTGAGATATAAAGTCAGAATTGCGAGATATAAAGTCGCAATTGCGTGTTATAAAGTCAGAATTCTGACTTTTTTTCTCGCAATTGCGACTTTATATCACGCAATTCTGACTTTATATCTCACAATTCTGACTTTATATCTCAGAATTCTGACTTTATATCACGCAATTGCGAGATATAAAGTCAGAATTGCATGATATAAAGTCGCAATTGCGTGTTATAAAGTCAGAATTGTGAGATATAAACTATTCTAAGGTAAAAAAAAAAAAAGTCCGTCTTTTTTTTTTCCCCTTAGAATTGGACTTTATATCTCACAATTCTGAGAAAAGATGTCAGAATTGCGAGATATAAACTCGCAATTATGTGTTATAAAGTCAGAATTGCGTGATACAAAGTCAGAATTGTGAGATATAAAGTCAGAATTGCGTGATATAAAGTCGCAATTGCGAGAAAAAAAGTCAGAATTCTGACTTTATAACACGCAATTGCGACTTTATATCTCGCAATTCTGACTTTATATCTCAGAATTCTGACTTTATTTCACGCAATTCTGACTTTATATCTCGCAATTCTGAGAAATAAAGTCAGAATTGCGAGATGTAAACTCGCAATTGTGAGATAAAAAGTCGCAATTATCTTTTTATTTTTTTTATTTTGTGGCGGAAACAAGCTTCCATAAAATAGAGTGCAGGCCTAAAAAAAAAAAATTTTCAACTGAGAAGAGCGCCATCTAGTGGCTTCAAAATTTATTAATTTGTGTCATGTCCTATAACCGCCTATAGGCGGCCTATAGCTTTTTTATTTATTTATTTGATTTATTCCCATTCGGAAAGAAAAAAAAATATTACTAAGCAACCACTGAATGGAACAACACAAATTATATATCATTTTAAAGCTTAGGATCTCAGCTTTTTAATGCATCTAATTACATTTATTAACTCCTAACGAGTGCTGAGTAATCCCTCTAAAACCGAGTGTACCGCCAGCAGGCGCCACCTAGCTGCGAAAATATTCTTTACCATATTTTTAAAAAATCTTGCCTTGATTAACACAAAGTTGATGTCATTTGAAAGCTTAGAGTCTGCACTTTACAGTGAATGTATCCACTTTGAAAAACTCTTAAGTATTGCTGAGTTATTTGCTGATAAATAGAATTTATTTTTTTTCATAATCTATAAAATAATGTACTGCAATGTGTCAAAAACATCATACAGCTCATGAAACATTCTCAGATAATTGAAAATGGCACTTCATTTTTTACAGCATATTATTACAATTAAAATGAGCCCAAAATTAACATAATCTATTGCTTTTATGACAAGATATTCTTCATGAAGAAAAAATTGCCCATAAGGGGGTGTCAAAGACTGTACAAAAAGGCTATCTCTTTTCCAAATGCTGTAACTTTTGATTCCTTTGTCCAAAAATTATTATTTTTTTATCCAGATGCAGCTAACATGTAGGGGGACTTCACTAAAAAAGAATTTTCCTCCTACCTTATTTCCTTCCTGAGTTATTCCATGACAAATAAGAAAGATATGCAAAATCATAATAAAAATTATATATATATATTGTCTTTTATCCGCTGTTTCTTGGCAGGACAATGTCCAAATGTAATGTAATTTATATTTTCAAAAAATTTAAAAAGAGTTCTTTCAAACGATACCTACCTTTTGACTCTCCTTGCTATAGTTTTGGAGTTATTATGATTATATCATTTTTATATAGTTTGGGGCAAAATTTGCTGTTTCAGTCTTACCAGTTCATTTCTCTGTGTGTGTGTGTGTGTTTGTGTGTGTAGGTGTGTGTGTGGGGGGGGGAGGGTGTCTTATTTGCACTCTTGATGTTCTAGAGTGTCACCCCTTCATTGCTGTACACTTTTTTTAAGCACAGTGGCTGATCTGTAGCTTGTACCACCAAAAGTTTCTCTGAGTTTTCCTATTTTTTCGTATTTCCCATTCATTTCCTATGTCGCCCGTTTTCGGGCGGGAGGAAGCTAAGTGTGACTTTTTTTTTTACGACCCTTTAACATATCAGAATCATCTCCTTGATTTTTTTGTGTGTTCATATAGGTAATAAAACAAAAGTCACCAAGTTTCACCCCCATCCGATGAAGCAAAAAAATTAAACAATTCGAAACGTTCAAGTTTTCGCCCGTTTTCGGGCGAAGAAGCCCAGAGGGTTAGACAGTGATGCATTTTGAAAAATAAAACTTAAATATCTGATCCTTCTGCTATTACGAAACACAATTTTGGCTGTTTATAGCATTATCTCTTTTAATGTGATTAAAACACTAAATAATAATAATTTTGACTGTATTGGTTTGCAATTTACGGTGGTGTAAGGTGCTGGAAAAAGCTTTAAAATGGACCTTGAAAGTGCTTGAAAAGTGCTTGAATTTGACCTTGGAAGAGGCGTATGAACCCTGAAGAAAGCATGTGTGTGTGTGTGTGTGTGTGTGTGTAATCGGAGCGCTGGGATGATTTGGGATGAACATCTTTTAACTGTTTTCTCACCTAAACCTTTTTCATCCCATGTTGTTCTTTCTTCATGATGTCAAACCTCAGTATTTACGGTTTCTTGTGGGAATGTTTTTACCTTTCTTTAGAAAAGCCAAAGAACAAGAAGAAGAAGAAAGGCACCGATGCTTTCTTACGGAGAATAGGGAAGAAGAAGAAAGGCACCGATGCTTTCTTACGGAGAATAGGGAAGAAGAAGAAAGGCACCGATGCTTTCTTATGGAGAATAGGGAAGGCTATAGAGCTTCCCACCCTTAAGGCTATAGAGCTTTGCAGTGAGGTCGATATAGTGCCCTACTGCGATCCCACAGATGTCCAGCAGGATTTCTCCGGGTTTGACTGGGCGTCACCAGTCGATCCGTGTCCATCTGGAGTCAAGCTGCCGGTTCATGCAGATCCGGATGATCCCGAGCCGCCATCTCTCTCCGGTTCTGTCCTGGATCCAGAGTCGGCACCAGATCAAGAGCTGATGTCTGTCTCAGGATTATCCAGTCTCTCCAGTATCGAGCTGACACCAGACTCCAGTCAGGACGATCCCGACCCATCATCTGTCCCGGGTCCATCGGCTCCGGATTCTGAGGTCCCAGATCCTTCTGGTTTAGGGACGGCTTTTGGTGAGTCTATGGTCATTATTATTACTGTCAGTACTTTCATTATACCGAGTTGTGTTGTTTTGTGTGCCTAATTATTAAAGTCCCCCTGTAGTCAATCATTTCATTACTTAAAACTCATCTTTTATCATCAAAATGACATGTAAAAAAATTTCCTTGAAAAACAATCCGTTGTTTCTTTGATTTCAAACAAATCTCTTTACTAATGCTGTAAACTAAGGGAGTCAGTTGTTGCCTATAGGCTTCATTAGCCTACTATAATACTGAAGGTAAAAATTAACTGATTTGTATAAACACTTAAATTACACTTATTTATTTTTATAATAATACATTTATATGAAATATAAACATTTAAATGGTGGCTGTCATAACAACTTGCCAGATTTATTCAAACATGCATTAAATATCGAAGAACATTGTATTCTTTCTTCATGATGTCTTCCCTCAGTGTTTGACTTATGGTTCGCTGAAAACCGAACAAAGAAGAAGAAGAAGAAGAAGAAGAAAGCCATGGGTGCGTTTCTCCACAGAAAATGGAGGGCTATAAAGCGTTCTGTCCTCGGCTTGGACGAATGGTTTGCCGAAGAGCCGGTGGGTAACCAGGATCCAGCAGATCTCGTGCCAGTTTCAGTCAGCCTCGGTTGCATGACACTGAACTCTAATAATCAGACGGATCCAGAGCCATTATCCCTCCCCAGTCCATCCACACTGGATTCTGTTGGTAAGTCTATTAGTCTATATTAGATTTTTGTTATAGTTGTATTTTTACTTCTGCTGTTTATGTTATTTATGTTCCCCTTCATTAGTGTTCAGCATTGAGCATGTGGGGATCTAGTTCTGTTTTATTTTTTCAATCAAATTTCGATTTGATATGTGGATTTTGAATGTAGTTTACTGTTTTGTGTTACTTTTCTTATTTGACTGCGGTACAGTTTAATAGGTCTAGAAGAAAATAAAATCCTACCGAATTAAATGTGAACCTTGAAATGATTTAGTTTTTCTTCCTTTTTTAGTCCACCCAATATTATAAAACAAATGCCCTTTAAGCTGACTACAATCATTACACAGTCTTCTAGTGTTGTCAGAAGACCCGATACTTCGGTACCAAGACGGTACTAAAAAAATTAAACCGTTACGGTACCAGCTTTTCTTAAGTATCGGTGGTACCTAAGTACCGGGTTAATCCGGTTCTTGATGCGCTGTCCGAAAGGTGCACGGTTGCGTCCTCTTCATAAAAACACTGAGAAATGGCGACCCGCATTAGTCTCACAGGTGTCGCTCATCATTAATCACGCCACCGGCCTCATATCATCTCAACAGGTCATGTGACAAAACCAACCAATCAGCTTCGGCCTTTCCGTAACAGCAGGAAAAACCGTACAGGGCGGCTTTTTATTGTTTATTGTTAGGTCATTTTATCTATTGTTATCTAACAAATGGAATCTTATTGTAAAGTGTTTTTAATAGTTTCTATCTTTGTAACAGTGATATACACTTTAATCTATCTATAAATTACAGAAACGTCTGTCTGTCTGTGTGTCTGTTAACCACATATCTCTCGAACCGTTAGTCCGATGGATTTCAAACTTGACAGGTGTCTCGCTACGGTCACGAGTAAGTGCAGTGCCAAGTTTGACGTTGTTTGGATGAGAAATGCTAAAGATATCGTTAAATATATCATTTTTAAAAGGTTGTGGTTTAAAAATAAACATTCTGACATTAGAGAGTTGTATCGGTCAAAGAAGCCCCAAGAAGGTTGTGGTTTAAAAATAAACATTCTGACATAAACACTCTGTCAGCTGCACTGTTTACTTCTGAATATTATAGTTTGGTTCCCGAACGTGATAAATCCATCTATCTATAAATTACAGAAACGTCCGTCTGTCTGTCTGTGTGTTATTCGCATATCTCTCGAATGTGAGATAACCACTAAATGTGTGAAAAGCACTATTTTCTGTTTCAAACTTTCACATAGCATCTTTAGGTTATAACAACATTGAAAATCAAAATCTGGATTTGAATTTTTTAAGATTTATTATAAAAACGGATTATTTTTTCCCAAAAATGCAACAAATTCATGACTTTTTTTTTTCCTTTTCATCAATATAAAGTTATTTTTGATCATATTGCCATCGCAAGAAATATCTCCTGAACTTTTTTGACGGCGATCAGCTCACAAAAACTGATTTTGCACGGGCACTTTGCACTGCTCCCTGAATCGAGGTGCTTATTCATTTGTGGATGTAAACTGAATCTGTAAGTCAGCTATTGTTTACTTCTGAATGTTATATTTCATTCTGGTGCGCTTAACGCTATCGCTACTGTGTAATAGTAGCCTATGCTATTCACCAACTAAACATATCCTATTCAATGCGTTCACAGTCTCTTTCACGGGCATCATTTGTAGTTGCCTATTCACAAACTGTTTGCTCAAGCATAGCGTTTTCTCGGAGTTCACTGTGTGCTTTTTACCATGCACAAATAAAAATGTCACTGAACTTTTGCTGTGTAATTGTAACAATGAGCACTCAAACACACCAAACCAACAATTACTAAAAACACACACAAAAACTGATTTTGCACGGGCATTTTTTGCACTAGTATATGTAAATTTAATCTAAATTAAGCTTTGGTATCGAAATTGGTACAGAGAACCGTGGATTTTCACTGGTATTGATGCCGAATACTGAAATTTTGGTACTGTGACAACACTACAGTCTTCTGTATTAAAGCAAGGCAGGCTTTATAATTTTTTAGATTAAAAATAATAACAAAGAAGCAAATTACAAACAAGGACAAATAATAGAAAAATATACAAATTAAATAAACTTACAGTTGCCTATGTTTATTAAACATGAAGTAAGAAATACTACCGAAATTGAATAATCAAATGTAAAAATAAAATGACTTAAAGTAACTTTAAGTAGTACTGCGAAGTTAAAGAAGTCTAACACAAAATCGATTTATGAAATAAAGAAGAGGTAGAAGATAGAATCGCGATTTATATATTAATCGATTTTTTCCCGCATTATAATCCTTTTTTTTTTTTTTTTTTTTTTTTTTTGTACTCAATTTGTATTGTCTTGTTAGGTAACAATATCAAAGAGGTATTGTGACAGTACAGAAATACATAACAGTACATTCACTAGGAGTAAGATATGCCCTATGAGATATCTTCATATGAATAAACTGATGATTGGGATTATGAGAGGAGCTACATATATTATCCCAGCTTGTGTTCCAGTCTATTTCTCTTCGTCTGAGTGCCATTGAGCGATCCCAAGCTAATGTACTAGGCTTAGGAGATAAATATGAAAGAAACCTGGCATACAGAAAAGAGACGACACTTTTTGGGGCCACCTGTATCCAGCCGACTACTGGATGCTCCTTCATCTCTGAGCCCCATACAACTTTGTGTGCTTTGAGAGCTGACCTAAGTCTGAAGTAAAAGAATAAGGAATGTCTAGGGATACCATAAAGTGAAACCAAGTCATTAAAGCTTAGTAAAGAGTCTTCACCATTCAAGTCTCCAATGACCAATATACCCTTCTCTGCCCATACATCATGAATGAATGGCTTATTTCCAGACAATAACTTGTTATTACGCCATACAGGAGATGATTTATGCCATTTTGATGTAAGACCCACTAATCTCTCAGCTTGTCTGATGATCTGAAGCATGTATGTCAATACTGGGCCACTTATTTTATTTTTAAGGAACAATTGAAAAGGCATTTTTGTGTGTGGGTTGTAGTGATATGTTTACAAAGGGATTTATTAATATGAAAATGATTTTGTGATTCTCTACTGTATCCCATGACACAATCACAAGCTCTTATAAGTCCATCACTTTTTTCTGCTTTATTGCCTTAAAATGATTTGCCTTAGATCAAATTGTTCTGTCCAAACTTGCCGTGGCGTAATTTAATTTACTTTTCCATTTCTTCTTTTCTTTTTTAGAAAATCAATCAAAAAGGAGGGTGAAGAAAGACATCAGGGCATTCATCCAACGAACATGGAAGACTATAAAGACAGTGGACCCGGATCCACCAGATCTACAGCCACGAATATCTGTCCTCTCCTGGGACTTAAGCGATCCAGGTCCATCTTACTTCAAGAGCACATCTGACCCGTTACCCTTCTCAGGTCCATCTTACTTCAAGAGCACATCTGACCCGTTACCCTTCTCAGGTCCATCTTACTTCAAAAGCACATCTGACCCGTTACCCGTCTCAGGTCCATCTTACTTCAAGAGCACATCTGACCCGTTACCCTTCTCAGGTCCATCTTACTTCAAGAGCACATCTGACCCGTTACCCGTCTCAGGTCCATCTTACTTCAAGAGCACATCTGACCCGTTACCCGTCTTAGGTCCATCTTACTTCAAGAGCACATCTGACCCGTTACCCGTCTCAGGTCCATCTTACTTCAAGAGCACATCTGACCCGTTACCCGTCTCAGGTCCATCTTACTTCAAGAGCTCATTTGACCCGTTACCCGTCTCAGGTCCATCTTACTTCAAGAGCACATCTGACCCGTTACCCGTCTTAGGTCCATCTTACTTCAAGAGCACATCTGACCCGTTACCCGTCTTAGGTCCATCTTACTCCGAGAGCACATCTGACCCGTTACCCTTCTCAGGTCCATCTTACTTCAAGAGCACATCTGACCCGTTACCCTTCTCAGGTCCATCTTACTTCAAGAGAACATGTGACCCGTTACCCTTCTCAGGTCCATCTTACTTCAAGAGAACATGTGACCCGTTACCCTTCTCAGGTCCATCTTACTTCAAGAGCACATCTGACCCGTTACCCTTCTCAGGTCCATCTTACTTCAAGAGCACATCTGACCCGTTACCCGTCTCAGGTCCATCTTACTTCGAGAGAACATGTGACCCGTTACCCTTCTCAGGTCGATCTTACTCCGAGAGCTCATTTGACACGTTACCCTTCTCAAGTCCATCTTACTCCGAGAGCTTATTTGACCCGTTACCCGTCTCAGGTCCATCTTACTTCGAGAGCTCATTTGACCCGTTACCCTCCTCAGGTCCATCCACTCTGGATCCAGCTGATTCCCAGTCAGGTTCAGTCAGCCTCGATTCAAGTCTATCAGATCTTGTTTCAAGTATATCAGATCTTGTTTCAGAGTTATCGTCTATCCTGGGACCATCAAGTCACGAGGTTACGCCTGTTCCCAGTTCATCCAGTCTCAAGCTGGCTGATCCTGAGCCCAAACCCGTCCCAGGTGCATCTGGTTTATGGTCAGATGTGTCTACTATCATTAATTCACATTTGTACCCAGATAGTAAGTATTTATGCTACTGGATTCTGATGGATCTATTTTTTTTGAGCCACGTTATGTAGGAATCATAATCTGATCCTTTGGCTTGTGATTTTTTTTTTCAGGAGCATTTTCCTCCTTTTATGAAGTGAAAGCAGTGCTGGGAACCGGAGGCTTCGGCACCGTGTATGAAGGGACGCGTAGATGTGATGACCAGAAGGTAATCTACTCTTGCTTTAATCACAAAACATCTGGTTTCTTGTTTCTTTTTTGGAAATGTAACATATAGATCATTGCTGATTATTTTGATCTGAAGAAACTGTTTGTTTTCTTGCAGGTTGCTATCAAATTTCGACCTAAGAAGTGCTCGGACACGTTTATTGATCTGGTAAGTTGGCAAGACTTGCATGCATCTTTACATGCTTTCATTAGTGGTGCAACAAATCACAAAACTTCTAAATTTATATGATAATTTTTCAGATCAGCAAAAAAAACATCAAAATATATCAAAACCACTAGCCTAACTGATCAAGTTTGACCATTATTAAAAACAAGTGAACAATCAGTAATAAAACAAGAACAAATACACAAATTACAAACAGAGATGAATACTAAATAACAAAGTTACAAAGCCTAACAGTAGAATTCAGGTTCCTAAATTAATAAATAAGCCTAAATGTAAACTAACACTATTTGTTCACTGTAGAAATTAAATATAGTTTCATCTTTGTTAAAGCTGTATTTTGTTGTTTTATTAACATTAATGACAGAGACAACAGCAGGAATATTAGGCTGCTGTCACTTTAAAGGTGTATTCACACCAGGAAAGTCTGATAGTTCACTTGCTCTGGTCCGGACCAAATACAATGTTGATTTTTTTTGTTTGGTACGGTTCGCTTTCACACTGCTCTTTTTGCAAGTGAACCAAAATTTGTAAACAAAACCACACGTGTGCTAAGGTCGTCCATTCATTGGACAGGAACTCTCAAGCAGGGAAAAGCAGGAAGTGCAAAAACAGGCTCAGGATGGAGATATTTCGTAATGCAATATTTGTTCTTTTACTGATTTGGTGTTATTCTCTACAAACGCAATATGAAGAAACTAATGACATTGTATCATATAATGCTCATCAATACGATGTTGTAATTAGGATTTTGAGAAGACGACGATGTGTTGCAAGACGGTTCCATAAGACAAAAGAGAACGCTCTGTCTGTGAATGTCCTGATGCACACACCACGCGCAGAAAGACGTGCAACAGTATCGTCTGCACTAGGGGTGCAACGGTACAGATAGCCCACGGTACGGTCCGTACCTCGGTTTTTGGGCCATGGTCTCGGTTCGGTTTCGGTACATGTTTTGTGCAGAAAGAGACTGCTATTTCATCCCAAAAATATGTTTTATTTTTCTTATGAGCATAAACAGAATGTCACAGTAGGAAGAACATCAATGTATGGAATAAATTAACACTCTAGTCTGTACTGAACAACACTAAGTAATACAACCTCTTCAACTATCACTTATATGAAATACAAAATGTAAACAAACACACTTCAAAATATTCAAGTGGATCCCAATTCCAAACCTTGATAACTGGTATATGAAGTGATCAATGTGAAAGAAAAAGTGCACTTTTACCTTTAACAAACATAAATTAGCTTGTGCTTTGAATAAAAAAAAAGCAGAGCAAAATAATATAATAAAAAAATACTGCATTCAGGATACAAAGTGCAATTTTATTTACTCATCCACTATTGAGAGATTCTTGTGCAAAAAGATGAGTCAATCAACACTGTCTGGTGCAAGGCGAGACCGGTTGGCACTAACGATGTCCCCAGCAGAAAATTCTCAACTTTTCAGAATGCCGCAAGCGCACCGTAGGTCACGTGACAAGAACCAACCTGGGGTGCGTTTCCCGAAAGCATCGTTGGCCAACTATGGTCGCAAGTTCATCGCAATGTCCATTGAACTCTATTGGTAACGACGGAACTTGCGACCATAGTTGGCCAACGATGCTTTCGGGAAACGCACCCCAGAGCGCAGCTGATGGTTGCTTTAGCAACGACAGACGCCTCCGGAGCGCAACCGCCCTAGCGCTTTGGAAAAAGGAGAACGTGGCGCGCCTAGCGTTTTCTACGCGTTTTTAGGCGCGATATGTGAACGGCGCCTAAAGCAAAAACTAAAAGGATCAGCGCGAACTCAATGGCAAAATCGAAGTCCCGCGGGACACGAGGGTAGATTGTCCCGTGCAGGGCTGACCGAACGGTCCGGGATTTTACCGTGTACCGTTGCATCCCTAGTCTGCACAGAGAGCGTGCCGGAATTCTCTTTCACGCTTGAACGAACAATAACACACACCATTATGCCAAAATGTCTGTTTTGTTAATTATCCTCATAAGAGCAGTCAAATAAAGTCTTAAAGGCGAAGTGCTTTCGGCAATTGGGTCGGTTCACGTTCACACCGTAAACGAACCGTACCAGAGTTCGTTTGGAACCGTACCAAGACCACCTCACCTCAGCTGGGTCTCGGTTCGGTTGTTTGGTCCGCACCCGAGTGCGATTGCTGTATTCACACCTGCCCAAAAGATCCACACCAAGGGGGGAAACAAACTTCAGTTCGATTCAGTCGAACTAAACAAGGCAGGTGTGAATACACCCTAAGACTGAATAAACGGACAAATATGTTATGAAGTGTGGAGGAGATGAACCCATATGCAGACCGTATGCAATTGAACAATGTTTATTGTAGACAAAAAGGGAAAACAAAACCCACAAGGGGGCAAAACATGGACAGGACAAGGAGTGACTGAACTAGACTATGACTTGACAGATAACTAGACGATAAACAAACAGCAAATACAGAATCAGAACTTTCTCTAGACAATACTCTTGACAGGATACTCACAAGGTTTCACTAAGTATGATAATGAACCGGCACAGGACAGCAAACACAAGGGGCCAGTTGTTCAAAAAGTTTAATCTGGATCAGAATGATCTGGATTTGGAAATCCCATATTTTGCTATCTAGGATCAGGTAATCCATCTTACTTTTGTGCCGGTTTTTCAAAGCAAAATTGGATTGGATCACCCTGATCTGGATGTAAACTTTTTCCGATTACCAAATCTGGATTACTGGTGCTCTACGGAACCCCCAAAGGGACATGGTCATGTAAAAAATATGAGATAGGGAAAAAATATATATATTTCAATGCTTTTGCGTTCTCTCAGAAAAGATTTGTATAGCGTTCACCAAAAAAACTTTGTGTTCGCTTGTAGTTTAGAAACAGTGATAAAACACTTTGAATTAAATATAATATTTTTGTTTGATTTTTACAGCTGTTTGGGAATTATTTAATGGCGCCAAAATCTCTTTTTTTTTTTTCTCTACAGTAGGCTACCGAAAGGCTTAATATGTAGCCTAATGTCTACTTCTAATGTATTAGCCTACTTTAACAGTTAAGCTAATCAAAAGCAAAATAAAAATATGTGTGTGTGTGTGTGTATATTACATGATACAAATGTTGTATTTTTGACCAATTTTAAAATGTTACTACATTTTCTTCCTGGAATCCACCTTGAAATCCTACCCCCTGTTGGGATCAGGATAATCCTGTTTTTTTGGATCAAAGTTATCCAAATCCTACTGACAAGTTTTGAACAACACAAACTGAAGTTTTGATTCAGATTAAAACTAGGATTGGATTCCGTGATCTAATCTGATTTCAGCTTCCTTCTTTCCCTTTTGAACAACCCATTTTCAAGATTTGATCCAATCCGATAACCAAAATCTGATCTGCTTACCTTTGAACAACTGGCCCAAGGAATTAAATAGGGAGAAACTGATAATGACAGCAGGTGACACAGATGAAACAATAATGACTAACGAGGAGAACAAGGGGGCGGGGTTAAGTAACGAGACAACACAAGCACATGGCCCAAACAAAAGGCCATGTGCTTGCACACAAAACATGGGTCTGTCATGATCCTGCCTCAAGACTAGAGAAAATCAAGAACAAGGCGGCAGAATCATGACAAAATATCTGGTTTCTTTCTCAACCGTACACTTATGAAATAACCTAGAGAATACTTGCTGAGACGGGCATTTAGGCGTCATTTTGTGTGTATGTGTCCATTCAAGAGCAAGGAAACGCGAAAGGAATCAATTCGGTGTTCGAGCGCTGTCTGAAACGAGTCTCTCTCTCTCAGATAACGTGCGAGTCCCGATTTTCGCCTCTTCTTCCGTGTTTAAAATTGTTTGGATATGTAAATTGCCAAGACAAAACGCATCCAAATGATAAACTTCACTCCATGATGGTTAAATTTAGCAGTTAATCCACGAATCACATGCTTGCCGAACCGTGGGGAGCTGATCCGTTGCACCTTTAGCATTCATGCGTCTTTCAACACGTATTTGGGTCCAAAAGTCTGCGGCCACATTGAAAATCTAGAAATAAACCAAGGATTTGATGATATAATTTGTAATGGAAAAATAGAACTAATGCCAAATTGAAGTGGTCTCAGACTTGTAGACTCTGCTGTTTCAATATCTATCTATAAATTACAGAAACGTCTGTCTGTATGTCCGTCTGTCTGTCTGTCTGTCTGTGTGTGTGTTATTCGCATATCTCTCGAACCGTTAGTCCGATGGATTTCAAACTTGACAGGTGTCTCGCTACGGGCACGAGTAAGTGCAGTGCCAAGTTTGACGTTGTTTGGATGAGAAATGCAAAAGATATCGTTAAAAATACCAGTAAAAGAAGCACTTAGAAGGTTGTGGTTTAAAAATAAACATTCTGATATAAACACTCTGTCAGCTACACTGTTTACTTCTGAATATTATAGTTTATTCACGGCCATCATTTGTAGTAGCCTATTCACAAACTGATGCTCAAGCGTAGCATTTTTTCGGAGTTCACTGTGTAGCCTGCTCCCTGAAATCTGTGTCACCTACACCGTTTACTTCTGTATATTATATCTATTTATAAATTACGGGAACGTCTTTCTGTCTGTCTGTGTGTGTGTGTCTGTGTTATTCTCATATCTCTCGAACCGTTAGTCCGATGGATTTCAAACTTGACAGGTGTCTCGCTACGGGCATGAGTAAGTGCAGTGCCAAGTTTGACGTTGTTTGGATTAGAAATGAAAAAAATATTGGTAAATATATATCGGTAAAAGAAGCACACACTGGCTTTTGCCGCTCTAGCCGCTCTGGCTTTTGACCCTCACAGAGAGGGTCGAAGAAAGCAGTGGAGCTTAAGTAGCTTGGAGTTCCCTGTGTATCCTGCTCCCTGAATCGTGTAGTTCAATGTTCCACATTTATTGTATGTCATTATGTCAGTATCAGATTTGCTTTCTACCATGCACAAATAAAAATGTCACTGAACTTTTGCTCTGTAATTGTAACAATAAGCACTCAAACACACCAAACCAACAATTACTAAAAACACACACAAAAACTTTGCACGGACACCTTCTACTGCTCCCTGAATCAACGCGCTTATTCATTTGTGGATGTAAACTGAATCTATAAGTCAGCTATGCTGTTTACTTCTGAATATTATATTTCATTCTGTTGTGCTTAACATTATCGCTGCTGTGTAATAGTAGCCTATGCTATTCACCAACTAAACATATCCTATTCAATGCGTTCACAGTCTCTTTCACGGGCATCATTTGTAGTTGCAGATTGTGTTGCTCAAGCATAGCGTTTTCTCAGAGTTCACTGTGTGCTTTCTACCATGCACAAATAAAAAAAGTCACTGAACTTTTGCTGTGCAATTGTAACAATGAGCACTCAAACACACCAAACCAACAATTACTAAAAACACACACAAAAACTGATTTTGCTCGGGCATTTTGCACTAGTAAAAGTGAAATGTCACAGCTGATCTTTTGTCAAACACGTTTCTCCAGCCAGGATCCACCGAACCTCTGGTTACGGAAGTGGCTGTGAATCTGCTGATACGCAAACCTCCGAAAAGCCCGCACATCGTGCACATGTTGGATTGGTTCGATCAGCCGGAACAGTTCATCCTAATAATGGAGTATCCGCATCCGTGCGAGACCTTGCTCAAATTCTCCCTGCGCAACGGAGGATTCCTGGATGAACCCGTGGCACGTGGATTAATGCGCCAAGCGGTGCTTGCAGCCAAACACTGCATTGACCACGGCGTCTTGCACAAAGACATCAAGACGGACAACATTCTGGTCAACACAGAGACGCTGCAGCTCTCACTCATCGACTTTGGCTGTTGTGAACTTTTTAAGACCTGTAAAGGTGAGTTAACCATTAGATATTGTGCATGATGATTCAAGCTTATTGTTCCAGGGTTCGCACATGGTGCTTGAAGTGACT
This sequence comes from Squalius cephalus, assembly GCA_022829025.1. Classification (NCBI taxonomy): domain Eukaryota; kingdom Metazoa; phylum Chordata; class Actinopteri; order Cypriniformes; family Leuciscidae; genus Squalius; species Squalius cephalus. The sequence continues at coordinate 35,951,859 of CM040803.1, read as the reverse complement.
TCCTGGAAAACCTTTGAAAACAACCATATTTTTTAAAAGGTACTTTAAAAGTGCTTGAATTATTGAAAAAAAATATATGTGAAATTAGTGTTTAATTTTATAGATAAAACAATCTTTTCATGCAAAATTAATGCTGGAGCCTGTCTCATATAGATTTCACATGGCTATGAGTGTGATATTGCTCATAAATATCCAAGTATATGATTCAGCTTTCATTCTTCAGGTCAATCATATATTCATGCGGAAAATCAGTTTGAATAAGAAAGCGATATCTTTGTCATAGTATCCTTTCAATTGATAAAGTTATTACTGTTATTGCATCGGCTGCACTTTATTTGTACCGTTTTGTTTTATTAGTTTATTTGTATTATTAGTTTACCTTTTTTAGAATTTGAAAGATAATAAAGATATTATTTAATAAGTGAAACCTCTGATTGTAGATCTGCAAAACCAAAAAAGTAGTTCTTGAGAAGTCTTGAAAGTCCAGGAATTTTATTTTACAGCATCTGTACGAACCCTGTTGTTCCCACAATAAGCATGTGTTGGATTGGATGCCATTATCGTTTTTATAGGTTTGCTCAAATGTAATCTAAAAGTAGACTAACGGCTCACTGATGACTTTAGCAAATTAAATTATCTCTTTCTCCCAACTCAGGTCGTGAATGGGCGGTGAAATCGACAGTCTGGTCTCTGGGAAGAGTGCTTTTAGAGATAGCGAGCGGATCCCAGCCCTTGAATCTTCTTCAATCCGGGAAACTTGGTCCACTGCGGCCAACTTTATCCAAAGGTGAGATCACAATAACACTGATGAACACACACAAAATCAGGGAGTTAGTCAACTAAAATATAAAAGGGGAGAACTGATAGATGGAACACCTAAAAATGATCAATGGATTTCTACTGTATTGATGACAAACTAATGAAGAAGATTGTCCTTGTTTGTTTAATGTTGAATACAGCACTAAATACTATACAGTAGGGCTGTCAAAATGGCTGAAAGGCTAAATTCGAATTTCTTTCTTAAATATTAGCCAAATTCAAATTAGTTTATAAGGCAACACTTAATGTTAGAGGAAAGAAGTACTGAATTGTCTCCTATGCCCACAAAAGGGTAAAATGTCAATTATAAGTTATAATTTTTATTTGACAGCCCTACTATGCATTTTAGAAGCTATTTTCATACCTGACAACATTCATCGTCATAAAGAAGAGCGTCCATGACTAACCAGCTCTTCACTCTTTGAAAACTCATACAGAATGCTGTGATCTCATAAACCAGTGTCTGGACATTTTTCAAAGCAAGAGACCAACGTTAGAGCAGATATTAGAGCATGCGTGGTTTGAGCAGGACTGAAGGAAGAGGTCAGAGGTCAGGTAGTGTAGCAGTGTGAGGGACGGCAGATAATAGGTAACTACATTAGACACTGGAAATCAGACCAAGGACCATCATGCACCTTCCTTTCTTAATTACAGTGACCTAAAAATGTACTTTATGTATGTTATATGTGCATTTTTAGTACAGGATACTGTTGGTACAGCGAGGAAGAGAAGGAAGGTGAAGCAGGCGTCCTCATGAAACTCTGTGTGTCCATCAAAGCGTTTCTTTCTCGAGGATAGCAGATTTTCCCAGTTGTTTTCAATGGGAACCAGTCAGCCACTATATTGGAGGAGCGAGCAAGTGGTAACATCCGGTGGTCGTCCAGCCCACTCCAAAAAAAAAAAAAGCATTAATTTTCAACCCTTTATTCAAAAACAGAACTGACAGTGCAAATTCACTGTGCAAAAAATCTTCAGAAAGTGCACAAACAGGTTGAACATCCCTGAGCTGTTAAGGGGAGACACGGCAGGCAAAAACATTATTTTGTTTTTTTCACTGGTCAATTTTGAGATTTTGGACTATTTGTCTTCAAAAACATGTCTTCTTTCAGACTTGTGGTGAAAAAAAGTCCAAAATACACATTTAGGTCTTTATTTTACTACACTTTATTTATTTGCGTCTGTAGATTTCTCTTAAATTCAACAAAAGTTGGCATTCTTAATCATCCCGCTGCTCCGCGATCGCTGTCTGCACCCTGACATCACATACACCTTTGGAAAGCTCCCTCTCTCCTGTACAATGCTGTCGGATCCAAATATGGTCATTTCCTTTTTTATCAGCAACCAATTGTGAAAGTTCAATGGGGCATTTAACTCTAAAAGTGAAATCTCATTGGCTGATGTCGATATTAAAGGGATAGTTCACCCAAAAATGAAAATGCTGTCATCATTTACTCTTCCTCAAGTTGTTCCAAACCTGTATGACTTTCTTTCTTCTGCTGAACACAAAAGAAGATATTTTGAAGAAAGTCGGTAACCAAACGACTGATGGACCCCATTGATTTCCATAGTAGGAAAAAAAAAAAAATACTATGGAAGTCAATGGGGACCAGCAACTGTTTAATTACCAACCTTCTTCTAAATATCTTCTTTTGTGTTCAGCAGAAGAAAGAAAGTCATACAGGTTTGGAACAACTTGGTCCAGGAGTAAGTCCAGGACCTCGTGCTCGAGGTCAAGGCCAGCATTTTGTACTTATTTCATCTGTTCGTTCCTACTCACTTGTCACAGGCCGGGGGTGTGGAGGCACTGGTTGCCAACCAACACTCCCTTCTACTGTACCTCCCCCCTGAGGAGCTACCCCGCCGCTCAAGGAAAACGGACAACAGAGTAAAAGGAATCTCAAGTTTATTTATTTAATTAAAAGGCAATCTTAAGGAGCAAAGATCTGGCCAACCGGCCCTCCTGTGTCGACCTGTCCAGACTAGATATCAGCAGTGGAGATTGGGCTCGAGTCGCTGGACCAGCGAGACTTCAGCATAGATTGGTGAGCAGGGCGGGTCAGTATGGATTCAGAATTCTCACCCTTTCTTCCTGGATACAGGATTGGATGTAGCGGCGGAGATGTGGCTCGGTTCGCTGGTTCAGCGGGACTTCAGCCTAGACTGGTAAACAGAGCGGGTCAGTATGGATTCAGTATTCTCACTCTTTCTTCCTGGATACAGGACTAGATGCAGCAGCGGAGATGTGGCTCGGTTCACTGGCTCAGCGGGATTTCAGCATAAACTGGTAAACAGAGTGGATTAGTATGAATTCAGTATGCTCACTCTTTCTTTTTGGATGGAGCGGAGATGTGGCTCGGTTCGCTGGCTCAGCGAGACTTCAGCATAGACTGGTAAACAGAATGGATTAGTATGGATTCAGTATGCTCACTCTTTCTTCCTGATTACAGGACTGGATACAGCGGCGGAGATGTGGCTCGGTTCGCTGGCTCAGCGGGACTTCAGCATAGACTGGTAAACAGAGCGGGTCAGTATGGATTCAGTATGCTCGCTCTTTCTTCCTAGATACAGGACTGGATACAGCAGCGGAGATGTGGCTCGGTTCGCTGGCTCAGCGGGACTTCAGCATAGACTGGTAAACAGAGCGGGTCAGTATGGATTCAGTATGCTCGCTCTTTCTTCCTAGATACAGGACTGGATACAGCGGCGGAGATGTGGCTCGGTTCGCTGGCTCAGCGGGACTTCAGCATAGACTGGTAAACAGAATGGATTAGTATGGATTCAGTATGCTCACTCTTTCTTCCTAGATACAGGACTGGATACAGCAGCGGAGATGTGGCTCGGTTCGCTGGCTCAGCGGGACTTCAGCATAGACTGGTAAACAGAATGGATTAGTATGGATTCAGTATGCTCACTCTTTCTTCCTGATTACAGGACTGGATACAGCAGCGGAGATGTGGCTCGGTTCGCTGGCTCAGCGGGACTTCAGCATAGACTGTAAACAGAGCGGGTCAGTATGGATTCAGTATGCTCACTCTTTCTTCCTAGATACAGGACTGGATACAGCAGCGGAGATGTGGCTCGGTTCGCTGGCTCAGCGGGACTTCAGCATAGACTGGTAAACAGAATGGATTAGTATGGATTCAGTATGCTCACTCTTTCTTCCTGATTACAGGACTGGATACAGCAGCGGAGATGTGGCTCGGTTCGCTGGCTCAGCGGGACTTCAGCATAGACTGTAAACAGAGCGGGTCAGTATGGATTCAGTATGCTCACTCTTTCTTCCTAGATACAGGACTGGATACAGCAGCGGAGATGTGGCTCGGTTCGCTGGCTCAGCGGGACTTCAGCATAGACTGGTAAACAGAATGGATTAGTATGGATTCAGTATGCTCACTCTTTCTTCCTGATTACAGGACTGGATACAGCAGCGGAGATGTGGCTCGGTTCGCTGGCTCAGCGGGACTTCAGCATAGACTGTAAACAGAGCGGGTCAGTATGGATTCAGTATGCTCACTCTTTCTTCCTAGATACAGGACTGGATACAGCAGCGGAGATGTGGCTCGGTTCACTGGCTCAGCGGGACTTCAGCATAGACTGGTAAACAGAGCGGGTCAGTATGGATTCAGTATGCTCACTCTTTCTTCCTGATTACAGGACTGGATACAGCAGCGGAGATGTGGCTCAGTTCGCTGGCCCAGCGGGCCTTCAGCATAGACTGGTAAACAGAGCGGGTCAGTATGGATTCAGTATGCTCACTCTTTCTTCCTGATTACAGGACTGGATACAGCAGCGGAGATGTGGCTCAGTTCGCTGGCCCAGCGGGCCTTCAGCATAGACTGGTAAACAGAGCGGGTCAGTATGGATTCAGTATGCTCACTCTTTCTTCCTAGATACAGGACTGGATACAGCAGCGGAGATGTGGCTCGGTTCGCTGGCTCAGCGAGACTTCAGCATAGACTGGTAAACAGAATGGATTAGTATGGATTCAGTATGCTCGCTCTTTCTTCCTGGATACAGGACTGGATACAGCGGCGGAGATGTGGCTCGGTTCGCTGGCTCAGCGAGACTTCAGCATAGACTGGTAAACAGAATGGATTAGTATAGATTCAGTATGCTCACTCTTTCTTCCTGATTACAGGACTGGATACAGCAGCGGAGATGTGGCTCGGTTCGCTGGCTCAGCGAGACTTCAGCATAGACTGGTAAACAGAATGGATTAGTATAGATTCAGTATGCTCACTCTTTCTTCCTAGATACAGGACTGGATACAGCGGCGGAGATGTGGCTCGGTTCGCTGGCTCAGCGAGACTTCAGCATAGACTGGTAAACAGAATGGATTAGTATAGATTCAGTATGCTCACTCTTTCTTCCTGATTACAGGACTGGATACAGCAGCGGAGATGTGGCTCGGTTCGCTGGCTCAGCGGGACTTCAGCATAGACTGTAAACAGAGCGGGTCAGTATGGATTCAGTATGCTCACTCTTTCTTCCTGGATACAGGACTGGATACAGCAGCGGAGATGTGGCTCAGTTCGCTGGCCCAGCGGGCCTTCAGCATAGACTGGTAAACAGAGCGGGTCAGTATGGATTCAGTAACGTCGAAGCTCTGTTCGTTTGGGTACCACACAATCTGCAACTCCCCTCCACTCGTGCATGCACTGCAAAAACACTCAACTGCACACGTGATGAAAATAACCAGCACTGCATTCACAAACCTCAAACATTAAAGCAGTGTGTGGGCCCAGACGAAATGTTATGCCGCATCCTTCTCACCTTTTTTACCCCGACCTGTTTTCATGCCTGATTAAAGCAGCTGCAGCTTGTTTAAGGTAGTGGCGAAAACCATTTTAGAACAGCAGCGAAAATGTAAAAGTAGGCTATATAAACTTTAATATATCCTTTTATTGAAACGGGTGCTTTGCTGTGCTTTTACTTTCACTTTTGCCGCAGTCATTTATGTCCTATAAATGTGTCGTATTTTTGATAATCCGCGCCGATTTCAGTTGATGATTGTGATGACAGTTGATGACAGGATGCTGTGCGCGCACTCCGAGCGCAACGCGGACAAGCACAGTAGCCTTTGTCTTCGGTTGCGCGCCTAAACGGCCAAATAAACACAGAAATATTTCAAAATGCCAAGTCGAGTATTCCCGTAAACACAGTAGATGTAAGTACCATGTACATTCTGTGCCAAATGGAGAAAAAAACACAGGTTCTATTTAGTTATTTTTATTTATTATTGTATATGTTAATGTTCTCTTATGTTCAACAACATAAAGCTTGAAAATTATTCACTTTAAGGGGTCTAAAATTAAGAAAAGAGACAATTTTTTGTTACTCCTGCACTTTATTATACTGAATGTCCTGTGTTTTTTTGTTGTTGTTTTTTTTGTACTTAAGTGCAATAAATTTTGGTTGAAAAAATGAGAATCGTGCAAGAGAATCGTGATCTCAATTCCCATGGAGAAATATCGTGATTCACATTTTAGCAAGAATCGTGCAGCCCTACATCATCGTATAAAGCCCGCCCTGACAATTTGATTGGTCCGAACAATTTTTGTTCGGGCATAATAGCTCCTCAACGGATCGAGTCCAGACCGAACTTCCCGACCTAAAAATTTTGTGGGCGGGGCTAAGTTCGGCTGGCATCCAGGCTACTTATTACTATGAATGTAAGAAAATTAAACATATAGAACATATTCAATTTCTTCCATAGGATGTGAAGACGTTAAGACGAGTTGCTAGATGACCAGGTCCATTATTGGCTGTCAGCCAACAGCAGTGGCCCGAAGATCAACCGAGACTGGTTCGAGGCGGCATTTGATAATTACAGGTACAGGGTAATTAACAGTGTTTCAAAATGTTAATTAGTAGATAAGTTAATAGGATTATTTATTTTTTATCAATTATGTGCTATGAATTCTTGTTAACAGTAGCAACTGCACATAAAAACTCCTTTCATGCATCCTTTTAAAGTTTTAATTTTGTTAGAAATTGTGAATTGTATGTCATGTTATGAACTCATTAAAGGCAAACACATGTATGCTATATATATTTGTTTTTATATTAGTTTTCTCACTGTTAAGCTCTTTTTCGGTTAGTGTGTATGCATTTAAAATCATATTTATTTTGGACACTCATTAACCCCCTGGGGTCGGCTATCGCGCCGGCGCGATAGGCTCGTTTTTTTCCGTATGAGTGCAAAAAAAAAAAAATAATAAAATATAAATTTTTATCTTATATGCTTGTGTTATACATCAATCGATCCTGTTTAGTGTTTATTTTTTTGTGTATGCTCATAATAAAAACAAAGTGTTGTGCTTTTCGCCAAATAAAGAAAAATAAACATGATGCGAGTTCTACCTACTCTCCGTCAGTGAAGTCAATTTTGAAACGCGTCCGAAAATGAACTGTAACTCAGCGAATACTCAGTCAAACAGGCATACAGTCACACAGGCATGAAGCTTGAATTCTCTTCTTTTAAATGAAGTAATTTTTATAAAAAACAAATATTCACAGTTTATATAATATGTATGTAAAGAGAGAGATGTCAGTCGTTCTCATCTCAGCTAATTAAGTTTTAATGTGACTCCGCCTACGGAGACCGCGCTATTCAAACGCAAATGTGAGGCGATCCATACAAACCTGTGAAACGCCCACATCCGCTGGATAAGGCCGGTGAAACACTGGATGCGTGGCGTAAGCGTCTCAGCTGCGTGGCGTGTCCGTTTTTATTTCGGCTCTCATGTTAACAGTTTAGAGTTTGCACACTGCCTGTGTGAGACGCGCGTCTCAGGCGCGGCACGAGCCGCGTGGAAAACGCGTGCATTCTAGAAATATAACCGACGCCTATTTTTCACGCGACACGCAAGCGTCTTGGAAGCGTTTCCATGCAAAATTGAATAGGAAAATCTGTTTATTTGTCATTTTGACACGAATACATATTAATAAATGTCCTTTTGATGTTTAAAAGTGTCTAGGTTTTGACATAAATGCAAATATAAATGTAATTTTACAAAATATGATCGATTTTCAAATACTGCTGTATTGAATGAACAGCTTTTAGCAAACTCTATTGCTATACTGAGATGAGGAAAATATACTGTGGGCCCTATCTTGCACCCAGCGCAATTGACTTTGTACACTGACGCGTGTATCATTCCTATTTTGCACCCGCGCAAAGCGCGTTTTTTCCTCCACAGAAGCACGTCGCTAAACTAGGGAATGAACTTGCGCTCCCTGGGCGGTTCAGCGCAAAAAAGGAGGCGTGTTCCAGCGCAAACGTTTCTTCATGCTATTTTGCAGGTTTAGAAAACAGTTGCGCCACTAACCAGGAAAAAAATGGTTTAAAGTCAGTGGCGCGTTGCGCATGTTATTCATATGCTATTTTAAGGGCGCATGCTTGGCCATAATCAATGTAGCGTGTGCACAACGCACATACACTTTGATTCTCTCATCTACACAGAAGCAGCAGTTTTCATTTTTGCAAATTATACATTATTACGATAGATAGATAGATAGATAGACAATTTATTATAAAAGCATACATCTAGCTTACACATTTACCCAAATTATCATACGCCTTTTTAACCGAAGTTAATTTGGGTGGGTTTCTCCATCCCCAACGTCCCTGACGAGAGCGTTGCTCTCCTCGGCTGTGAACCGCTCCTGGTGCGCGCCTAGCAAATCCGCCGTTATGATAGGAATCCGCTTTAGAACAAGCGCGCCTGCTCTTAAAGGGAATGTGAGATGACGCTCTGATTGGTTTATTTCACGTTACGCCCAAACCACACCTATGAATAATGAAGCTACTTCAGACCAACCCATTTTATATTTGCGCCTGGCGCAAGAGTCATTTATCCCGCCGGAAAAATAGCAACAGCGCCGAGACCCGCCCACAAAGTTACTTGCGCTTTGCGCTTTGACACTTGCGTTTCAGATCGTTAAAATAGGGCCCATAATGTGTTTTGTCAAAAATAAAGTCATCAACTAACTAATGAATCCTTTACTTTGAAATACGTATGATAAAATGTATACTTTAGTTTTGAAAGACGTTGACTAGTTTTGAAAAGATTATAAAGTATGTATGTGCATGCATATATATATGTGTGTGTGTATATATATGAAGAGTTCAGATGCAAAAGCCTCTAAATGCCATCTGAAATTTTCTCCTAGAATGATAATTTTTATGAAGCTTGTATATTTAAGTTAGCTATAGGTGACACACCTGAATGAATGGCTCATTAAGTATGCAGGGACGTAGTCTCACCAGGTGTGAACTACTAAATGTGCATGATGCTGTTGGAGCGTTTACGCCCCATCCGCATATTGGCTTTCCAAACTAAAAGTGTTTCACAAAACTAAAATCAATGTATCGTTTTATGTGAATAATTAGGCAGGATGATTTTCATATCATTTTGAAGAAAAAACACTAGGCAATGACATCCATTAGTCAAAAGTCTTATTGCCACATATTTAGTATGTGTTTTGTGGCCTGATTTCAGAAAATTTCATTTTTAGTTTTTTCGATAACCATGCATAAACATTATTCTCTCAAAAATGAAAACATGTACATACATGTGGCTCACATATTATGGAAGTCCTGTTTGTGCTATATAGAGTGAATTTACACCTTTGCCATTAATATGTTTATAAGCAACTGAAAAAATCACAAATGTCAGGGCATGTCAGAACATCTCAAGGACCCCAAAAACACCCCAGACCCCAGAGGGTTAACACTAGCAACTGCACAGGAAAAAAATGCACTTCTTTTTTTACGTTTTTTACACATCATGTTTTAAACAATTTTTTTATTTTATATGAATTTCAGTCTGGCTTTAGGAGGATGCATTCCACTGAGACAACAATTTTGTATTTGATAGATTACATAAAGAAAGAATTGGTTAAAGGCAAATTAAGTGGGATGGTATTGCTAGATTTACAGAAGGCGTTTGACACAGTTGACCATAATATTTTGCTTTTAAAAATTGATGTTTCTATGGGTTTTGATTTTAAAGCATGTAAATGGATTAACTACTATCTTTCAAATAGGTGTCAAATGGTAGATTTAAATGGAGTGTTTTCAGATAATTTGTCCATCTCTTGTGGAGTACCACAAGGTAGCGTATTGGGACCCTTACTTTTTTTATGTACATAAATGATCTAAAAATGGCCTGTTCTAGCCACCTTTTATTATATGCTGATGATGCCACAATAATTGTTACTGATGAGAGGAAAGAAATAATAGAAAGTGAATTAAGTAGAGAGATTGTGGAAGTATCCAACTGTTTTTTTTTTTTTGTTTTTTTTTTTTTTTTCCAAAATAAGCTGTTTTTACATTTAGGGAAAACTGAATCTATTTTATTTGGTTCTGCGGCTAAATTGAGAAAATGTTCCAAATTAAGTAAGGGTTGGAGATTTGACTATTACTTCTAAACAAGAAGTGAAATATTTAGGATGTACTTTGGATAATACATTGACAGGGGATAGCATCAGGGTTTCCGTTGTCCGGTAATTGCCGGACATTGGCCGGAAAAAAAAAGAAATGTCCGACAAAATTAAATCTCTCCGGTCAAATTGTCCGATTAAAATTGCCTAATAATCCCGCCCCCCAAACACAATCTGAATTTGAGAATAAGCCTAAAATGTATAAAGCAAAAATACACCGACCTTTGGCTATGTTATAAAGGAACAGGCTCTACCGCTTGAAAGTTATTAAACATTATTACATTGGTTGAATTCCAATGTGAAATGCGGTCTGTTATTTCTTGATATCAGACCGCTGAAGCACTAGCGGCGCCAGGATTTTGATTGTAGGTGGGCCTCCAGAAAACTGGATGGGCCAGTTAAAATAAGCCAAAAATTAATAAAAACGGGTTCCCCTTCATCTCCGTTTCAGCGCTTTTGTGGGCACTGAGGACAGCGACTCAGTAGCCTACCTGAATTTAATGCGTAGTTAGCATAGGTAAAAAAAAAAAAAACTTAAACAGGATTTTTTTGTTGCTTTTTTAATACAATTACAATTTCATTTAATTTATTGTTTAATAAAATTATAGGCCTATTATTTTTGGTTTATTAACAGCAACAACAGCTGTAAAGATGAAGTTGATGATCGCCATCTCCGTAGTGAACGCGCCTATAGAGAGAAATGCACATCATGGATTACATAATCAGAAAGTAGCCTATTTCTTTTCGTTTTAAATTGTTAAAAAGACATTTCAAGCTTTCTTAAAGGGGGGGTGAAATGCTATTTCATGCATACTGAGTTTTTTACACTGTTAAAGAGTTGGATTCCCATGCTAAACATGGACAAAGTTTCAAAAACTAAGTTGTACGTTTGAAGGAGTATTTTTGTTCCAAAAATACTCCTTCCGGTTTGTCACAAGTTTCGGAAAGTTTTTTTCGAGTATGGGTCTATGTTACGTAAGATGGTGCGGAATTTCCTTATATGGGTTCTAAGGGCACTTCTCCGGTAAGATCGCGGGCGCGCGCGCACTCGTAGACCAGAGCAAGAGAGTGAAAGCAGTTCGCCATCAAAGCGCCCTGCCCGGCTTTTGGGAAGTCAATGTCACCAAAGAAGTGTGTTTTTGGTTGCCAGGGCAAGACAACCCTGCACAGATTCCCAAAGAACCCAGCGTTAAGGGACCCGTGGATGGAGTTTGTTTTCCTGAGCATAAACGGAGTTGTGTAAGACTGCACAAATGAAGGACAGTTTGTTCCCTGCATTTCGACGATGATTGTTTTATAAACAAAGCCCAGATCGACGGATTTGCAGATCGTCTAATGCTTAAGGATCGAGCAGTCACAATGATAAAGGTTCGGTGAGTAGAACTACTTCATGTCTCTGTGTGTTGTTACTAGCTCGGCGCGTTAGCACAGCTTTAGCTCCGCCCACACGGCCCGCCCCCAGCCGCTCGGTTTTTTCCGGAAAGAATCGGTACAGCCTATCTTTCTTTTATAAATATAATAAAACTAAAGACTTTTTGGAGATATGAAGGATGCAGTACTACTCTATAGGTACTCGAGATTAACAGGAGATTGAGTGAAAATGAGCATTTCACCCCCCCTTTAAGATGTATTTCATGTCTGCGAGGCATACGCTGTGTTTAGTTAAATTAGGATGAGATGCGCTCCAGTTCACGAGCAATGCAAGTGACCACGCGGGTGCCGTCATGATTAGGCCTATCGTCTGCTATATTTGCTTATTTATTAAATCCAGGCAATTGGTTGATAAAAAAAATATTAAAATTAAGATACAATTTATACAAAACGAAATTCACTTCAAAAAAGTCTTTCTACAAAACAAAACTTAATTAAGTGGTCAAAATCATGTCTGACCCGCTCCATGTCTCTCGATATTGCGCATCCTATCTTACACGTGCGGTTCACTTTTCATAATCAACATAAATTAAAAAATAACATTATAATATTTTAACAAATATTAAACTAAATAAGCTTATTTAATGGCTACAACACGTATAGACCTAGACTCTCTATTTGTACAAATTGCTACACATTCATTTTATTCTGAATTTTGCACACATAAGTTGAAAGGCATTTGTTTGTGCATGCATGTAAAACATATCTGCAACATTTATCAAGTTCACTGATAATTATGCGTGCATTTATGAATTATTATCTTAATGAATAATGAAACAAGGACGAAGCATATAAACTGCGTTGTTTGTTTAGAATGGAATGGATCGCAAATAGATCCGAATGAAGAAACGAACCATAGAAAATGTTTTTTTCCGTTGTTACGTCTAAAGACGTATATTTTTGTGAGTTGTTATTGTACTGTGGTATGTTTTTCTTTCTGTTGTTTTTGTTGTCTCTTGCTCTCCTTTGGCTCCTCCCACTCTTTCCTCTGGCAGGTAGCTGATTGCGTCTCCAGCTGCACCTGCTTACCATCCAGGAGGGAAGCAGCATAAAATCCAGCAGAACTCTGAATCGTGGAGAACTCTTCTCCAGAGCATGGTCTGTGTCCTGCCCGGTCCTGTTGTTTGGAGCTAGTGTGCCCTTGTTGTGGATCTGTGCTGTAGCCTGCTTACTGTGTAAATGCTGTTGCTGAAGGGTCTGCTTGATTGTGTGAGACGCCTCAATCTTAAAACCTCTTAAGTTGTAAAGCCACCTTTGACTTATGTTCCTCCCTAAGCTGTTATTCTCCTGATTGTTTATTGTTATCTTCTTTTGTTTGTGACTTGGGAACTGTAGGGAGGCGGGCGCCATTTTATTTTACCCACTTTTTCTCCTGTTTTGTGGCTAGGTAGGGAGTGAGTTTAGACTTCTGTTATTTATTTGTACTTTCTTTGTAAGGCTTATTAAGAATATAAAAAAAACAGGTAGATCTGGCTTTTTGTTTGTTATTTTGGCATTGCCCCCTTCTGAAGCCATTGTTCTTCCCTAAGCTATGTTAAGAGCCTTTTGAATAAAAAAGAGTTAACAAGAATCTTGTTGTTGTGGTGCTGTGGCAGGGCCCAGACAAATGCTCTTTAAAATTGTAAAATGTTACGTTCTGTTAAAACAACCCTAGACACTCATAGGACGTAACATATTTGGGGGCTCGTCCTTTGCGAATTTGATAGTTTGTAGAATTTGTCCTTTGTCCTCTACCAAGTTATTTGTTTTTGAACTTACCCATTAAGGCACTTTTATAATTGGTGACTTTCTCTTGTAAAATACCCATTTTTGAGGTAGACCTCATTGTAGCATATTGTTGGTTTTTCAGTGAGCCTTTTGTATGATAGGTAGTAAGTTTTGGCTGCTTTCATTTTTTGGGGGGTGAGGGCAGACTGCATGCGTCAAAATGGAATTTGATCTTTTGGCGTTTACACTTGCACCAACTACAGAAGTTTTTAATCAGTGTAGAAAAAAAGATTTTTTTGGTAATTGCTGATTTCTTTAATGTTACTGTGTCCAGAGATGCTGCAAAGCAAGTGATTAAAAGGGAGCTGTATAGTGCGCTGGTGAATGCAGGCATTTTACCTGCTGAATCACCACTGGATGTGTCAGAGGAGAATGTAGCAGTGGAAGAAGCTTCTGCTTTAGGTTTACCCCTTCCCACTGAATCTCGATTAGATCCGATGACGGCAGTTAAGTTAAAAGAGCTTGACTTAGAGCTAAAAAGACAAGAACATGATATTAAAGTAGTACAACTCCGTACTGTTGAGGTTGAAGCACAGCGTGACATTAAGCTAAAAACTCTTGAATTAGAAGCTGAGGCTTTGCGCCGGAAGCCTGTTCCCCTTCCACGCTTGAGAGCTCCCTCCTCACCAACGTTTGAGAGTTCACCTTCACGATCCAACACGGTTAGCTACGACCCAGTAGGCAATACCCAGCCAAACTTCGATGTTGTGAAGTATGTAAAGCTGGTACCACCTTTTAGAGAAGCTGAAGTAGATTGTTACTTCACCACTTTTGAACGCATCGCTGCTAAATTGGGGTGGCCAAAAGACATGTGGGGCCTCCTTCTACAGTGCAATTTTGTAGGTAAGGCACAAGAGGTCTGTTCTTCACTTCCAATTGAGCAATCTCTTGATTATGAGATTGTCAAAGCTGCAGTATTAAGAGCGTATGAATTGGTTCCTGAAGCCTACCGGCAGCGCTTCCGACACTTAATGAAAACAGCCAAACAAACATATGTAGAGTTTGCGAGAGAGAAAAAAACACTCTTTGAGAAGTGGTGCCTCTCTAATAAAGTCACTAATTTTGAGCAGTTGCAAGAACTTATCTTACTGGAAGAGTTTAAAAATTGTGCACCAGAACCTGTAGTTGTTCATTTGAATGAACAAAAGGTAAACACGCTCTCCGAAGCTGCTGTGATAGCAGATGAGTTTGTGCTCACCCATAAGACAGTATTTCCATCTTCACGTCAGTTCAAACGCCAGGTTTTTAATACTGAGCAGGCAGAGAAGGAAACTTCCAGTGTTTTGAGGGAGATGGCAGAGAAAAGTCGTAAAGCTGATGCAAAACGCTCTGGTAGCAAACGTGTTTGTTTCTACTGTTTGGATCCAGGCCACTTGATTATGGATTGTAAAGCGTGGAAACAGAAAAGTGCTGCTGGGAAATCTAAAAGTGTAGCTTTTGCTCAAGCTGTCTCAGTCCCTAAAAACCGTTCGGTACCGACTAATGGTACTGGGTTTGAACCCTTTCTCTTTAATGGTTCTGTTTCCCTTTGTACTGAATCTCTGGGTAAGCCTGTCTCCATCCTGAGAGACACTGGTGCAACACAGTCATTTATCTTAGCAGATGCTTTGCCGTTCTCTGCCGAAACGTACTCTGGTTCTGATGTGTTGGTACGTGGAATTGAGTTAGGATGTGTGAGGGTGCCAGTACATGTGGTTTATCTTAAGTCTGATCTGGTAACAGGTATGGTTCCTCTTGGTGTGAGAACTGAGCTGCCTGTGGATGGTGTAAGCCTTATCTTGGGGAATGACTTGGCAGGTGGTAAAGTTTTCCCCTCTCCAGTTGTAGTCGATACACCAGAGATATCGTCTGACTCTGATGTTGCTGTTTGTTTCCCTTCTGTATTCCCTTCTTGTGCAGTAACTCGTGCTCAGGCACAGAAGTGGGAAGAGACAGTGAATCTTGCTGACTCGTTTCTGAATCCAGCAAATAGTCGCCAGGAGTGTACTCTATCTATTAAACCACAACTAGCTCCTGATGGTTCTGTGAACTCAGATTTAAAAGCAACAGCTCTGGAATTTGAAAGGGAACACTTAATTGCTGCTCAAAGGTCTGATCAATCTCTAGCACCCTGCATGGAAGCTGCTGTTCAGTTCGGAGACTTGTACGATGCTAGGATAGGTTTTTTTTGGGAAGATGATGTCCTAATGCGTCGCTGGAAATCTCATGATGTTGGTGATGCTTTAGATGTCTATCAAGTTGTTTTGCCTTCTGATTATCGTTCTGTGGTATTGCAGCTTGCCCATGAGCATCCACTCTCTGGCCATCTTGGGGTTAACAAAACCTACAAGCGCATTTCCCGATACTTTTTTTGGCCTGGACTGAAGTCTAGTGTTTCCAAATTCTGCAAGACTTGCCACATCTGCCAACTTGCGGGTAAGCCGAATCAGACTTTACCTTCTGCTCCCCTCCATCCGATTCCAGCAGTGGGTGAACCGTTTGAACGTTTGATTTTGGATTGTGTTGGGCCGTTACCGAAATCAAAATCAGGGCATCAATATGTTTTGACGTTGATGTGTGCTGCAACTCGGTTTCCGGAAGCTGTTCCGCTCCGTACTCTTAAAGCCCAGACGGTAGTGAAGGAGATAGTTAGGTTCTGCTCAATGTTCGGATTGCCTAGAGTTATCCGAACCGATCAAGGTACTAACTTCACTTCAAAAGTGTTCGCACAAGTGTTAAAAGAGTTAGGAGTTGATCATAAACTATCCAGCGCATACCATCCAGAGTCCCAGGGTGCGCTGGAACGCTTTCACCAAACCCTAAAATCAATGCTACGTGCATATTGTCTCAGTACTGGCAAAGACTGGGTTGAGGGCTTGCCGTTGTTAATGTTCGCAGCTAGGGAGACTGTGCAGGAGTCTTTAGGTTTCAGCCCTGCGGAACTTGTCTTTGGACACACTGTTCGTGGGCCTTTGAAACTGCTAAGTGAGCAGTTATTATCAAAAAACTCAGTATCTAGTAATGTGTTGGACTACGTGAGTGATTTTCGTGAACGTCTCCATAAGGCTTGTGAGATAGCAAAAGCTCATCTGATAAGTGCACAATCCAAGATGAAATTGCGTTATGACAGGAAATGTGTAAAGCGCAACTTTCAACCCAACGATTTGGTTTTGGTCTTGCTTCCGGTCCCAGGGTCAGCACTGCAGGCTAAATTCACTGGTCCCTATGCTGTTGAGAAAAGACTTACTGACACCGATTATGTAATATCAACTCCAGATCGTAGGAGAAAAAGTCGAGTGTGTCATGTGAATATGTTGAAGGCTTATGTCACGAACGTAGCCACAAATGAAATCCCTGTCTCTGATGTAGTATCTGCGGTTACTTCTACGCTGCTGCCTGCTGCATATTGTCCATTGGAGGTTAATCTGATTGAAAATGAAGACCGAATGTCTTGTACGCGTCTGAACAATTCTGCAGTACTGAGTAACTTAGACTCGTATCTTGCTCACTTGCCTAAGACCCAACGCACTAATATAGTAGAGTTAATAAGTGTGTATCCCACCTTGTTTTCTGATGTTCCCCGCCAAACTACTGTCCTCACACATGACATCGATGTAGGTGACTCTGTGCCTATTAAACAACATCCTTACCGTGTCAACCCGCATAAACGTGAAGTAATGAAGTCAGAGGTTGAATATTTGTTGCAACATGGTTTTGCTACGCCCAGCCAGAGCCCTTGGAGTTCACCATGCTTGCTTGTTCCTAAAGCTGACTCGTCCTATCGTTTTTGCACTGACTATCGCAAAGTTAATAACATCACCAAACCTGACTCTTTTCCTCTACCTCGAATAGAGGACTGTGTTGATAGAGTTGGTTCTGCACGTTATGTCACCAAACTGGATCTTCTAAAAGGATACTGGCAGGTGCCACTCAAACCTCGAGCCTCAGAAATCTCTGCTTTTGTTACCCCTGACAACTTCCTACAATATTCTGTTATGGCATTCGGGATGCGAAATGCACCTGCGACCTTCCAACGTCTAATGCAGCACGTGTTGTCAGGGGTGACTAACTGTGAGGCCTACTTGGATGACGTGGTGATTTATTCAGCTAGTTGGGAAGACCATCTGAATAGTCTTAACCAAGTTTTTAGTAGGTTATCTGAAGCGTCATTGACGTTAAACCTGGTCAAGTGCGAGTTTGCGAAGGCTGTAGTTACCTATTTGGGTAAAAAGGTGGGCCAAGGGCAAGTGAGGCCAGTTGAAGAAAAAGATGCTGCCATACTGAATTTTCCCATTCCTACTAACAAAAGGGAACTGAGACGATTTCTGGGTATGACTGGTTACTACAGAAGCTTCTGTAAAAACTTTGCTTCTGTAGTTGTCCCGTTGACAGATCTCCTGAGCACTTCCAGAAAATTTGTGTGGAGTCATGATTGTAACAATGCATTTAATGCTGCAAAAGACCTGTTGTGCCATGCCCCCGTCCTTTCTGCTCCAAATTTTGCTCTGCCCTTCAAGTTGCAGGTGGATGCAAGTTTTTCAGGGGCAGGTGCTGTATTGCTGCAAGAAGACTTGGCTGGTGTAGAGCATCCTGTGAGCTACTTCTCTAAGAAGTTTACAAAGTGTCAACAGAGGTACAGCACTATTGAAAAAGAGGCTTTAGCCTTACTCTTGGCATTGCAACACTTCGAAGTTTACTTGGGAAGTAGTTGTAACCCGGTGGTGGTGTACACTGATCACAACCCCTTGGTATTTCTTTGGAGAATGTGCAACTCAAATCAACGACTGATGCGCTGGTCTTTAATTATACAAGAGTATAACCTTGACATTCAACACCGAAAAGGTTCAGAAAATATTGTAGCAGATGCACTTTCTAGAGTATACAGTGTGGACAATTAGGATGCCTAATTCTTAGTTTACAAACATTTCTTTAGGGGTATTGTTTGTAACTTGTTGGTGGGAGTGTTACGTCTAAAGACGTATATTTTTGTGAGTTGTTATTGCACTGTGGTATGTTTTTCTTTCTGTTGTTTTTGTTGTCTCTTGCTCTCCTTTGGCTCCTCCCACTCTTTCCTCTGGCAGGTAGCTGATTGCGTCTCCAGCTGCACCTGCTTACCATCCAGGAGGGAAGCAGCATAAAATCCAGCAGAACTCTGAATCGTGGAGAACTCTTCTCCAGAGCATGGTCTGTGTCCTGCCCGGTCCTGTTGTTTGGAGCTAGTGTGCCCTTGTTGTGGATCTGTGCTGTAGCCTGCTTACTGTGTAAATGCTGTTGCTGAAGGGTCTGCTTGATTGTGTGAGACGCCTCAATCTTAAAACCTCTTAAGTTGTAAAGCCACCTTTGACTTATGTTCCTCCCTAAGCTGTTATTCTCCTGATTGTTTATTGTTATCTTCTTTTGTTTGTGACTTGGGAACTGTAGGGAGGCGGGCGCCATTTTATTTTTGTAACCCACTTTTTCTCCTGTTTTGTGGCTAGGTAGGGAGTGAGTTTAGACTTCTGTTATTTATTTGTACTTTCTTTGTAAGGCTTATTAAGAATATAAAAAAAACAGGTAGATCTGGCTTTTTGTTTGTTATTTTGGCATTGCCCCCTTCTGAAGCCATTGTTCTTCCCTAAGCTATGTTAAGAGCCTTTTGAATAAAAAAGAGTTAACAAGAATCTTGTTGTTGTGGTGCTGTGGCAGGGCCCAGACAAATGCTCTTTAAAATTGTAAAATGTTACGTTCTGTTAAAACAACCCTAGACACTCATAGGACGTAACACCGTCTATTTGAAAGTTAGGCTATAAACATGTTGCATTCGGCCTGATAATGTTTTTTTTTTTTAAGTTACATAGCCTGCCTCCAGTTTTCCTTAACTTGACTAATTAAGAGGCGATACTTGACCGGCATATCATCAAAATGTCCGGAAAACGAAAACTCTGCCGGTCATTTTGACCGGCACCATTTTTTTCTAGCGGAAACTCTGGATAGCATGGCTATTGTAGTTCATTCTAAATTATGACTGCTTAGATAAACAAACCTTAAAAATGTTAGCTGATGCATTAGTGCAAGCACATTCTGATTATGCGGCAACTTTGTGGTATAGTGGCTCTACGAAACGAGTCAAAAGTAAATTACAGACTGCTCAGAACAAGTTGTGTAGAATTATTCTAAAGCTTCATCCACAAATACAATTGAATAATAATCATTTTAGGGAAATAGGGTTTTTAAAAGTGGACAAAAGGGTAATTTTTATTAAGTTGATGATGGTGTACAAAATATTACAGAGAAATGTTCCAAAGTACTTGTATGACTACTATGTTTTCGTGAGAGATGTTCATGGTTTTTCTACAAGGGCAAGGATAGGTAATATATACTTGTGTCGGTTTAAGTGTTTAATTGGGAAGAATTCTTTTTTGTATTCTAGTGCTGTTGCTTGGAATGAATTACCTGATTGCTTAAAACAAATTCAAGAAGAAGGTCCTTTTAGAAGAGAAGTTAAGAAATGGCTTTTTTAACTATGTTTTTAGAAGTTATGTGATATGCTGATGTGTGTTGTTTGTTTTCATTCCCATTATGAACTGGGGCCTGTACCATGAAGCCGGATTAGGTGGCTAGCCAGCTATGTTTCAGCTTAGTTTCCGCCAACCCTGGGTTTTAGGTACTATGAAAGTAGCTCGGCTTTAATCGGTGTTCGTTGCCATGGTATCTTACGCTGCACGGCTAACCTGCTCCGGGGCAGGTTATGTTCTGGATTCAAGATCTCAGACTGAAGTTTGACCAATCAGCTGAGAGCAAAGAAACATATAGGTGACGTAACTTATTCCCAGTGTCTGTTGCAATGACTTCACCTTTTCTTCCAAATCCGGTGGACATCTCAGCGCAAATTGTTTGACGAGCACTTCGTAGAGAAAGAGTTTATAGCCTGACAAAATCCCCTTGCCTTAACTGATAGTTACTTGTATTGAAGATACAGATTTTCCGTGGAAGGAAATTCTTATCTTTGCGAACTTTTTGAGCCGCACATAAAGAATTTAACACGTCGAATTCATGCACTTACTGTACCGCAAATGGTATTGCGTTTTTTTTTTGTTTTTTTGTTTTTTTTCAAGTGGTAGCCTAGTACATTCTTGCACGGTGGGTGACGCACAGAAGCTAGGGGAAAACACGGTTTGTCAAACCATTGGCAAGGTGGTCCTCGCTCTGCAGGAGTAGGCTACATGAAAAGTTTCATTAATAGTGCTCCCCGGACATTTATCGACCATGTCCATAAAAGAGGGCTTTTATAAAATTGCCAGTAAGATATATTGATAGGGTGACATCACATGAACACTTTTTTTTAAGCAAATTTCACAAGTGTACTATACAATATAATACATGTTAAGAATTATTTTGAATCTTTTTTTTATTATTCTTCTGTTAATCTTATGATAGGATTCCCAGGTCATTGCAACATGTATGCAGTCTATTGCTCCAATCTCCACTGCTCTAGGGGAACATGAGGCAGATTATGTTAATAGGAAGTCCTATCACAGCCATAATGTTCAGGTAGAGATGATGTGAATATGTGAGATGATTATTTTCTGTGAGATGAATCTTTAAATTAATAGTAACATTAACAGATATAACAATGATTTACTAAACATTTCATCTGCAGACGACTTGTGGTCATGAACATATATGATCAAGTTTGGATGCCAAATGGCCTGGCTCCAGAGCTTGTCTCACAGATTTTCTGTGAGTCTGTGTTGTGTCAGCACAAAACACTGTTAATTTGAACTGAGATAGAAAAACCTACACAATAACCCCCTATCATGACCCTCAGACAGGGCCACAGCACCGCTTCAGTGTGGCCCTCAGTAAAACCAGAGTAAAGATAGAGATGACCTTTGGCATCCTAAAGGCACATTTCAACTGTGTTCGGCGCTTCAGAGTCACCAGAGCGGGCATCACAGATAGTGGCTGCATGTGCCATTCTGCACAATATAGCCACCAGTAGAAAGGAGCGAGAAACACCACAAAACCAGCTTCTCCCCGATGAAACTGACCCGATCACACTTGACCACCCAGCTGGTGCAGATGTCGATGCAATCACCATACAATATTACACTTAATAAAAGCACATTGAAACTGCAGATATGTCTCAAACTGTTTTATTGGTTTTGTGGGATGGGAGGGAGAAAGAGAGCAAGAGAAAGTTGCATTAATAAATATTCATACTAAAGTGTTACTTGGTTAAATAAGTTATACTAATATATATATATATATATATACAGTATATATATATATAACTATTTACATACTGAGATCAGTTTTATCCAGCTGTTTGATTTTGTTTGGAGCCTCCTCAGCTCACAGTCAGCTCCTTTAGTGTGCAGTCTAGTTCAAGTCTCCTTTAGTGTGCAGTCTAGTTCAAGTCTCCTTTAGTGTGCAGTCTAGTTCAAGACTCCTTTAGTGAACAGTCTAGTTCAAGTCTCCTTTAGTGTGCAGTCTAGTTCAAGTCTCCTTTAGTGTGCAGTCTAGTTCAAGACTCCTTTAGTGAACAGTCTAGTTCAAGTCTCCTTTAGTGTGCAGTCTAGTTCAAGACTCCTTTAGTGTGCAGTCTAGTTCAAGTCTCCTTTAGTGTGCAGTCTAGTTCAAGTCTCCTTTAGTGTGCAGTCTAGTTCAAGACAGTCTAGTTCAAGTCTCCTTTAGTGTGCAGTCTAGTTCAAGACTCCTTTAGTGTGCAGTCTAGTTCAAGACTCCTTTAGTGTGCAGTCTAGTTCAAGTCTCCTTTAGTGTGCAGTCTAGTTCAAGACTCCTTTAGTGTGCAGTCTAGTTCAAGACTCCTTTAGTGTGCAGTCTAGTTCAAGTCTCCTTTAGTGTGCAGTCTAGTTCAAGACTCCTTTAGTGTGCAGTCTAGTTCAAGACTCCTTTAGTGTGCAGTCTAGTTCAAGTCTCCTTTAGTGTGCAGTCTAGTTCAAGACTCCTTTAGTGTGCAGTCTAGTTCAAGACTCCTTTAGTGTGCAGTCTAGTTCAAGTCTCCTTTAGTGTGCAGTCTAGTTCAAGTCTCCTTTAGTGTGCAGTCTAGTTCAAGTCTCCTTTAGTGTGCAGTCTAGTTCAAGTCTCCTTTAGTGTGCAGTCTAGTTTGAGACTCCTTTTGTACAGGGCCCTGAGTGAGTCTGTTTCCACCTGAAACATAATTCCACCACAAACATTATCATTACAAGTTTTCTGGAGGCTCATCAAAATCACAAAAAGTTCCTTGACTTCCTACAAACACAGGACTGACTGTAATTTATGTCAAGGGTTTTGTCTTACCTTGTTCACATTTCTTCTGAAGCCCATTGAGGTAGAGGCCTCAGTTTCTGGGGCAGGTTGTGAAAAATCCTACAATAAAAGAGATGTGTAAGGGCCAGTCCCTTTTTTATGCCACACATTCAAATGTTTGCCACAATAAAAAGCCCAGTGCATTCACATCAGCAACTGTCTGAGAACACACAGACAGAGTGTCTTCATCATTTCCTCCACCCTAATAAATAAAAATAGGCCAATGTAAAGCATAACTGTTGTAAAGCAGGTTATGTTTGGTGTTCTGTCTGCTGCATACTGACCTCTGTGTGGGAGACTGTGTGCATGTGTGTTGGCTTCAACAGGGACACTGTATTTCCCTCTACTGCAGAACATACAGTCAGCCATATTTACAACTTAAAAAAAAG
The DNA here is from genome assembly GCA_022829025.1 of Squalius cephalus. Classification (NCBI taxonomy): domain Eukaryota; kingdom Metazoa; phylum Chordata; class Actinopteri; order Cypriniformes; family Leuciscidae; genus Squalius; species Squalius cephalus. The sequence goes on along the minus strand of CM040803.1, from coordinate 35,928,736 downwards.
TAGTAATGTATTGCTCACGTACCCAGTGTTACTTGCTTAGAGGAGCCCGCACCAGGGTCAGATTGTACAGCACCTGTAATCCCATCCATAATCGTCCGTCCCTTATTGCTACTCAGAGCCAACTACTCTGCCAGTGTATTCTGGTTTTCTGAATTTAATTCTTTATTTCTGTTTTCTGCAAACAAGTGTTTGTGATAAAATGTTCACAAAAGTAATAAAAGGTTGTGGTAAATACTCACCACTTTGAATTATATTTTTATATTTTGTCTTTATCTGCTGCCAAGAACATTTGGAGTTGGGGTTGCATCTAAAAATCAATGAATATTAATTTTTCTTAGTACCGGTACATGCACATTTTTATATATTATAAAAATAGGCTATAGGCTATATTACACGTATAGGCTACACATACATAATTTTACATAAATATAGAACGTATTTGTTTAACTTACACATTAACAATAAGCAATCTTTCTCCAACAGTCTTCTCTTGCTTTGGCCGCAGAAACCGTATTGTTTCGAGCTTGAAATACATATTTAAATTCATCGTAATTATGAATGATTATCTCTTGCTCCTCCGCGGAAAAATCGCGACCCGCGATTGGTTGTTCAGTGTCGACGTCACTCTTTTATGTGCACGCGCGCGTGGAGTAATCATAGCTTAAGATCAAAGCCTGAGTTGACAGAGAAAGTTGATGAGCTGCATCATGGTACCAATAAAGCCTGATTGCATCGGTTTGGTTTTGTCAACTCAAAACCAATCCTGTAACCCCGAGTTTGTTCAGCTACCTTCATGGTACAGGCCCCTGCTCGTCCATTTTTGAATACAGAGGACCACAGTGGAAATAAGCCTGTGGCTTTTTTGTGTATTTTATCCTCGACAGTTTTTAAAAATGTGTATGAATTGGGCTTGATTGTACTTGTTTTAACTTTTATTGTCAAATCAAATAAAGAAAGAAAAAAAAAACTTTGATAGAGTTGACCAATAAAATCGGCAGGGGCTCGAGCACTCAAAATCTTTCTGTAGGAGACTTTGAGCTTTGTAAGTCTGTAGATCTGTAGATGCAAAAAACAGCTAGGGGAGAGCGGGGCACAAAGTAATGCTTTTTGACTTTCTCAGTTTGTGTAAATCTGCTTATGGTTCATAGTACTTTTTTTTTCAACATTAATTTCACACATGTCTAGTACAATTATGTGGTTTTGTTTTATTAATACAGTATACTTTTTTTCTTGATATACCCCAAAAGAATGGAAGTGAAATGTGACAACATGCCCCATAGATGGGGTACATTGTAACATGTGAGGGGTACATAATAACATGACCATATGACAGCTTAAAATGTTCTGATCTAATAAAAAAAATATACAAGACAAACTAAAATATTTTCTAAATAAAATACAATTATTAACTTATTCATATAAAATAATGGCATTTTTTAATAATTAAATATAAACTCATTTTTGAGTTTTGAATACGAACACAGGAAAACAAAGCTATACAACATAGTTCAAAACAAATAAATAATTAGTAATTTCTGAACATTGACTCTCAGTCTTTATTCACCTTTCTCAATAAAATTAATAAAAGCATAGACTATAATAGAATATTTCTAATAGGGGCACATTGTAACGCAGTGTGACAACATGCCCCACCTGCACAACTGGGATTTAAACCCTGCTAGTGTCTTCTGCTAGTTAGCGAAGCATTAATGAACTATCTCATCTGTTAAATAACATATTGATTAAAATAATATCAGATTTGTCTTATTTTAAATAAACACAAAAAATAGAGATGAAAAATTAACTTAAGTAAGAAATTTACTTTTGCTATGGTTTACTAAATGTCTATGGATATCTTCCAAAAAAAATAAATAATTTTGGCGCAATTTTATCTCTATATAGTGTTGATATGGCAACTAGTAATCTAGTTGATATGACACAAAGTTTCGTCATGTGTGGAAGTATTTAAAACAAGTGTGTTACAACTTACATAACACACTAAAGAAAAAGAAAACATGAAAACGCATCTTTAATACATTAATACAAATCTAATGCAACTATTATTAAAAACATGTATAAACTCAAGCTCCCATTGTTTTCTAAAATTGAGCTTGAACTGTTTTTTCTTCATCTCATAATTATGAAAAATGAATATATCATTAGTCTTTGTCTCCCTCTGCTGGTACAACACAAACACAGAGATATTCAGGCTCTTTATTTACTCTGTAACAAAACTCAGAGCTTTTTGAGTTACTGTGCGTTTACACACATAAAATGATTAATCTATGAATGAGAAACTGTAATTTGCTGTGAAATAAAAGGTGTTTCACTGCCGCCTCATCAGGTCTGTCAGAGGATCGCTGAAATCTAAATGAAGTCTTCATTTATAACAGTAAAGTCACTGTATCTTCAATCTCTGTTGATTCTGTTGACTGAGTCTCTGTAGTGGATCCTTATTCACCATCAGATGATCATCAGAAGATCAGACTGTCATTTTAATCATAGTCAGTCCTAAAATACAACACAGTCATATGCAGTATGAGATATTACATCTGTCACATCTTTTCATAAGAAAACTAACTAGATAATCTATATTAATTCATTCTCAAACATGATCATATAGCTTCTATCTGATGCTCAAAGCCACTTTACAAAATCAAAAGCACATGAAAGGTCACTTTCACACAACGGACAGCTGATACAGAACCAGCAGAAAATGATCATTACACTCACTACACATTTAATATCAGTTAATAACAACCCAAATCTCAGATTATCACACACATAAGGCGTCTTTACACAGAAACCAAATCTGAAACGGCATAAAATCACAAAATGTGCATTTACACAGAATGTTTATTGCTTTTTTGTTTATTGAAGAAGCAGTCGAACAATAGGAGAGAACATCAATCTGTGTTTACTTTTCACAGTAAATTTTAGCGTGGTTATTTGTTGCTAGAGTTCTTATAATATATAACTCTTTTATATTTACTGTGTTTTACTCTGGCAAATCGCGTGCCCACGTGGCATTTGTTTGTGTCATGTCTTTGAGTTTTGCTTGGCTAAATAGTAGGGCGTGGCCAAAGCCAGTTAAAGTATTTCCCTTTCAAGGGAACTCGAGCTACGTCGAAGCGCTGCAGGAACGCCCCTTGTGTGAGTGCGCCATGAAGCACGTATGGAATCAGTCCAATGGTGAGACGGAACGTCATAGGCGGATGACGTCATCGACCAGGAAACTATAAAGCACCCCTGAATCATAACAGCGCTAGCTTCTGTGCCTTCAGCAAGAGCTCTGTGTGTATCATTGTCTCAAGTGTTTTTGTCTGTCCTTATTTTCACTTAGCAAGAGTTTTTCATATATATATAAAAAACGATATCATGGCGAGCGAACAGCAATATAGGAAGTGTGTTCCTCCCTGCACTCGCTATATTACGGGTGGGGATTCACACCAATTATGTGTTGTTTTTTTGGGAGTGCAGCATGCCCAGTCAGCTCTCGAGGGGGCTGACTGTGAGCATTGCAAGCGTTTAACACTATGAAAGCTGCGCTACCGCCGATCACTCTTCGAGGAGAGCGGCTCAGGTCCCGCTTCTGTCGAGGCAGGGCGGCGACTTCTGTCGTGGGGTTTGCAAATGGATCTGACAGAGGGGTTTGAGATGGGCCCAACCCTATCTCAGCCTTCACCTGTTAGATCCAGTGCCTCTGTCCCGGGTCTGGAAGCACGTGCTGCGGTTTCTTTCGCCCAGGCTGAGGCCTCAATATTGCAATTGTCCAGTTCTGAGGAGCTGGATGTTGTCATGAGAGCTGAGAGGGCCCAGCTCATAAGTTCTGGTCTCTCAACTGAGGTTGTTGAGACCATTCTTCACTCCAGAGCTCCATCCACGAGGAAGTTATATGCCTTGAAGTGGAAATTATTTACTTCTTGGTGCGGAGAACACCCGTTGGACCTGGTTAACTGCCCGGTGGGTGCAGTGCTGGAGTTCCTGCAGGAGCGATTCTCTGCAGGGTTATCCCCCTCCACACTGAAGGTGTACGTGGCGGCACTAGCAGCTTACCACGTCCCTTTGAGTGGAGTCTCATGACTTCATGACGCACTCACGCAGGGGCGTTCCCGCAGCGGCTAGTTCCCTCTTCAGGGAACTAGGGCTACATACGTAACCGAGACGTTATTTTACCCATCTGCTTGTACATGTTAGAAGAAGCAGTTGAACAACAGGAGAGAACATCAGTCTGTAAGTGTTTACTTTTCACAGTAGATTTTAGCGTTGTTCTTTGTTGCTGGGAAACTGTTTTATATTTACTGTGTTTTACTCTGGTAAATTGCGCGCCCACATGGTATTTGTTTGTGTGTCGTGACTTTTGAGTTTTGCTTGGCTAAATAGTAGGGTGTTGCCTGCTGTATTCAATAACGAGGAATTAGGCGTGTATAAAATAGGTTAGTGCACCGCGATCATGGCAGCCATCGTGTGTGTAGCCCTCATCGTGTGAAGACCGAAGAGTGTAAAGATCAATGACTTTGTGCGACTCCACCGAGCAATGACACAGACAAGGCACTTGAGTATTAATTTCTTGTTGTTTGTTTAATTTTCTTGTTGTTTCCTTTCTCTTCAACACAACTTTTCATCTGATCTTTCTGTTTGTGAGCTCTCTTACACTGTGTTTTCAAATCCCTACTATTACTAACAAACGTAAATCTAATGTCACACGTCGGAGGCAGTACAATCCTAACAATCTGTGTATCTTTCCGGTGTCTTCTAGTACTATATTCTCTTTTCCTATTGGTCTCTGGAATTGCCAGTCCGCTGTAAACAAAGCTGATTTTGCCCTGACTGAGACCTGGATCAGACCAGAGGAGACTGCCACACCGGCTGCCCTCTCCACTAACTTCACTTTCTCACACACCCCTCGCCTGACTGGTAGGGGTGGAGGTACTGGTCTGCTCATCTCAAACGACTGAAAATTTGATCCTTTTACCACCTCTGTGTGACAATAGCTCATTTGAATCACATTCAATTACAATCACTAGCCCTATTACAATCCATTTTGTAGTTGTATATCGTCCCCCATGTCAGCTTGGCAGTTTCTTGGAGGAGCTTGATGTGCTACTCTTATCCTTCTCTGAGGATGGTACTCCTCTCATAGTTCTTGGAGACTTCAACATCCACCTAGAGGCTGCCAGGGTCCACAGGCTGCTGATTTCCACACTCTGCTAGCCTTATTCGACCTCAAACGAGTATCTACGGCGGCTACTCACAAATCAGGTAACAAATTGGACCTTATTTACAAATGCTACTGCTCCACTGACCATACACTAGTCACTCCACTGCAAACCTCAGATCACTTCATCCTCACTCTCAACCTCAACCTGCCTCAGGACACAACACACACTCCTCCACAGGTCACCTTTCGGCGAAACCTACGCTCACTCTCACCCTCTCGCCTATCCTCTCTGGTCTCATCCACACTTCCTCCACCTGATCAGCTTTCAACACCAGATACTAACAGTGCAACTGATAATCTTTTCTCCACTTTAACATCCTGCTTGGACAACTTCTGCCCCCTTTCCTCCAGGCCAGCATGCGCCACACCCTCTGCCCCCTGGCTATCTGATGTTCTCCGTGAACATCATTGTAAACTCAGGGGTGCAGAAAGTGGCGCAAATCGAAAGATCCTACTGACCTTGGTCTCTATCAATTCCTCCTCTCTTCCTTCTCTGCTAATATCTCTACTGCTAAAATGACTTACTATCACAACAATAGTGAACAAAAATGAACAATTCTTCTGACTCCAGCATGCTTTTCAAAACCTTCTCCTTTCTTCTCAACCCTCCTCCTCCTCCTCCTCCTTCATCAACCCTAACAGCTGACGATTTTGCCACATTCTTCATAAATAAAACAACCACAATCAGCGGCCAATTTACCAATCCACAAACTGACACACACATTTTACCAGCTAAACACACATTCTACCCTCCTTCTCTCTACTATCAGAGGCAGAAGTCTCCAAACTCCTTTCCAATCGTCTCCTTCTCCTTACCTACTTCAAGCCATTTCATCCTCGGTTCTACCTGCACTCACACACATCATAGACACCTCTCTTCACAATGGTACCTTTCCGACAGCATTTAAGCAGGCTCGTGTAACCCCACTGCTTAAAGGAGAACTCCGGTCAATTTTAACATTGAGCTCATTTTTTTTGTAAATTTGGAGTGCTGTCAATACAGAGAACAACGACAAAAATCGGTGTTGCCTACACCGAGTTATCCTCTTTTTAAAATTTGCACCCTGTTGACTTCAATGGGGCAAGTTTTAAACCTGCTTTTAGCCTCTTAACATCCTTGATGTGTCATTACAAGTGCACAGCCAGAGGTGTCAAAAGTATTCACATTTATTACTCAGGTAGAAGTATAGATACTAGGGTTTAAAAAGACTTCTGTAGAAGTTGAAGTATCAACTCAAGCTTTTTACTCAAGTAAAAGTATAAAAAAAAATATTTCAAAACTACTTAAAGTATAAAAGTAAAAGTAATGTAAGGAAAAAACTCTCTCTCTCTCTCTCTCTCTCTCTCTCTCTCTCTCTCTCTCTCTCTCAATATTTGACGCGATTTGCCCCGATTTCTCCCTCGCTTACCTGACGCGATTTGCCCCGATTTCTCCCTCGCTTACCGCATCTAGGTTTCCTTCGGAGGACTTTTGGCGCTGCGCACAAACAAATGTGACTACAGCCTCTCACAAGTTAGAAAGACACCACAACGCCAATCAGTTTAGCGATGTATTCAGGAGGCGGGAGTCAGGTCTAAACCGTTTGTGTAATTGGCCAATTTTTTTTTTTTTTTTTTTACGATGACAAGCCGAAATTAAATAGGAGTAACGAGGCTATTTTTAAAATGTAAGGAGTAGAAAGTACAGATAATTGCGTCAAAATGTAAGGAGTAGAAGTAAAAAGTCGTCTGAAAAATAATTACTCCAGTAAAGTATAGATACCCCAAATTTATACTTAAGTAAGGTAACAAAGTATTTGTACTTCGTTACTTGACACCTCTGTGCACAGCTAATGTGAGTGATTCCTTCAGAGTGATCACGGGTGAATCTGACTGCAGTAGATGTGAAAGATATTAATAAAAATGATGTTATTTCAGCCAGCGCTCATACCTGTATTTTCTTCCTGTTTTCGTTCGAAGTCCAAAGTAATCAATTGTCGAGTTCATGCGCGTGATCATAGGTAACTAAACCTATGCGTGTGAACTCGACAATCGATTACTATGGGCTTCGACCGAAAACAGGAAGAAAATACAGGTATGAGCGCTGGCTGAAATAACATAATTTTTATTAATATCTTTTTTTTTTTTTTTACAATACATAATAACATAATTTTTATTAATATCTTTTTTTTTAATTTTTATTAATATCTTTCACATCTACTAAAGTATTTGTACTTCGTTACTTGACACCTCTGTGCACAGCTAATGTGAGTGATTCCTTCAGAGTGATCACGGGTGAATCTGACTGCAGTAGATGTGAAAGATATTAATAAAAATGATGTTATTTCAGCCAGCGCTCATACCTGTATTTTCTTCCTGTTTTCGTTCGAAGTCCAAAGTAATCAATTGTCGAGTTCATGCGCGTGATCATAGGTAACTAAACCTATGCGTGTGAACTCGACAATCGATTACTATGGGCTTCGACCGAAAACAGGAAGAAAATACAGGTATGAGCGCTGGCTGAAATAACATAATTTTTATTAATATCTTTCACATCTACTGCAGTCAGATTCACCCGTGATCACTCTGAAGGAATCACTCACATTAGCTGTGCACTTGTAATGACACATCAAGGATGTTAAGAGGCTAAAAGCAGGTTTAAAACTTGCCCCATTGAAGTCAACAGGGTGCAAATTTTAAAAAGAGGATAACTCGGTGTAGGCAACACCGATTTTTGTCGTTTTTCTCTGTATTGACAGCACTCCAAATTTACAAAAAAATTAGCTCAATGTTAAAATTGACCGGAGTTCTCCTTTAAGAAACCACTCTAAATCCAGCACATCTGGAAAATTACAGACCGGTATCTCTTCTTCCATTCGTCGCGAAAACGCTTGAACGAGTTGTTTTCAACCAGATTTCTTCCTTCCTTACACAGAACAACCTCTTAGACAACAATCAGTCTGGTTTCAAAAGCTCAACTGAGACTGCCCTGCTCTCAGTAATTGAAGCTCTGAGACTGGCAAGAGCAGCTTCCAAATACTCAGTTCTCATCCTGCTGGATCTATCTTTTTCCAAAGAGCCAGAAAGAAGAATTATGCAATCGTTAGTGTTTCAGGCAGGTCGTGTGTGGGTGAAATATCATCCTCAAGAAGATGATTTTTGGAATACAATATAACAGTGACGGCGAATAAGCATTTAGCGTATCTGAGAGAAATGTAGCAGCGCGTTGATCTGCCAGTCTCTTTAACCCTCTGAGGTCGGCAATCACGCCGGCGTGATTTGCTCGGTTTTTTTCTTATCAGTTCAAACGAGAGTCCAAATACTCTGTTGACTTTGATCTTACAAACCAGTTTCATACATCAATCGATCCTGTTAAGTGTGTATTATTTTTGTGTATACTCACAATAAAAACAAAGTGTTGTGCTTTTTGCCAAATAAAGAAAAATAAACATGATGTGAGTTCTGCTTTCTCTCTGTCAGTGAAGTCAATTCTGAAACACGTCCGAAAATGAACAATAACTCAGCAAATACTCAGTCAAACAGGCAAACAGACACACAGGCATGAAGCTTGAATTATCTTCTTTTAAATGAAGTAATTTTTATAAAAAACTAATATTCTCAGTTTATGTAATCTGTATGAAAAGACCGAGATGTCAGTCGTTCTCATCTCAGCTAATTATTTTTTAATGTGACCCCGCCCACGGAGAGCGCGCGCTATTCAAACCCATATCAGCTCAAGAAAACACATCAAGTTTATGGAGATCATTGTACATGTTTACACCGTCTCGCGACGTTGTGTGGATAATAATAATGGAAAATGTACCTCAGAAGTGCTGGAATTTCGAGGAGCAATGGATGGAATACTGTAGTAAGTTTTTTTCATTCTCAAGTGAATCGCGTTTCTGTGTGTGAATGAATGAATGGCAGAGATGCGCGCTGTTTACCACAACTCGCAAAAAGACGGTTTAAATTTGAATCACGTTTCTGTGTGAATGAATGATCTTCTTTTAGCAAACTATATTGCTATACTGAGATGAGTAAAAATTTACTGAAATATGTTGAAATAAAATGTATTTGTATAAGCAACGTATTAAACTGCAAATTAACATTTATATTTCTTATATAAACGAAAGACCTATGTTACAGACATATGAAAGACAACATTTCGTTGACTAGTTTTGGATAGATTATACATTTTTACTGTAAAATATCTGCCACCTCAAATAAGCTTTTGTTTGCCAATTTTTGCTCATATGTTAAATACAGTATGTTTTGTCAAAAATAATCAATCAAATCCTTAACTTTGAAATATGTATGATAAAATGTATACTTTAGTTTTTACAAAGAAAGATTACACTTGAATTGTTGTTGTAATTGTAACCTTTTTAATAAAAAATATATTTACAAGGTAGATGTAAACAAACTATTAAAAGGTAAATATAAGCCTTTTCTTTAAATATTTTTAATTTTGTTTTATTAGTGACAAATTTGGGGAGAGGATACATATTCCGAAACTGAAAATATGAGAATTAACTGCACAATTACTAGACATGTTTTCCTTGGATATTATACAATTTGCAAGCACAATTTGTGAACAAAAAAAAAAAAAAAATGAGATGCTTCCAACTGTGAACCAGTTTGGTAGAATATATATATATATACATATTGCTCTTGCATTCTTTCTTGTGGCTCAGTGACACAACTGAATGAATGGCTCAAGTATGCGGGCCCCATTGTCTCCTCAGGTGTGAACCACTAAATATGCATGATGATGTTGGATCGTTGACGCCCACTTGCATATTGCCTTTGCAAACAGAAAGTGTTTTGCAAAATTTAAATCAATGTATTGTTTTATGTGAATGATTAGGGAGGGTGATTTTCACATCATTTTGAAGAAAAAGCTCTAGACATCCAACAACATCCATTAGTCAAAAGTCTTATTGACACATATTTAGTATGTGTTTTGTGGCCTTATTTCAGAAACTTTAGTTTTTAGTTTTTTCAATAACCATGCATAAACATTATTCTCTCAAAAATACAAACATGTACATTCATGTTGCTCACATATTATGGTAGCCCTGTTTGTGCTAAATAGAGTGTAATTACACCTTTGCCATTAATATGTTTATAAGCAACTGAAAAAAGCACAAATGTCAAGGCATGTCAGAACATCTCAAGGACCCCAACATACCTTAGACCCCAGAGGGTTAAAGGAAGATTACACATGTCGTTGACTCTGTTATTTTGGTGGCTTGCTTCACGATGCGAGTACAGGACACTTTTACTTTGTTGTCCCTTGTTGGCTGACATTTTTTAATTTGGCTAAAACAATATGAAGCTAGGCCGATATGTTTAGTCTTCCGCTTCTTGATTCTCGTGCCGCGCTTTGGTTGTCATGACAATGACGTAGTTTAGAGCGACGCAAGATTGCGTTCATTTACACTGAACCAAAACAATATCAGAGTCATCTTTGATACTAGGGGCTGAGGTGGGTCAGACCTGTCATATTTTAAGTCTGCTTTTATGCGGCATTGTGTCTTTACATATAACTCACATAGAGCAGACACAGAGCCGCTTTAGAGCAGCCTTAACTCGCTGTGTAAAGATGCCTACAGAGTCAGTTAAAGGGGAAATAAACATTAATATTATTGGAAAGAGAAAAAATGTCCAGGGTGCTCAAGGAGTTCAAAAAAAGTTTTTGAAGGTGCTCTTTGGGGTCGGGAATTCAGTGAAATGTAGTAGAAGGAAATCCAAGGCACTCTTCTTTAGAAAATTATAAAAAGCCTTTATTGGACTGGCTATTTTATGATAGAAAATTGAAAAGACATGGGAAAAAAAAAAAAACAACCCACGCGTAGCGGCACAATCAGCCTTCTTCAGGGTTCTTCAGCCTACCCTGAAGAATGCTGATTGTGCCGCTACGTGTGGGTTGTTTTTCAATGTTTTGTCAAAAATAAAGTCATCAACTAAGATGTTATTATAGTGTTTGTTCCAATGTAGGCTATTTTCAAACTAATGAATCCTTAACTTTGAAATACGTATGATAAAATGTATACTTTAGTTTTAACAAAGAAAGATTACACTGGAAATATTGTTAAAATTTTAATTGTTGTTGTAATTGTATAAACTTTTAAAAATAAAATAGCAAACAAATATATATTACAAGGATAGATGTAAACAAAATCTTAAAAGGTCAATATAAGCCTTCTCTTTAAATTATTTGTATTGTGTTTTATTAGTGACACATATGGGTAGAGAATAGATTCCAAAACTTTCTGAAAATACAGTATGAGAATTAACTGAACAATTACTAGAAATGTTTACCTTGGATATGATACAATTTGCAAGCATAATTTAAAAAAAAAAAAAAACCAACAACTGTGATTCCAACTGTGAACCAATTTTGTGTGTGTATATGTATATAGTCCTTGCATTCTCTCTTGTGGCTCAGTGACACACCTGAAAGAAAGGCTCATCATGCAGGTCGTTGTCTCCTCAGGTGTGAACCTCTCATTATTCATGATGGTGTTGAATGATCCAACACCATCATTATTCATGATGGTGTTGGATCATTCACGCCCCTATGCATATTGCCTTTACAAACAAAAAGTGTCTTACAAAATTTAAATCAATGAATTGTTTTATGTGAATGATTAGGCAGGATGATTTTCACATAATTTTGAAGAAAAAACTCTAGGCGGCAAAATGCAATATTCAGAAGTCTTGTGGACACATATTTAGTATGTGTTTTGTGGCCTTATTCCAGAAACTTTCATTTTTAGTTTTTTCAATAACCATGCATAAACATTATTCTCTCATAAATACAAACATGTACATACATGTTGCTCACATATTATAGTAGCCCTGTTTGTGCTAAATAGAGTGTAATTATACCTTTGCCATTAATATGTTTATAAGCAACTGAAAAAAACACAAATGTCAGGGCATGTAAAAACATCTCAAGGACCCCAAAAACACCTTAGACCCCAGAGGGTTAAACACATTTTAAAGTTCAGAGACCTACAGAAACTGAAGCTGAATTTAACCCTCTGGGGTCTGAAGTGCTTTCTGGGTCCTGGGGGTGTTCTGACATGCTCTGACATTTGTGCTTATTTCTGTTACTTGTGACATTTTCATGGCTAAAGTCGGATTACACTGTATTCAGCACAGACTCTGCTACAATAATATGTCAGCAGCATGTATGTAAAAGTTTGTAGTTTTGAGATAGTCACGTTTATGCATGGTTTGTGAAAAAAACAAAAAATAATTGTCACTGAAATAAGGTCATGAAACCCATACTGATTATTTCTTCACAAGACTTTTGAAAATTGTATCCAAAAATAAAATTAAAAAAAATAAAATTGAAAATATTTGCTCCAAAACTATGTGAAAATCATCCTGACAACTCATTCAGATAAAACAATATATCGATTTTAAATTTGTAAGACATGTTTTGTGTAAGAAATCTTTATGCGAGGAGGCGTGAACACATCATGAATATTAATGTCTTTCACACCTAAGAAAGACAAAGACCCTCCCATAATGGCCCTATTAGGTGCTATCAGGCCCTATCATTCTGAGCAACCTTGCACAAAGAATGAGGAGATTTAAAAAAGAATGGCTTTTTGATTGTTTGGATTTATTTACAACATAACATAATCCAAAGATACACAACAAAGGACAAAAAAGCACATTATTTAACACACTGATCTAAAGACAGAGACTTGAACAGTCACACACCTTTGTGCCATTCATGAAACATAGTACATACCTGTAATTTCCAAGGTGTTTGATTTTTCATTTACCATGTTCATGTACTCATGTGAATGTTGAAGTCAGCAGGACTCATCAGTGGGGCATCTGGTCCCTGTATGAAAGTAAAAATAAAAACCTGTGAACATGCTGATATGAAGAGAAACTATAGGTGTTTCTCTTTGTGAACACTATAGGTGTTTCTCTTTCTCATTCTGAGCACCTTGATCAGAATGATGAAGAGACCAGGCTGCACGATTTTGGGAATACGTTTTAGATTTTTCTGGTTAAAATTGCGATTTGTAAAATGTACAAAATACACACACACACACACACACACACACACACACACACACACACACACACACACACACAAAAACCTTTTTGTAGGTTGAAAAGGACTACACTAGAGAAAAATATATTGATTATCATATGTTACTTCAAATGTTTCCATTCGTTATGACGTTATAACATGAGATTGGAGTAAAAACATGAAGCCTAATGCACAGCACGACTGACTCAAACTCAGCGAGTGTGGAGAACATTTACTGAAGCGATCGAGCCGCTCCAAACTGAAACATTACTGTTAACATCTACATTTGAGCAGATATCCACAAACAAAGTATTTAACAGTAAACACGGGTCTAAACATTATAATAATAACCATATTAGAGTAAACTCTCATACTAGCCTACTTTTATCATGCTGTGTTTTATTATCGAAAAAACATCCTCGTGTCATACATGCATATACATTTAGCATTGAAAGGTTGCCTCTAGTTCACATTTCAACATGTGTCTGTCTATATATAGATAGCCTACATTCATGTTTTTACTCCTATCTCATTTCTTAATGTACATTTTATTCTGGCACCAGTTTACCTAGTAGCTACAATGTAACGTTTATACAACAATAACATGCTTACTATAAGGAGAGGAAATGTCTTACCTTAAAAATCTTCTCATCTTTAAATCGCGTTCTTCTAATTCTTCTGAGGTAAATCCAAGGTAAACAGCACAGCACAGCACAAACACAGTCTCAACGAAAAGCAGAGAAGTGCGTTACTGTAGTCTCTGATTCTTTGTTTTGAGGTAATGAGGGCGTTTACAGGCCGGCGTGGACTATTTGCATGTCAATCACTCGTGCGCGCATGGGCGTGGTCACATTAGAGTTAATTAGCTCGGACTGGAGAAACTGTACATGTCGTTGCTTTCATACGGATTACTTAAATAGAGAACATTTGTTTTTGATAATATTTACATCATTTAAAAATAGAGACTTCAAGCTAAAGACATATGTTTCATGTCACAGTGACAAGCATTCTCTGAGTTACAGATCATTTTCTGTCGCGTTTCAGAATGATCTTCACATTGAGAGAGACGGGAGAACGCGCATCATGTTTATTTTCTTTATGAAAAACACAACATTGTTTTTATTATTAGTGTACACAAATAAAAGAAGACATTTAAAGGGTTAGTTCAGTAGGGTCTGTCAGTAATTACTCAACCTCATGTTGTTCCAACCCCGTAAGACCTTCGTTCATCTTCGGAACACAAATTAAGATATTTTTGATGAAATCTGAGAGCTGATCACTCCTCCATAGGCATCTAAGTGATTGAAACTTGCTGGCCCAAAAAGGTTATTAAAGAGATCGTTAATATAGTCCAAGTGACTTCAGTGGCTCAATCTTAAGTTTATCAAGCGACGAGAATACTTTTTGTGCGCAAAAACAAACAAAAATAACGGCTTTATTCTACTATTCATTTCCTTCTCTCTGGGCCTCGTAGTGTTTTTGCGTCTGTGTTGCACGTCATTACGCATCACACACATGACAAGCGTCGACCAATAGTGAGCCTACGTGGTGACGTGCAACACAGACGCGCTACGCAAAAACACTTCGTAAACTAACTCGAGGCTCAGAGAGAAGGAAATGAATAGTAGAATAAAGTTGTTATTTTTATTTATTTTTGTGCACAAAAAGTATTCTCGTCACTTGATAAACTTAAGATTGAGCCACTGTAGTCACTTGGACTATATTAACGATCTCTTTAATAACTCTTTAATTCTGGGCCAGCAAGTTTCAATCACTTAGAAGCCTATGGAGGAGTGATCAGCTCTCAGATTTAATCAAAAATATCTTAATTTGTGTTCCAAAGATGAACGAAGGTCTTACGGGGTTGGAACAACATGAGGGTGAGTAATTACTGACAGAATTTTCATTTTTGGGTGAACTAACCCTTTAACAGCTATTTGAGTCTGTTTTGCACTGATTAGAAAAAAAGCTAGACTATCGAGCTGGCGCAATAGCCGACCCCAGGGGGTTAAGACTCAGTTCTCAGACAAAATATTCACACACACACACACACACACACACACACACACGTTGTGTTACTGAACCTGGTACAATTTACTTATATTTCTAGTGAGTAAATAAGCCATTTGAATATGATGTCAAAATATGATGATACAAATCGTTAAAAACTATTCTTACCATAGTGTCTCCAGTTTATAATGTGGATCATCCTGCAGATCCTTTAACAGATTCACTCCTGAGTCTCCTAGATTATTCCCAGACAGATCCAGTCTTCTCAGGTGTGAGGGGTTTGATCTCAGAGCTGAAGCCAGAGCAGCACAACCTTCATCTGTCACACCACAATCACTCAACCTGTAGAGAACAATGACACACATTAAGCCTATATCCAGAGATAAACATGACCACTTAAAACAAATAAAATAACAAAATGCAGATCAATATCAAATACTCATAAGGTCACATTGTGAAAATAAATCATTTAGGATTAAGGGATTGATTAAAGAGTTTGTACAGTATAAAAATCATTATTTCTATGGAAAGTCCCCATAAAACATGGAAACCCAACATGTGTGTGTGAGGCCATTCTTAAAAATATTTTGCCGTAACAGCCAAAAAAAAAAAAAAAAAAAAAAGGGTCGGTAGGTCGGTCTAAATTTTTTTTTTCAAGATTCAATGTAAAAAAAATAAAAAAAATTTTGGTCATGGGTATTACGTAGGTATGAATTTAAACAAATTTTCATATCAGGACTTCACTGACACTGACAGAACTTCGTGCTAAGTTAAAGAGGTGTTGAGAGAAAAAAAAGAGAGATTTTGATAAAAAAATAAAATAAAATTAAAAAATACATTATTAAATGTATAATATAATACATATATTAAATAATTAGAAAACCTGAATGACCTGAACACCAAAGAATAATATTAACTATTGAGCGCTGGTGACGTGCTCATGTGTAAGGTGACGCTGCCAATAACGCACCTAAAAGCTGTCACAAAGAACCGGCAAAAGTAATGATTATTAGTATGTCAAATATATCAAGGAGACATTTCAATTGTTTATTAATAAACAAGTGTTTTCTGTGTCAAAGATGAAGTTGATGATGCTGACTCGCGATCTTCGCAGCAGTGAACGCACCAGAGAGAAATGCACATTTCATGGATTACATAAGCAGAGAACAGTCTGTTTTCTTTCGTTTTGAATTGTTTTGTTTAAAAGTACACATTTCATGCTTTCTATATATATATATATATTTCTCAGGTCTGTGAGGCAAGTAGCTTATACGCTGAGTTTCGGTTCATTTAAAGTCCAACTGAAATCAAAATTAACCCTATTTACTTTGTTAGCGCATATTACTAGTCTTGTGGTGAAAAATGAATCTGTGCAAGTTAATACACAGAAAAAAATTGTTTGCCGTCGTAATCTTGACGGCTTGGGTTGGGAAACGCTATTCCCTCAAACAGTTAGTCTGTTATGAGCAGAGATGGAGAGGAGGAGCGCTAGAGTAAAACCCTGCCCTCTGTTCAATATTCCTTTTCACTGGGAAATACGTCACAACACTGGAGAAAAGTCGTTTGCAACTTCCGGTTCACTCAGACTTTAAGAGACGAGCGCGCCGGCACCTCCGTGTCCTGATTATATTGCCTGCATGCTATATTTAGCCTACCACTTATTTATTAAATCCAGGAAATTGGTTGATGAAACGTTGATTAAAATTAAGATACAATTAATACAAAACGAAATTCACTTTAAAGAAAGGCATTCTACAAAAACAAATTTAATGAAGTGGTCAAAATCATGTCTGCCCACTCCATTTGTCTCCCGATATTTTTTCTGGATCATCTTATCTTATTCATGCTTTTCACTTTTCATATAATCAACATGAAATTTTAAAATATATATATTATTTTATTTAAACATGAATATGAAACTAAATCGTTTTTTAATGACTGGGCTACAATGCCTATTAGCCTACAGTAGGCCTACAGAGAAATTTAATGTCGGAGTGTCTTGCCAGTGAGTATATGGGGGGAAATATACGATTTTCAATCAATCATCGAATATTATTTTGCTTGATATGCCAATCATTAATATTTGGTATTTTAAATGCCTGTTTGAGATCTCATGCGAAAGTTTTAATTGTAGTGCCGCTTTCAGAGCGCTCACGTCCGTAACATTGTTTCTTCCTCATAAATGCGAACGCGAAAAATAAAATAAAATGAATATATTATGTTCTTTGGAGAGCCGAACCTTCTTAATCCAGTGGGTATATTACTTTTGGTTTGCACAGTGTAATTCATAGAATTACTAAAATATATTTTACCACCTAAAAGTTAAAGATTTTTTGAGTCACCTCCGGACCATAACGCAAGTGTATTTCCCTCATATTAAATATAAAACGCATGTGTATACTGATATTTTTCTAACGTCTGGACTCCTTTATTAAGGGAGTATGGATGTATAAACAGACGTTTCAATATATTAGTATTAAACACATTTTCTGATAATTTATATTTCAAGTTTTGACTGCAAATGTCACGTCCATAACGCGGGAATTGCCCAATAGTAATGTAAAGATGTGGTAGCATTAGCATTTTTATTTAAAAGAAAGAGCGTAGCCTATGCTTGTATGTAGGCCTATGGGCAATTTATATTCACAATACTTACTAAAATATAATTAATTTTATTTTATTGCATTTGTATTAGTTGTTTGAAGAGTAAAAAAAAATCTGTCGGTCTTAACGCAAGTTTACAACCGGCAAGTCGGTCGGACTAAAAGGGGAAAAAAAATAATTAATTGGGTCGGTCCTAAATTGGCAGGGTCGGTCGGGTTACGGCAAACAATAATATTTTTAAGGATGGCCTGAGTGTGTGCTTAAGGTATTTGTAAACATTTTAAGGAACGTGTGTGTGTGTGTGTATGTGTGCTTAATGTATTTATAAACATTTTAAGCAACGTGTGTGAGTGAGATTAATGTATTTGTAAACATTTTAAGGAGTGTGTGTGTGGGGTGTGTGTGTGTGTGTGTGTGTGTGTGTGTGTTTAATGTATTTGTCCAATCCAGTCCAATCCTAACAACCTGTGTACTTTTCCGGTGTCTTCTAGTACTATATTCTCTTTTCCTATCGCTCTCTGGAATTGCCAGTCCACTGTAAACAAAGCTGATTTCCTTACATCTATTTCTAGTCATTCAGGTCTCAGCCTATTGGCCCTGACTGAGACCTGGATCAGACCAGAGGACACTGCCACACCGGCTGCCCTCTCCACTAACTTCACTTTCTCACACACCCCTCGCCTGACTGGTAGGGGTGGAGGTACTGGTCTGCTCATCTCAAACGATTGTAAATCTGATCATTTACCACCTCTGTGTGACAACAGCTCATTTGAATCACATGAAATTACTATCACTTGCCCTATTAAAATCCATTTTGTAGTTGTATATCGTCCCCCAGGTCAGCTTGGCAGTTTCTTGGAGGAGCTTGATGTGCTACTCTCATCCCTCCCTGAGGATGGTACTCCTCTCATAGTTCTTGGACACTTCAACATCCACCTAGAAAAACCTCAGGCTGCTGATAACAAGTATCTACTGCGGCTACTCACAAATTAGGTAATAAATTGGACCTTATTTACACACGCTACTGCTCCACTGACCATACACAAGTCACTCCACTGCACACCACAGATCACTTCCTCCTCACTCTCAACCTCAACCTGCCTCAGGACACAACACACGCTCCTCCACAGGTCACCTTTCAGCGAAACCTACGCTCACTCTCACCCTCTCGCCTATCCTCTCTGGTCTCATCCACACTTCCTCCACCTGATCAGCTTTCAACACCAGATACTAACAGTGCAACTGATAATCTTTTCTCCACTTTAACATCCTGCTTGGACAACCTCTGCCCCCTTTCCTCCAGGCCAGCATGCGCCACACCCTCTGCCCCCTGGTTATCTGATGTTCTCCGTTGTGAACTCAGGGGTGCAGAGAGGAAGTGGCGCAAATTGAAAGATCCTACTGACCTTGGTCTCTATCAATTCCTCCTCTCTTCCTTCTCTGCTAATATCTCTACTGCTAAAATGACTTACTATCACAACAAAATTAACAATTCTTCAGACTCTCGCATGCTTTACATGCACGTCACTCCTCTCCTCACAAAATTGCACTGGTTGCCAGTTGCCATTCGCATCAAATTCAAGTCACTGACGTTTGCCTACAGAACAACCACTGGTTCTGCTCCCTTTTACTTTAACTCTTTACTTCGGACTTACATGCCATCCAGGAACTTGCGCTCTGCAAGCGAACTTCGTCTTGTGGTGCCATCTCAAAATCTCTTTCTCGGACCTGGTGGAATGATCTGCCTAACTCAACCAGAGCTGCTGAGTCCATAGCCGGCTGAAGACGCTTCTTTTTCGACAGCACTTGATCCAGTAATACTAACGTTATGTATATTAACTGAAAGGTAAACTTCTAAGAACGTGAAGCTGAAACGCGGGCTAGTGAGAGATTTCATGTTTGTCATGATGACGTCTAAAGTCCCCGCCAAAGGATGTAGTCCCTTTTAGCAACTTGTTTGCAACCACCGTTTAAAAATAAATAAATCACAAGCAGGTTATAACTGGTGTGTTTTATGTCATAGATCAAAACGTGAAAATATTTAGAGGCTTTGTTAACCACAGACCTTATTTCAGGCGATTTAGCAAAAACCCATTAAAAAAACCCATAGACTTTAGGGCGAGGGAACCGGTAGTGTTAAAATGCTAACTCACTTCCGTGTTTTGTTCTACAAAGTGACGTCATAACTTCGGCACTCTATAGGTTACCTTTTGTAACTTTACAAAAAGATCCATTTATATTTAATTTATTCAGTAATGAATATGCAGTGTTTTTTTCACATTTGATTGATTACTGTAGTTTTTGTTGTAGTATCAAAATTGTAATAATGAATTGATATTTCACTGGTGTCTAAACATTTGTACCCGACCCAATCCTCAGCACTGAACCCTTCTGGAGCTCCTATAAATATGTGCTGTACTGTTAAATAAAAGATAAAATATGATATGATGGGTGAATGTAACATAAGCTCTTTTAATAATAATAATTTAGCAGGCTTAATTAAGCATGAAAATAACTGAAGGAAATATTTATTTGATGAACAAATTAAGCCAACTAATATGAATTTATATTCTTTTGGTTTCTCTACCAATACATTTAAAAATTACAAATGCAGTGAAAATACAGGTATCGGCGAGTACAAAAAATTAAAGTATCAGTAACGGTCTTGTTCTGAAAAAAGTGGTATCGGTGCATCCCTACTATTTGTATGTAGTCTTTTAATATATTAACTACAGCTTATATACTATTCATTAAAAAAAAAAACTAGGCAAGGCAAGTTGATTTACAGCAAACATTTGTAATTTAAAAACCCTCTTCACTGTATCCTGCAACTGTTGTCTGGTTTGTAGTTCGTCCGGTTTATTTAACTGTTAGTATTACTTTCATTTGGGAGATAATAATATAGTAAGATGTAAATGTTCCTCTTCAGGGAGACTCCTCACCGCTGCCTTCTACCGCCGGCAGGATCTAATGGCTCAAGCTGGAATCTGTCGCTGAACCACCGGATGGGGCTTACACCAAAGATATACTGTATACACTATCTACTGTACATATTAATCCTTATTCACTCAGAGTCTTTATGGTAGAAATTATCTTACCCCAGTATCTCCAGTTTACAATGAGAATTCTCCAGTACAGCAGAGATCAGCTTCACTCCTGAGTCTCCTAGTTTATTCTCAGACAGATCCAGTTCTCTCAGGTGTGAGGGGTTTGATCTCAGAGCTGAAGCCAGAGCCGCACAACCTTCATCTGTCACACCACAATCCCTCAACCTGTAGAGAACAATGACACACATTAAGCCTTTAACCAGAGATAAACATGACACTTAAAAAATAAATCACATAATGCTGTCAATATAAAATATATACAAATATTAATTAGAAAAAAGTTGTTGAATTACATCAGTTAGGATTGGGGGTTCAATATACAGTTTGTACAGTATGAAAATCATTATTTATATGGAAAATCCCCATAAAACATGGAACATGGTGTGTGTGTGTGCAATTAATGTATTTGTTAACATTTTAAGGAACTTGTGTGTGTTAGAACTGTGAGAAAACTCGGAAAAGAACTAGGACAAAATTTACTCACCAAACTATCGCAATATTTTGGGTCACACTTTTAAAATATATATTTTTATTATTCCAGAATCAACATTGATTCAAATTAAATTGCTTTAGTTTTGTCCTTGCTTATAGACGAGGTTAACAGGAGTTCCCTTTCGAAAGCTACAGTCGATGCTGCGCTGCTCAGCGCATTGGGAACGTCTTTAAACGTGACCAGCTGTGAATATAGTGTGTAAACACGTCAATAGAATTGACCCCGAGGTAATATAGCCTCGGTCGGTGACGTCATCGGCGCGCACCTGCGGCACAAGGCTATAAATAGATGAACCACAGGTGCATCGTCAGGTCTTTTGTTTTCAGACCACTCTGTGTATGTGTGTCAAGCAATCTCTCTCTCTACAAAACTCACTTCAGATCTTTGTTAGGAGTTAGTGTTCAAAACTGGCAGTGTGCAGATTTCTCTCTTTCTCATCTCAACATACAAGTGAAAAGAGTTCAATTTAAAAGAAATCAGCTGGTTTAAAAGTGTTTATGTTCTCGTCCTATGTCAGAACTGGATACACACACTTACTGCTTTGTTTGTTTAGGGAAAGAACATGCTGCCCTTGCATTTGAGCATGGTATTGCGAGCACAGTGGAATGTTCACAGTTAAAGTGCTTTGCGTTCGCTTTGCTTATTTCAAAGGGATAGCACCCACAATGATTGTAGGGCTCGTGTGTCGATCTGGATGAGGAGCGAGAGACGGTGCGTCCCTATCGCTCGCTCTCTTTCCAGATCGCGATGTCCTTTTGCCTGACTACCGAAGCATGCCTCGGCGCTTCTTCGGCTCGGGCAGAGAACATTGAATCTCGTGAGTTTGCCGCCTCCGAGCATTTCTCCCGTGATGATAAAAGGAGAACTGCTTGGGGCGATCGCTCGTGCAGTGGCCAGATTAATCTGATCACAACAAAGAGTCCCATAAAACACTCACAATAAATAAATAAAGATTGTAAATATTTGTGTCTTGTGTCCTCGACATCGAGCCATTCTACTATCGTGGGTGCGAGGGCACGCAATATATAATACTGCCTCAGTTTGGAGAGACGCTCGCGGGCTATCTCTCCCCTGGGATCACATTATCAGATGCATTTTCAGAGGTTAGGCTGGTACTGCGCTGTACACCATGGCTGTGTTAAAGGCATACCAGGCTGATCTTATGAAAGATTTAAACACAGCCTATTATCCAGACCATGTTTGCTTGTCTGATTGGGATGTGTTTATTGCTGAGGAACTGATATGTATTGTGTGTGTATA
Source organism: Squalius cephalus (assembly GCA_022829025.1). NCBI lineage: Eukaryota > Metazoa > Chordata > Actinopteri > Cypriniformes > Leuciscidae > Squalius > Squalius cephalus. Next base: position 35,905,997 of record CM040803.1, on the reverse strand, counting down.
TATATAATATTTTATATAATATAATTATATATATTATATATTAATTGCAATTAATACAGCAAGTTGTGCAATTAATTAGTTATTTTTTTTAGTTATTTAAAAGTTTTTTTTTTTTTATCGATTCCCAGCCCTAATATATATATATATATATATATATATATATAATATATAATATATATATATATATATATATTGTCTGGCTGTTCTTTGGCCACATTTAATTCTGAGGAATTAAAGCTGCCTCCGAACACTTCTCTAGTTATGATAAAACGTTTTGAGAGGTTCTCGATGTGGTGACTTGTGTAATGGACGGATAACAGCTAGACTGCCCTCCTTGAGGATCTCCATGACGTTAACTCGTTCATGGGGAAAACCTTATTCTTTGTGCATCTTTGTGCCCTCGACGTATTAAGACTATCAAGGGTGCAGGGGTGTGTGGTTATACGATGATGGGCCAGTCCGAAGAGACACTTGCTTCTCTTCTTTTTGCTCATCATCATTTTAGGAGGGTTCAAAAGCAGAGTGTAGCGAGTTGCGCTCCCCCTCGTAAAAACTGGGGACCTGCTCGTTGCAACCTCATAATAGACCTAAGACAAAATCCTGAGGGTTGTTGTGTCCCAGGTCTGTGGGGGTGTGCCCCAACGGGACGAGGCATGTAAATCAAACAGCTCTTACCTGACACCCTCACGAAACCAATGTACTTCCTCGCCACCTCTGGTGATTCAGGGGGCAGCGGTTTCCAGCAAAATGTTAAATGTTCTGTTGCTTCCTGCTGCATCCAGGACACGGAACATCTAACATCCCCTCAAAAGGAAGTGTTAAAATTGATACCACTCTCAGGGAGTCTGGCAGCGTGGAAACTTTTGCCAGGCATTTCTGCGTGAGTATTAAGCACAGTACAGATAGGATACAGAATCCAATTTATTAATCGTCCTCCGCATTTCAACGGCGTGGTATCCACTTCCGTGAGACCGGAACTGGCGCATGTACTGTCACAAGAGCTACAATCTCTGCTGAGCAAAGAGGCTATAGAACATGTTCCTCTTCCAGAGAGAGAATCAGGCTATTACAGCAGATACTTCCTGGTCCCCAAGAAGGATGGGGGGTTGCGTCCAATCTTCGAACGTCGAGGCTTAAAACGCACAGTTAAAGCCCTCAAGTTCAAGATGTTAACTGTAAAGACGATCGTGTCGTAAATTCAACATCATGTTTGGTTCGTCATGATCGAACTGAAGGACGTATACTTTCATATAGAAATATTGCCACAACACAGGAGGTTCCCAAGTTTGCTTTTGGGGGCAAAGCTTACCAATATCGGGTCCCTCCATTCGACCTAGCCATGTTACATACACGATTGGCTGATACTGACCCAGTCTTAAGAGCTTGTGCTTCGACAATGAGATCGATCTACGCTCATCTTCTCTCTAGGAGGCTGAGATCAACGCCAAGAAGGGCGTACTCTCTCCCGCCCTGAGGGTAACATGCTTGGGGTTAAATGGGACTCTGTCACCATCAGGGGCACAACTGTCTCCCGCTCGTGTCAAGACCAATTTTAACACCCTAAGCAACATCTGGCTAGGTCAGGATATTATATAGGTCTCATGGCAGCTGCGTCCACAGTGATTCCTCTGGGCCTTTTGCGCATGAGACCACTTCAGTTGTGGCTCAAAACGGGAAATTTCAACTGTACAATCCCCAAGGGCAAATAAAGGCAAGAGCACTCACTGAGTGCTTTGTGTCCTTTCTGAAAATCCATGTTTATGCTAAGTCACGCGCTGAACGCTTCGTGCACTTTCTAAAATCCATGTTTATGGTAAGGGTTATGCGCTGCGGCTTCATTCCCTTTCTATGTGGTTCAGACCCCGGTTCCTTGCTTTGGGTCCCACTTTAGGTGCATCTTGCTGTCGCAGAATGCTAACGGCAGACGCCTCCCTGATGGGCTGGGGTGCGGTCTTAAGTGGTCATCCAGCTCAAGGGGAATGGGAGGGTCATCAGCTCAACTGGCACATCAACTGCCTCAAGCTGATGACTGTATTTCTGGCCCTGAAATACTTTCTCCCTCAGTTGAGAGACTGTCATGTCCTAGTGCGGCACAGCGGCAGTCTCTTACATAAAATCATCAGGGAGGTTTGTGCTCACGCAATCTGAACAGAATAGAGTTATGCCAACAAATGGAGTGTCTTTGAAAGGTGGTGTGTTGTACATAATGCAGATCTGGTCAACTGCCAGATTGCTTCAAAATTAACAACAGGCACATGCCCCGCCACTCTCAAGGTTTATTTGGCCGCTCTTTTGGCTTGCTCTTTGGTTGACGGGGTGCCACTCGGGAGTCATCCTCTGCTCGCTTGTTTCATTAGTGTGGCCAGATGACTGAGGCCTCCCGTAAAAAACAATATCCCATCATGGGACTTAGCAGTAGTCCTAGAGGGTCTGTTTGAGTCTCCTTTTGAAACTCTAGAATCAGCATGGCGTAAGTCTAGCCGTGGCGTAAGTCAGAGCAACTGTTCGTCTGTTATGGGGGCTGCAACCTAGGGGCTGCTGCCACTAAGCAGACCATGTCACATTGGGTCAGGGATGCTATTGCTCTTGCCTATGAGGCGCGCGGCCAAGCTTTGCCAACGGGTCTAAGGGCTCACTCCACCAGAGGGGTCGCCTCCTCTGCTGCCTTGGAAAGAGGTGCCCCCTTGCAAATGGTTTGTGATGTGGCAGGCTGGTGTAACGAATCTAGGTATTGCATTAACATTAGCTCAAATGATATATAGGGAATTTTAATAATTAATTAGGAATATGATTAATATATGTCGCATATTACAGTTACATTAAATTATCGAAGCTGAAAATAGATAGATTTTATATATGAAAGATCACCACAATGAGTTATGGTTCGTCATTCATATATCAACAGTGTTATTACAGATCGACCATATAGGATAACTTTTAATAGAATTAATTTAGTTATCGAACAATCTGTTTGTCCAGCAAACCGACCATACGACTTCTTTATCAACTCTCAAGAAAAATTATCCTTCTTACAAACGCAAGAAAGAGTATTTTTTCTGGCCATGAAAAAACAACTCTCTGTGTTTATAAAATTAGGTTACTAAAATTGTAACCAAAGTAAAGCATGTAGCTAGATTGAAACATTTCATTGACTTTCAGTAATGTGAGCAGAAAACAGTCAATCAAGGTTTTATTTGGTTTTAACCCTCTGGGGTCTGAGCTGTTTTCTAGGCCTGGAGGTGTTCTGACATGCTCTGACATTTGTGCTTATTTCTGTTACTTGTGACATTTTCATGGCTAAAGTCTGATTACACTGTATTCAGCACAAACTCTGCTACAATAATATGTCAGCAGCATGTGTGTAAAAGTTTGTAGTTTTGAGATAATGACGTTTATGCGTGGTTTGTGAAAATACAAAAGAAAATTCTCACTGAAACAAGGCCATGAAACCCATACTGATTATTTCTTCACAAGACTTTTGAAAATTGTATCACGTAGCCTAGAATATTTGCTCCAAAACTATGTGAAAATCATCTTGACTGCTCATTCAGAGAAGACAATATATTGATTTAAAAACTGTAAGACGTGTTTTGTGTGATAAAGCTTTATGCGAAGGGGCGGATCACCTCATTAATATGTAAGGCTTTTCACACCTGAGAAAGACAAAGACACTCCCTAATGGCCCTATTAGGAGCTATCAGGCCCTATCATTCTGAGCAACCTTGCACAAAGAATGAGGAGATTAAAAAATAATGGCTTTTTGATTGTTTGGATTTATTTACAACACAACATAATCCAAAGATACAAAACAAATGACAAAAAAGCACTTATTGAAAACAATGATCCAAAGACAGAGACCTTTGTGCCATTCCTAAAAACATTGTACATACCTTTCATTTCCAAGGTGTTTGATTTTCACTTTACCATGTTCATGTACAGAGACTCATGTGAATGTTGAAGTCAGCAGGACTCAGTGGCATCTGGTCCCTGAAAGAAAAAAAAGTGAACATACTGATATCAAGAGAAATTATAGGGAATACATTTTTGATTTTTCTGGTTAAAATTGCTTTTTAAAACTCTCAGAATACACACACACACACACACACACGTTTCCAACAATATATAATATAATGAACACCAGGTTTGTTGTGCCTTGTAAGCATAGGCTATGCACAGTGCTGCATAAAATAATAATAACAATAACCTATAGCAGCATATAAATCTTCCAAAAGATTTCAGTTACGACTACGCTAGAGAAAAATATATTGATTATCATATGTTACTTAAAATGTTTCAATTCGTTATGATGATATGAAATGAGATAATAGTAAAAACATGAAGCCTTTGTTTGGTGCGGTTTGCTTTTCAAATACATTTCAGATACATTCAAAACCAGAGCTCGCTCCAAAATATTAAACATTATGGTTACCATATTATACATATCTACGTTTGAGCAGATATCCACAAACACAGTAACAGTAAACACGGGTCTAAATCACACGCAATGAACGGATCGTTCGCGAACAACACACATCACTACATTTCAAACATTTACACCTGTATTCACAAACATCTATGCATAAGGCAGTATTGAAGCGTGTCATAAGCTAACCAAAACCGAACATTTATATAAAAATATAATGTAGACAGTAGCCTATCACATATTTTACCGGAGGCTGAAATATATTTGCACTAAATCACATTATATTTGTCTTGATATTCGCAAACAAGCTACATTACGCATAAGGAAGTATTTTAGCATTATAATCAGTGTCATAAGCTAATCAAAACTGAGTGCAATATATTAAGTATTTACATTAAGCACTGAAAAGTTGCCTACCAGTCTAGTTCACATTTCAACATGTTTCTGTCTATTTATAGATACATACATGTACGATATTAGGCTTAGTTCATGTTTTTACTCCAAACTCATTTCATAACATACATTTTAAACAGGTTGTTTAACATGTCTTACCTTAAAAATCTTCTCATCTTCAAATCGCGTTCTTCTGAGGTAAATCCGAGTGAAACAGCACACCACAGCACAAACATGCAGTCTTCCAAACTCGATGAAAAGCAGAGAGGAGTAAGTTCCCGAAGTCTCTGAATCTTTGTTTTGAGGTAATGACGAGGGCGTTTACAGGGTCTGCGTTTCTCCACATGGATCATTTGCATGTCAATCGCTCGTGCGCGCGTGGTCACATTAAAGTTAATTAGGACGCGTTTGAGAAACTGTACATGCCGCTGCTTTCATACGGATTACTTAAAAATAAAATATTTGTTTTTTATATAATATACATATTTTAAAAAATAGAGACTCCAAGCGTTGTATAGACATGTGTTTCAAGTCTGTGTGACAAACATTCGCTGAGTTACAGGTCATTTTCTGTCGCGTTTCAGAATGAGTTTCTCATTGAGAGAGACGGCAGAACGCGCATCATGTTTATTTTCTTTATTTTACGAAAAACACAACATTTTGTTTTTATTATGAGTGTACACAAATAAAAGAAGACATTTAACAGTTTTAAATTATGTACAACACTTGCCTGTATGACAAAAATTGACGGAGTTATTTGAGTCAATAAGAACAAAAGTGAGCTGGTATCGCCGGCGATACCGCCGACCCCAGGGGGTTAATAATTGAACTAAGAATACATCAAACTACAGTTACACACAGAATATATGTATATACACCCGAAACAAACCAAACAAAAACAATTTGATGACAATTTTCACAGTTAACTCGTGAGAGACACCAAGCAATCAAATCACCTTAAGCAGGGGCAGACAACCTTAAACGCATTAAAAGCTCGATTAAGCTTATACTTTCATATAGTCTGTTGTGTTGCTGAGGCAAGAAGGCACGTGTATGTGTCCTTTTGGAGCTGGGTGTCCCTCTTGGGCTTCCGGAGTAAACGGAGTTTGCGGGAAGTTTAAGTCTACTCAAAGTTAAAGTTGCCGGCTGTTCACTTCACTGAACGTAGAAAAAGTCCGAAGACGAAAATAAAGACAGAGAATAAAGAAAAGAAAAGAAAGGTCGGGATTGACGCGGAGGTGCGCGTCAGAAGACGGTGGCCGAAGCCTGTCCGAAGTTGGTGTTTTCCCGAAGTTTGACCAAAGAGAGTGAGAAACGGGTAAGTTCCGTCTTTTGAGGGAATCCCGTCCACGCCCCTTTTTGCGGGGAGGGCAAATCATCTCCCAAGGTTTTCGAGCGGGAAGAAGTTCCTTTGTCCTGTCTTCTGCATAGTTTATGATGGTGTTTAGAATTCGTCATTTCTACCCAGACAGATGGTACACACAGAATAATACATTTTACTGTAATCTCCTGTATACGGTTGGTTCAGTCAGAACGAGACAGTTAAATAGATACCAAGAATGGCAGGTAAAGGTAGTAGGGATATAAAGTTACATTCATATGCAGAATTACACACATTTAAAGTTCACTCACACGACTATCAAGCCATGATATCGGCTACTATGACACAGGAAAATCAAATCCATGTTTATACATTTCTTAAGTGGTTATACATATAGAAAATATAAGATTGCAGGGTCTAGTTCTCTTTCTTTACAAGAATTCAAGTGAGAGTTGTGGTTCCCTTGAAATTCCTGTTGGGGGTCATAACTTTTATGACCTAGCAAGAGTTAGGGAACCTAAGCACTTTGCTGGACTTTGGCCAATTCAAATAGATTGCTATAGAATGTGATCCTGTTAGGGGAATCATTCTTTAGGAATATACTTAAAATTCGAAGTTACACACCAGTCTCAAATTACACCTATAGAATAAAACAAAACTAATCAGACTTGCATGCATACCAGAAGGTCAGATACAATTCTGAGTTACATACAAAAGACGTTTGTGTGTGAATGTGTGTGTGTGTGTGTGTGTGTGTGTGTGTGTGTGTGTGTGTGTGTGTGTGTGTGTGTGACTTCTTAGTCTCCCGGGGTTGTAAAGTGTTTTCCTATAGCAGGGGGTCGGGTTACAAGACCATGATTCTATTTGAGAACATTAATTAGGAGAAACACTTCCAAGTTACAAATCAGAAAATCCTAACTATCGCATAAAAGGGCTAACCAAACATGCAGGCCTTAATACATCATCTTAGATTCTGAATCACTTGTATTCTGAATTAAATGCAAGGTAAGTTTTTGTGTGTGTTTGGAATGTCACGTAGAAAGTCCATTATCTCTTCGGTGCATCTCTTTGAGGCTCACCACAGGCACGTTAGTTTTAGGTCCTGGAGTATCTCTGAGAGGACTCAGCATCGTAAATGATGTCAACAGGCAACCTAAACCCAGACCTGGTGGCTCCATGCCAGTAATTTAGATGCTCGAGAGTCAGGAGGTTAAAAGCTTTAGTAAGCTTAGCAAAGAATATGTTTAGAAGAAATGTGCTTAGAAAACACAGAGAGTCCGAATTTGTTAATTCAGACCAAACGAACGAATGATTCAATAGCCCAATCGTTACACTGGTCCTCTCCGCACACATTCATAAGATTTTATAGTTTGGATGTTCATGCCACTCCAGGCTTTCGTGTCCTTGAGTCGACATCGCAGGCTAATGTCTAGGGTTTTCTTGCGTTCTTGTGAGCACACCTACACAACCGTAAGGAGTCCAGACACCTTCAAGCACGGCTGCGTGGGCATTCTCGTTCCCAATGCGCTGAGCAGCATCTCGTTCCGCTTTCTTAGGGAACAAGGTTGCAGTCAAGTGACCGGAAACGTTCCCTTTCGAAAGCTACAGTCGATGCTGCGCTGCATTGCCGTGCTGATGATGTCCCAGGACTGCTCTTTAAACAAAATATCTGACGATGCACCTGTGGCTCATCTATTTATAGCCTCGTGTCGCGGGTGTGTGCCGATGACATCACCGACCGAGGCTATATTACCTCCGGGTCAATTCTATTGACGCGTTTACACACTATATTAACAGCTGGTGACGTTTAACCCTCTGGGCTTCTTCGTATTATAGTCACACTTAGCTTCCTCCCGCCCGAAAACGGGCGAAGCCTTAAAATCTTACTTTACTTTTTCCCAGGATAACCAATCAAATATATTTTTGTTCTATAATGTTTTCTGATATTTATTTAGAATTTTTGGAATTTTTTATGAAATTTTGCATTAATTATATAATTTTTATGAGCTATTTTTTCCATTAGAATTAATATATTATTTTTAATTTTTTTTATTTTTTTTTTATTTTTCAATAAATGCAACATTTCACATCAAAATAGAGTGCAGGCCTAAAAAAAAAAAATTTCAACTGAGAAGAGCGCCACCTAGTGGCTTCAAAATGTATTCATTTGTGTCATGTCCTATAACCGCCTATAGGCGGCCTATAGCTTTTTTATTTATTTATTTGATTTATTCCCATTCGGAAAGAAAAAAAATTATTACTAAGCAACCACTGAATGGAACAACACAAATTATATATCATTTTAAAGCTTAGGATCTCAGCTTTTTAATGCATCTAATTACATTTATTAACTCCTAACGATTGCTGAGTAATCCCTCTAAAACCGAGTGTACCGCCAGCAGGCACCACCTAGCTGCGAAAATATTATTTACCATATTTTTAAAAAATCTTGCCTTGATTAACACAAAGTTGATGTCATTTGAAAGCTTAGAGTCTGAACTTTACAGTGAATGTATCCACTTTGAAAAACTCTTAAGTATTGCTGAGTTATTTGCTGATAAATAGAATTTTTTTTTTTTCATAATCTATAAAATAATGTACTGCAATGTGTCAAAAACATCATACAGCTCATGAAACATTCTCAGATAATTGAAAATGGCACTTCATTTTTTACAGCATATTATTACAATTAAAATGAGCCCAAAATTAACATAATCTATTGCTTTTATGACAAGATATTCTTCATGAAGAAAAAAATGCCCATGAGGGGGTGTCAAAGACTGTACAAAAAGGCTATCTCTTTTCCAAATGCTGTAACTTTTGATTCCTTTGTCCAAAAATTATTATTTTTTTATCCAGATGCAGCTAACATGTAGGGGTACTTCACTAAAAAAGAATTTTCCTCCTACCTTATTTCCTTCCTGAGTTATTCCATGACAAATAAGAAAGATATGCAAAATCATAATAAAAATTATATATATATATTGTCTTTTATCCGCTGTTTCTTGGCAGGACAATGTCCAAATGTAATGTAATTTATATTTTCAAAAAATTTAAAAAGAGTTCTTTCAAACGATACCTACCTTTTGACTCTCCTTGCTATAGTTTTGGAGTTATTATGATTATATCATTTTTATATAGTTTGGGGCAAAATTTGCTGTTTCAGTCTTACCAGTTCATTTCTCTCTCTGTGTGTGTGTGTTTGTGTGTGTGTGGGGGGGGGGGGGAGGGTGTCTTATTTGCACTCTTGATGTTCTAGAGTGTCACCCCTTCATTGCTGTACACTTTTTTTCAGCACAGTGGCTGATCTGTAGCTTGTACCACCAAAAGTTTCTCTGAGTTTTCCTATTTTTTCGTATTTCCCATTCATTTCCTATGTCGCCCGTTTTCGGGCGGGAGGAAGCTAAGTGTGACTTTTTTTTTACGACCCTTTAACATATCAGAATCATCTCCTTGATTTTTTTGTGTGTTCATATAGGTAATAAAACAAAAGTCACCAAGTTTCACCCCCATCCGATGAAGCAAAAAAATTAAACAATTCGAAATGTTCAAGTTTTCGCCCGTTTTCGGGCGAAGAAGCCCAGAGGGTTAAAGACGTTCCCAATGCCCTGAGCAGCGCAGCATCTCGTTCCGCTTTCTCAGGGAACAAGGTTAGAGTCAAGTAACCGGAAACGTTAGCCACTTTTGTTCCAACAAAGGATGAAATGTGTTGTTATCTACGAGTGTCGTAATATCCATTTCAAGTGGACGTGTGGAAGAGACGTGAGACTGAAAGCACTGAAAGCCCTCGCGCTGCTCATATGCTGAGAGAGAGATAAGACAGTAGAGCTGCACGATTCATCTTTAAAATACTGTGATCTCCATTCAAACACACACATGATCTTCTTCAAATTCTATTAAACCTTTGACAAAATCATTTTGCAACGTTTTACATCTGTGTTGGCGCTGCCACTGACCCAGAGAGAGTTGTCATGAAACAGTTTAAATAGAAGTACCAGGATAAAAGTTAAAGTCAAAATAGAGTAAATCAGCTTTTGATAGAAACAATCGCAATTCTTAAAAATCACAATACATATTGTATCAGCACCCAAGTATCGTGATAATATCGAATCATGAGATAGGCGCATCATCTCAGCCCTAGTGTGCGTGTGTGAGCTTAATGTATTTGTAAACATTTTGAGCGAATTCCTTACAGTTATTGAAACTTTAGAGTGATTAAGAAGCACGGATAAATGAACAATAAGGAAGGGACGTGCTTGATGATTTTAATACGTATGAGAACTCAAATCGGCACTCACACAATGGCTTCTTGTGCCGCCTGACAGTGTGTTCCACTTCGTGGCATTTTAATGGTCAAATACACAAAAAATTATGTAATCGAGTCACATGACAATGGTAAGTGCTTACAATCTTGTATATTAAAGGGGTCATATAATGGTAAATGCACTTTTACAAGTTGATTGTACTGAAATGTGTGTTGGCAGTGCCTGTACACAACCATCATAAAATGATAAAAATACATCCAGAGGTTTTTTTTTTTTATCATCTTATATGTTTACCCGGCTCAAATCAAGCCGTTCGACCATGTCACGTCACACGGTCGGGCGCCCCTCTCACGATTGTTGATTGACAGCAGCGTTTCAACACAGACCCACCCTCGCTTGTGAGCGAGCTGTCAATCAAAGTTCGCGCGGACCGGCGCGGTCATTGTTGATACTGGAGCACTGTCTATGAGCAGAATGGCGTCTAAGTGATTGTGGTGTTCTGTTCTTGGGTGCAATAACGAACACAGCAGTCTTTTTGATGGGGATATTCCCCACGATCAACGTCAATGCTTTCATGTTTGCGCGAATCATTTCACACACCAGACTGCTTTATAAACGAGGGTCAGTAAAGCTGGTTTTGCTAAGAAGCTGCTCCTGAAAAAAGGATCGGTACCAACTATTCATGTTCCTGCTGCACCTCCAGAATAACTGAAGTGAGTGTAACGTTTTATTGACCTTTATATTAATCTTTGCAAATCGCTTGCTGCACGCTTCACGATGAATGCGGCTGTTTACACTCAGGGTATATTACGGCATGTTATCTATGTACGACGTTCTCAATATAATTCATAATCCCACGTTTATAATGAACAATGCGTTATGGTTATTGTGTTATTATTAAAAACGGTGTACGCACAGAACAGAGGGGCGGGGTGAGCAAAGCTCATTATCACTTAAAGACATATGCACTTAAACAGCGTGCTGAAAACAGAGCTGTTTTTGACCAGGTAAAATGAGTGTTTTCTTACAATACTAATGAGAATTTTTAATTAAAGTATATTACAAACTTTTAATGTAGACCCTAAAAAATCATATTAGCTTGTACAAAAATGGCATTATATGACCCCTTTAAGATATTAAGTATTTCTTATTGCCAGTTAGATTGGTGTCTGATGTACTTCATGGATTCATGTATTAAGTCTGAGTTGTTTTTATCTGCACCATCATATTACAGACAACTGGTGTAATTATGCAGTCGTGGAGACAAATGATGATTCCAAAGCAATACATGCATATACACTACCAGTCAAACGTTTTTGATCTGTAATATTTTTAAGGTTTTAAAAAGAAGTCTCTTCTGCTGCATTTATTTGATTAAAAATCAAAAATAACAGTAATATTGTGAAATATTGTTCCAATGTAAAACTGCTCTTTTCTACGTGAATATATAGTAAAGTGTAACTTTCTATTCATCAAAGAATCCTGAAAGAAAATTGTACATGACTGTTTTCAACATTGATAATAATAATAAATTATGTTTTTTGAGCATCAAATCATCATATTAGAATAATTTCTGAAGGATTATGTGACACTGAAGACTGGAGTAATGATGCTGAAATTCAGCTTTGATCACAAGAATAAATTACATTTTAAAATACAGTATATTAAAATAAAAAACAGTTATTTTAAATTGTCATAATATTTAATAACATTACTGTTTTTTTTTTTTTTATCAAATAAATGCAGCCTTGGTGAGCAGAAGTGACTTCTTTTAAAAACATTTAAAATCTTACCGATCCAGAACTTTTGAACGGCAGTGTGTGTGTTCTGATTTGGTTGCGGACAGCACTGAGCACAAAGACTGACGAACCAAACACAGTTTATTGAGAGACAATCCAAAGTCATAGTCCATTAAAACAGGCAGAAGGTCAGAGCTTATAAAATCAGTCCAAACTAACAAACAAATCCAGAGCGCAAGACAAGAAGGAGAAAACCAGGGGGTTATTCCAGAAAGCAGGTTGTGTGACAGACCCGGGTGTGTTTAAGGGTGAGTAAGCGGATAACCTCAACTCTGGGTTCCACAAACAGAGGGAACTTTCAGGGTATGTCAGTAGCCATAGCAGCTCCGGAGCAGGTTCTGTTCCAGAGTCAGTTTCACTTCAGAGGTGTTCAGCGCATGCATGCCCTATTGATGAGGCTCCATGGCCAGAGAGTTATATCTATATAAAGCGCTGTTAAAACAAGGTATAACATGTGTTAATTTATAATTGTGTTATAAACATACTGAAGACAATAATATGCAACAATGTGTTAACCTCTCATAAACGTGTGAGGACCACATTTTTAAGTAGAATATATTGTTTATGAACAGCTCAAATAGGAATAAATATTAATTAATCAGTTATTAATGTTTTTACATGCTTGTCATGGGCGTTGGTAGCATAAAAGAGTGTTACAATAACTTTTTAGTGAACTAATAAGTGCAAATATCCCGTCCCATTTCAGCAACCCTAATTCCCACATTGTAGAATTATTTTACACTGTGAATTTAACGCATTTCTTTGACATTTAAATAACCTATAAAAGATCTTTTCAAGGACACAATGATGAAAATGTGACTTATGTAAGTCTAACATACAATTATATTGCATTTTAATGTGTGTCTTTGCCAAAGACATGACCTGTTCAGACACATTATGCTTTTTATTCACTCACTAATATATTTTATACATTTTAAGTAGCAGAAAACTCCACCAAATAAGTGGAGTAATAGTATATAAATATTTATATTTTTATATAAATTTATATATATATATATATATATATATATATATATATATATATAGAATAATAATAATAAATATTGGAAAAAAATACAGATTAAAGTTATTTTGTTTTACTTTTTTTTAGCCTAGTTTATAATAATAATAATCACAATAATAATATTTAAGCTATAATAATACTAATATCAATAACATATCTCTTTTCTTTCTCTGTTTTTAATGGCATGCCAGCTTCTATGGATATACAGTGGGTACGGAAAGTATTCAGACCCCCTTAAATTTTTCACTCTTTGTTATTGTCACATGCCTGTCCTGTCTTGTGCTGCACATGGGTGTTTTGTTATTTTGGGCCATGTGCTCGTGTTATTGTCTGATCCCTCCCCCTTGTTATCTGATTATTGTTTGAGTTCATCCACTTGTTCCCTCCTGATTAGTTTCCCTTTATTAGTTCCCTCTTGTTTGCAGTCTGTGTCGGTTCGTTGTCTAATGTTTCCTGTTCCCCGTGATCCCCATGCAAGTTTATGTTCTGTTTTTGTTTCGTATTTATTAAGTTATGTTTTCCCCCACGTGGGTTTTGTTTTATGTTTAGTATTTCTTTTATAATAAATATCAATTATCCTGCACTTGAGTCCTCACACCTTTTTGCATTCACACAACCGTGACAGAACGAACCGACCATCTGAGGACTCAGCAGAAGAAATGGGCATCTTCCTTTTCCCATCTCCCTGCCCCTCCGCTCAACAAGTGGACCAACGTAGCAAACTCCTTTCCCTTCAACAAGGCAATGCCAGCGTAAAGGAGTTTGCTCACCAGGTTGTGGTTGTAGCGGAGGGGCTCAACATCAGCGACGCAGAGCTCAAGGACATTTTTAACACCAGTCTTAATATGCCTGTGCCTGCCTGGGAGATGGGAATGCTGGGGATATTGTCATTCTGGCAGTTTGTGGGGTACGTTTACCATCGCGGATGGGAGGGTGGTCTTCCGCCCCTTGGCCCACCTCCCATTTACCTCACAAACTCCCAAGTCCCCAGTCCTCCGATGACCCCTTCGGGGAGAGGGAGGAGGAAGACATGCTCCAGCCCATCTGTCACCTATCCTGAAGTGGAGGAAGGGGCGACAGAGGACCCGACTCCGGTGGTCCCGAGACGGAGAAGGAGAAGGAAGACCTCCTCCGTGACAGTTCCGGTGGTCCCGAGTCCGGTGGTCCCGAGTCCGGTGGTCCCAGTTCCGGTGGTTCCAGTTCCAGTGGTCCCAGTTCCGGTGGTCTCGAGTCCGGTGGTCCGGAGACGAAGGAGGAAGAGAAAGGCCTCAATGAATTGTCCGGTGGCCGTCTCCGTGCAGCCCGCTGTCGTCTCGGAGGTCATCCTGGAGCAGCCCACCATCAGTCCTGCCACGGCCAAGAGAGCTGTCTTCCTGTTTTACGCATCAGCGGTTCTGCACGCATGGAAGAAGCACGTCACGTCTGCCCAGCCGGAGACTGTTCACGTCACGTCTGCCCAGCCAGAGACTGTTCACGTCACGTCTGCCCAGCCAGAGACTGTTCACGTCACGTCTGCCCAGCCTGTGTCTTCGGACAAGATGGCCGCCGCCGAGCCTGTTCACGTCACATCTGCCGAGCCTGTGTCTTCGGACAAGATGGCCGCCACAGAGACTGTTCACGTCACGTCTGCCGAGCCTGTGTCTTCGGACAAGATGGCCGCCGCCGCCGAGCCTGTTCACGTCACATCTGCCGAGCCTGTGTCTTCGGACAAGATGGCCGCCACAGAGACTGTTCACGTCACGTCTGCCGAGCCTGTGTCTTCGGACAAGATGGCCGCCGCCGAGAGTGTTCCCGTCACGTCTGCCGAGCCTGTGTCTTCAGACAAGATGGCCGCCGCCGAGAGTGTTCACGTCACGTCTGCCGAGCCTGTGTCTCCTGACAAGATGGCCACCGTCGAGCCTGTGTCTGTTCCTGAGCCTGAGCCGGTGGTGTCTGTTCCTGAGCCTGAGCCGGTGGTGTCTGTTCCTGAGCCTGAGCCGGTGGTGTCTGTTCCTGAGCCGGTGGTGTCTGTTCCTGAGCCTGAGCCGGTGGTGCCTGTTCCTGAGCCTGAGCCGGTGGTGCCAGTTCCAGTGCCTGAGTCGGGGGTTCCAGTGCCTGAGCCGTTGGTGCCAGTTCCAGTGCCTGAGCCGTTGGTGCCGGTTCCAGTGCCTGAGCCGATGGTGCCGGTTCCAGTGCCTGAGCCGTTGGTGCCGGTTCCAGTGCCAGAGCCGGTGGTGCCGGTTCCAGTGCCTGAGCCGGTGGTGCCGGTTCCAGTGCCTGAGCCGGTGGTGCCAGTTCCAGTGCCTGAGCCGGTGGTGCCAGTTCCAGTGCCTGAGCCGTTGGTGCCAGTTCCAGTGCCTGAGCCGGTGGTGCCAGTTCCAGTGCCTGAGCCGGTGGTGCCAGTTCCAGTGCCTGAGCCGGTGGTGCCAGTTCCAGTGCCTGAGCCGTTGGTGCCAGTTCCAGTGCCTGAGCCGGTGGTGCCAGTTCCAGTGCCTGAGCCGGTGGTGCCAGTTCCAGTGCCTGAGCCGGTGGTGCCAGTTCCCGTGCCTGAGCCGTTGGTGCCAGTTCCAGTGCCTGAGTCGTTGGTGCCAGTTCCAGTGCCAGTTCCGGTGGTGCCAGTTCCTGTTCCTGAGCCGGTGCCGCCAGTTCCTGTTCCTGAGCCGGTGCCTGTTCCCTGGCCGCCCGAGGGGTCGTCTCCGCCATGGCCGCCCGAGGGGTCGTCTCCGCCATGGCCACCCGACGGGTCGTCTCAGCCCTGGCTGCCTGCACGATCTTCTCCGCCCTGGCCGCCAGATGGACTGACATTTTTGCCCTGGCCTCCCGAACTGTCCTTTTCCTCTGCCCCGCCCTGGTCTGTCTCTCCCGTCCCGCCCTGGTCTGTCCCTCCCGTCCCGCCCTGGTCTGTCCCTCCCGTCCTGTCCGGGTCTTATGGAGCGTCTGGTAGCCGCTCCGTAGGGAGGGGGTAATGTCACATGCCTGTCCTGTCTTGTGCTGCACATGGGTGTTTTGTTATTTTGGGCCATGTGCTCGTGTTATTGTCTCATCCCTCCCCCTTGTTATCTGATTATTGTTTGAGTTCATCCACCTGTTCCCTCCTGATTAGTTTCCCTTTATTAGTTCCCTCTTGTTTGCAGTCTGTGTCGGTTCGTTGTCTAATGTTTCCTGTTCCCCGTGATCCCCATGCAAGTTTATGTTCTGTTTTTGTTTCGTATTTATTAAGTTATGTTTTCCCCCTCGTGGGTTTTGTTTTATGTTTAGTATTTCAATTATCCTGCACTTGAGTCCTCACACCTTTTTGCATTCACACAACCGTGACAGTTATATTGCAGCCATTTGCTAAAATCATTTAAGTTCATTTTTTTCCCTCATTATTGTACACACAGCACCCCATATTGACAGAAAAACACAGAATTGTTGAAATTTTTGCACATTTATTAAAAAAGAAAAACTGAAATATCACATGGTCCTAAGTATTCAGACCCTTTGCTGTGACACTCATATATTTAACTTGAGATGGTTCTACACCTTCATTTGAGTCCAGCTGTGTTTGATTATACTGATTGGACTTGATTAGGAAAGCCACACACCTGTTTATATAAGACCTTACAGCTCACAGTGCATGTCAGAGCAAATGAGAATCATGAGGTCAAAGGAACTGCCTGAAGAGCTCAGAGACAGAATTGTGGCAAGGCACAGATCTGGCCAAGGTTACAAAAAAAATTCTGTTGCACTTAAGGTTCCTAAGAGCACAGTGGCCTCCATAATCCTTAAATGGAAGATGTTTGGGACGACCAGAACCCTTCCTAGAGCTGGCCGTCCGCCCAAACTGAGCTATTGGGGGAGAAGAGCCTTGGTGAGAGAGGTAAAGAAGAACCCAAAGATCACTGTAGCTGAGCTCCAGAGATGCAGTCGGGAGATGGGAGAAAGTTGTAGTAAGTCAACCATCACTGCAGCCATCCACCAGTCAGGGCTTTATGGCAGAGTGGCCCGACGGAAGCCTCTCCTCAGTGCAAGACACATGAAAGCACACCTGAAGGACTCCAAGATGGTGATAAATAAGATTCTCTGGTCTGATGAGACCAAGATAGAACTTTTTGGCCTTAATTCTAAGCGGTATGTGTGGAGAAAACCAGGCACTGCTCATCACCTGTCCAATACAGTCTCAACAGTGAAGCATGGTGGTGGCAGCATCATGCTGTGGGGGTGTTTTTCAGCTGCAGGGACAGGACGACTGGTTGCAATCGAGGGAAAGATGAATGCGGCCAAGTACAGGGATATCCTGGACGAAAACCTTCTCCAGAGTGCTCTGGACCTCAGACTGGGCCGAAGGTTCACCTTCCAACAAGACAATGACCCTAAGCACACAGCTAAAATAACGAAGGAGTGGCTTCACAACAACTCTGTGGCTGTTCTTAAATGGCCCAGCCAGAGCCCTGACTTAAACCCAATTGAGCATCTCTGGAGAGACCTGAAAATGGCTGTCCACCAACGTTTACCATACAACTTGACAGAACTGGAGAGGATCTGCAAGGAGGAATGGCAGAGGATACCCAAATCCAGGTGTGAAAAACGTGTTGCATCTTTCCCAAAAAGACTCATGGCTGTATTAGATCAAAAGGGTGCTTCTACTAAATACTGAGCAAAGGGTCTGAATACTTAGGACCATGTGATATTTCAGTTTTTCTTTTTTAATAAATGTGCAAAAATGTAAACAATTCTGTGTTTTTCTGTCAATATGGGGTGCTGTGTGTACAATAATGAGGGAAAAAAATGAACTTAAATGATTTTAGCAAATGGCTGCAATATAACAAAGAGTGAAAAATGTAAGGCGGTCTGAATACTTTCCGTACCCACTGTATATTCAAGGTGGAAAACAGTTTTTATTTATTTAAATAAAACTAAATAAGTGTTATGAACTGCTCTGAGACTCGAAGGTGAAGATCCAAATGCAGCTTTATTACAGAGTAGTCGTACAGGCAGGGTCAACAACAGCGAACAGATCAATGGAGTAAACACAGAGAACATCCGAATAACAGGCAGAGGTCAGGGCAGGCAGCAATTATCAGAGTCCAATAAACAATCCAAGTCAGGCCAGGCAGAGAAACAATCAGGAAACGGTGAAACAGTCCAAGGTCAGCAATACAAGAATCAAACACGGGTAAATAACGCTCAGAAATGCAGTAACAGTACAACAAGACTTCGCACTGAGTGAATGTGAAAACCAGGTATTTATGGTGCGAGTGAAACAAGGTGATAAGACACAGGTGAATGAGATGATGAGTGCTGATGAGTCCGGGCAGTGAGTTATGGGAAATGTAGTTTGTGAGGAAGTGATCATAGTCTATTGTGGAGCGCCCTCTGGTGGCTCTCGAGGGCACTCCAGCTGGTGATCGTTACAATAAGATGCCAAACAAATTAATTTATGGTAGCCCTGTTTGTGCTAAATAGAGTGTAATTACACCTTTGCCATTAATGTTTATAAGCAACTGAAAAAAGCACAAATGTCAGGGCATGTCAGAACATCTCAAGGACCCCAAAAACACCTCAGACCCCAGAGGGTTAATTGAACATTTGGAGCCCCTGTACAGTTTGTCTGGTCGCAAATACATCTCTGAAACAGCGTTCCCTAAGCTATTCGAGTGTGTGAACACATTTCATGTAAACTAAAAGATGTGAAAACAATCAGCTTTACTACCGACATCATTAGTTGAGGTTTATTTATACTCTATTACTCAAGTCTCTTATTTCACTACATTGTGGCTGCACTTAGTTTAACACTCTGAGGTCGGCAAACGCGCCGGCGCGTTTTGCTGGATTTTCTTCACATTGTAGCACTATAAACTTAAATTACTCCGTCATTTATGGTCATACAGAAAAAAGAAATATAAAAAAAAAATCTGTGATATTTCTACTTTTGTATGTGTCCACTTACAATCAAATCAAAACATTGTGCTTTTGTTAAATAAAGAAAATAAACAGGGTGTGCGTTCTGCCTCTCCGTCGCGGTGAACTTTTTTTTCTTGAGCACGTCTATAAACTGAAACAAAACTCAGCGAATACTTGTCACACATTTATGAGCCATATACCTTTATAAACATTTAAGTGTGTACTTTTAAATGATCGGATTCAAACTGAAAACAAATATTCTCTGTTTAAGTAATTTGTATAAAACCAACCAGTATCTCAAACGCTTGCTCATTATATTTAATTTGACCACGCCCACTCACGCAAAAGAGATTGACATGCAAATCTTCACATGGAATGCGAACGCGCTCATTACCTCAAAAACAAAACACCAAAACACTTCACAAATCTCTGCTTTTCGTCGAGTTTGAAAGACGCGCCGTGAGCTTACATTGGATTTACCTCAGAAGAAGAAGAAGAACGCGATTTGAAGACAAGAAAGATGTAAGGTAAGAAATTCTTACTTATTATTTTGTTATTGTTGCATAAACTTCACATTGCAGTTGAACTGTTGCTAGATATATGGTGAATATTATACAATTTAGACCCGTGTACTGTTAAATACTGTGTTTGTGGATATCTGCTCAAAAATAGATATGTATAATATGGTAACCATAATGTTTCATATTCTGGAGCATGCTGTGTGTTTGAATGTATATTTTGGAGTGCGATCACGTTTGAAAAGCAAAACGCACCAAACAGTAGGCTTTATGTGTTTACTATTATCTCATTTCATATCATCATAACGAATGGAAACATTTGAAGTAACATATGATAATCAATATATTTTTCTCTAGCGTAGTTGTTACTGAAATCTGTTGGAAGATTTATAGGCTGCTATAGGTTATTGTTATTATTATTTTATGCAGCACTGCGCATAGCCTATGCCTACAAGGCACAACAAACCTGGTGTTCATTATATTATATATTGTTGAAAACATTTGTGTGTGTGTGTGTGTGTGTGTGTATTCTGTGAATTTTAAAAGCAATGACAGAATGACAGGGCCTGATAGCTCCTAATAGGGCCGTTAGGGGAGGGTCTTTGTCTTTCTCAGGTGTGAAAAGCTTACATATTAATGACGTGATCACACCTCCCGCATAAAGCTTTATCACACAAAACACGTCGTACAAATTTTAAATCAATATATTGTCTTACCTGAATGAGCAGTCAGGGTGATTTTCACATAGTTTTGGAGCAAATATTCTAGGCTACGTGATACAATTTTCAAAAGTCTTGTGAAGAAATAATCAGTATGGGTTTCATGGCCTTATTTCAGTGACAATTTTTTTTTTTTTTGTATTTTCACAAACCACGCATAAATGTCATTATCTCAAAACTACAAACTTTTACATACATGCTGCTGATATATTATTGTAGCAGAGTTTGTGCTGAATACAGTGTAATAAGACTTTAGCCATGACAATGCCACAAGTAACAGAAATAAGCACAAATGTCAGAGCATGTCAGAACACCTCCAGGGCCAGAAAACACCTCAGACCCCAGAGGGTTAAAGGACTATTTAGATTGAGTATAAGTTACTGTTGCACTTTTTTTTTCACTTTTGTATTTCAAAAATGAAATGCCGTTTATTTAACAAAATTGTTTCTGGACTTTAAGTTATAAAGAGATTATTTTTCTTATATTATTCATATTTACTTTTATAGATTCCTAGATTTATTTGTTGCACTGTTTTTTATAGAGTTATATTGTAAATCTTAAATACCTTTTTCAGTTTACAGTATTAGATGTGTGGCTGCATTTGAAGTTCTTTTTCACTTAAGAAAAATAAATAATATATTGCTGTGAAATGTATGTCAGATAATAAAAATACTCTAGTTCACTGTATGTATTTGTTCATGTTTTATTAAAGGGCACCTATTATGCAAAATTCACTTTTACATGGTGTTTGAACATAAATGTGTGTTGGCATTGTGTAAGCAAAACCACCCTAGAATAATAAAAATCCACCCAGTAGTTTTTTAACTATCTCAATAAATCACAAGCACTGTCTCAGAACGCCCTGTTCTAAGATTGCTCTCACTGTGACGTAGAATTGCGCTAAGCCCCACCAACGTGGTTTGATTGACAATCTGGTTTTGGCATAGACCCCGCCCTCGGTGATCTGTACACCATCAACGACAGCCGGTAATGTCTCCTAAGAAGAGTAACGTTAGGTGTTCTGTTGTGGGATGTAAGAATGGACATAGTAGTCTTCACTGGCATCAGAGCCACTGAAAACGCAGCGGATGGATTTTATTTATGAAGAAAAGGAGCCACTTAAACTTCCTAAATACGTTAATGTTTGCGCGAATCATTTTCTGACAGACTGTTTAGTGAACGTGGGTTAAAGTTAATCCTCAAGTGTGGATCGTTGCCTACTGTTCGCGATCCAACGTCACCTCCAGAAGAAGTAAGTGTATTTTATGATTTTTGAGCAAATAGTCATTTCAATCGATGTCAGCCAGTTCAACAACAAATGCATCTAAAGCTATTTATTGTCGTCGTCATAGGATGTCTCAACAAACAACGTCAGACAGTTTTATGTCACATATAATTTTTTGCATCAATTACAAATGTAAATAAATTAAGGTCTGCTCTATCTCCATAGACAGTATATAAATGTCTATCTCCCTGCAGCATATGTTTTCTGGTTCTGTAGCCATCTTCTCACATTTGCCACATAAGCACCTGTATGACAAGTAATGTCAACATGACGCAACAGCACCCCTGGCATAAATATAATTTCGTTTGTACTTAAAAAAAAAAAAAAAATCATTTGTACTTAGCAAACGTTATCACAGTAGGCTATTTGTGTGTGTGTAGTTTCAAAAAATTGCGCGAACGTTACCACAATTCGTGTGTGTGTGTGCAGGGGCGTAGCACCAAATTCTGGGCCCTGTATACTCTCAATGTCAGTGGGCCCCCTACACATGCCATTGTACGATGCGGGTTAGCTAAATGAAAATTCAATTTTGAATGAAATTTTTTTTTTTTTTTTTTTTGAATATAAACAAGTATAAATAGTGTTTAAATCTATAATCAAATCAGATTATAGTAATGACTGGTTCTTTCATTCACCACCTGAATTGATGCATTTGGCCAACTTGTGCTCAAATACCTTTAAACCTTAGGCTACATCGGGTTCGTTTGTGTACTAACATTTTGATCCATGATAGGCTACTGATGAAAGTTTTAAATTAAAAACATTTATTTTTGAACAGGAGAACACGAGACAACTGTACCCTCAGAAACCAATCAAATAAGCTAAGCCTGCCATAATGAAAAAAAAAAAAAAGTCAACTATAAAGGAATAACCTTTCAGTTTTGTAAATTCCCATTAATTCCCTTATATTCCTGTTAACTCCCATGGAAATTTTCCAACTTTGAAAATTCCCAGAATTTTGCAACCCTATTCATTGGCTTTGATAACATCATGAATTTATTGAGCATTGACTATAGCTTTTAAGCACAGCACTGTTTGTTTCTGAAACTGGTTAATGTTGGCAACCTGACGTTAGGCCTGGCCCATAATTTACTTACAGCAACAAGCAGCCTGGAAGAAAACAAAACTAGAGGTATTTCGCATTTCATGGAAGGAAAGCTCTATTGCTTACAGAGAGGCTTTAAAAGCTGCTAGATCTGCTTATTTTTCAACCCTATTAGAAGAAAATAAACATAAGGGACCGTTCGGTATTTATGGAAGGGGCCACCGGAGGAAAATAGGGGAGGGTCATGTCTTTTTATTCTTTGTTGAGGGGAGGGTCATCCAACTTTTTTTAGTCTAGGGGGAGGGTCACCCAACTTTTATATTCATGAAAACAGCAACATTTCAAAGTGGCTTGTTTGGTGCTATTTTTTTCCATTTAGCTCCATGTTGATCTCGCGTTATCAGCCCCCCTTCGATATCAGATGGGTCTGACCCAACAAAAATCCAGTTTGGCGCTGTTTGACAGTGCGCGCGCATTCAGTTCGCGCTTAGAAAAAGTGCATCATGTCAGAACAGAACGCCAAAGAAATGTTTACCCGGCAAAGCTTTAAAGCACGAGCAAATAATGAAGTGTTGTTAAGTGCACAGTGTCCTGTGAGTGTAACTCTACCGCTGCATTAACATGTGATGTGAACGTACGTCGAGTTTAACAGTATTGGGACTGAGGCGCCAGAACTGCTGATAGAATGTGCGCTGTAGGGCGATACTGCATATTTTAGTTTCCATTCTTATTTTGTTTCCACGATGTGTAAAATGTAGGGCTACCACCAGCCGCGGCGCTACCATTGGGCATTTAGGTCCGGGCCCACCCATTTTCTACTATGGTTTTGTACGTTTCTTCATTCGGATCTATTTGCGATGATCGATCCAAATTCTAAACAAACAGTTTACATGCTTCGTCCTTGTTACATTATTCATTAAGATAATAATTAATAAATGCACGCATAATTATCAGTGAACTTGATAAATGTTGCAGATATGTTTTACATGCATGCACAAACAAATGCCTTTCAACTTGTGTGTGCAAAATTCAGAATAAAATGAATGTGCAGCAATTTGTACAAATACAGAGTCTGTAGGTCTACTGTGTTGTTACCATTAAATAAGCTCATTTAGTTTCATTTTTGTTAAAATATAATGTTATTTTTTCATCTATGTTGATTATGAAAAGTGAACCGCACACACGAGTATACGCAATATCGAGAGACATGGAGCGGGTCAGACATGATTTTGACCACTTAATTAAGTTTTGTTTTGCAGAAAACGTTTTTTTTTTTAAGTGAATTTCGTTTTGTATAAATTGTATCTTAATTTTAATATTTTTTTTTTTTTATCAACCAATTGCCAAATACCAAATATAGCAGACAACACAATCATAGAGGCGCCCGCGTGGTCACTTGCACTGCTCGTAAACAGGAGCGCATCTCATCCTAACTTAACGAAACCCCAGCATATGCCTCACATACATGAAATATATCTTAAGAAAGCTTGAAATGTATTTTTAACAATTTAAAACGAAAAGAAATAGGCTACTCTCTGGTTATGTAATGATGTGCATTTCTCTCTATAGGCGTGTTCACTACTACGGAGATGGCGATCGTCAACTTCATCTTTACAGCTGTTGTTGCTGTTAATAAACTAAAAATAATAGGCTTATAATTTTATTAAACAATAAATTAAATGACATTTTTATTGTATTAAAAAGCAACGAAAAAAATCCTGTTTATCAGTAGTGTGTGTGTGTGTGTGTGTGTGTCGAAATAATTTGTCCGCAGCTGCTCAAAAAAAAAAAAAAAAACAGTCAAAAACCCCACTGTCAGTGTTTTGTAAGGAACATGCAAATATGTTCAATATAGCAGGAGACATTTTAATTGTTTACTAATAAAACAGTTATTTTTTATGTCAGTGTCGGCTAGACAGATGAAGTTGACGACTCGCGATCTTCGCAGCGGTAGCCTACCACATCTTTAAATCACTATTAGTAGGCTATTATTTAAGTTAACATAAAATACATAGACCTACACCACAAAAACTAGTTGAGGATAAATTCGTTAAAATTGGGCGATTCCAGTGAATGGAAGTGACATTTGCAGTCAAAACTTAAAATAAAAATTCTCAGAAAATGCATTTATTTGAAACGTCTGAAAGGAGTCAAGACATTAGAAAAATATCGGTCTACACATGCGTTTTATATTTAATATGAGGGAAATACACGTGACGTGACACAAAAAAATCTTTAACTTTTAGGTGGCAAAATATTTTTTTAGTAATTCTATAAATTACACTGTGCAAACCAAAATATATATACCCACCGGATGAATAAAGATCGGCCTCCACAGAAAATTAAATGTTATATTATTTTTATTTTATTTTTCGTGTTTGCATTTATGTGAAAAAAAAAAAATGTTACGGGCATGACAGTTCTCCATTACGCACGGACATGACTGCTCTGAAGCGACTTTAAAAATTGCACAGAGACCTCAAACAGAAAGCACAAAGCCTTTCTTTAAAGTGAATTTTGTTTTTTTTATTAATTATATCTTAATTTTAGTCAATGTTTCATCTGGATTTAATAAATAAGAAGTAGTCTAAATATAGTAGAAAATAGATAATCATGACACGGAGGCGCGGGCGAGTGAACTGGACTCTTGTCTCATAAATGAACCGAAACTCAGCGTAAGGTAGGCTATGCTACTTGCCTCACAGACCTGAGAAATATATAGAAAGCTTGAAATGTCTACTTTTAAACATGCAGAACAATTCAAAACGAAGGAAAACAGACTGCTTTCTCCTTATGAAATGTGCATTTCTCTCTGGCGCGTTCTGAGAAGATCGCGACGCATCGTCAACTTCATCTTTGCAGTCGACACAGAAAACACTTGTTTATTAAAAACAATTAAAATGTCTAGCTATATATGACATTAATAATCATTACTTTTGCCGGTTCTTTGTGACAGCTTTTAGATGCTTTATTGGCAGCGCCACCCACATGTTGAACGAGTCACACCGCATCAGCACCGAAAACATGATATTTTTTTTAAAATCTAAAATAAAAAATCGTGATACGAACCGAATCGTAGGTTTGGTCTATCGTTACAGCCAGATGAGAAAGCAAGAGTTTATGGTTTAAAAAACAAACAAACAATGGTTATCTGAACATCTTTGCCAAGCGCAAACCAGTACAGAATTAGGCTAATCAATAAATTATCGGGGAGGGTCATGCCTTTTTTCACAATCATTTTGGAGGGTCATAGAAAAAATTATTGCTGGCGAAGGGAGGGTCATGTCTTTTTTGACAACA
Source organism: Squalius cephalus (assembly GCA_022829025.1). Classification (NCBI taxonomy): domain Eukaryota; kingdom Metazoa; phylum Chordata; class Actinopteri; order Cypriniformes; family Leuciscidae; genus Squalius; species Squalius cephalus. The sequence goes on along the minus strand of CM040803.1, from coordinate 35,880,040 downwards.
GATCTCAAAACTCCTCCGGTGGCCCCTTAAATAAATAACGAACAGTCCCTAATCCTAGGGATTTATTTGAAACGGTGGCTAAACTAACGAAAAATAAAGCTTCAAGCCCAGAAGTTTCCAAGCAACACAGCAGTAATGACTTTATGAACTTCTTCAATTATAAGATTGATAATATCAGGGACAAAATCATAACTATGCAACCGTCTACTACAGTATCACACCAGGCAGTGCATTGTAGTCTCCCTGAGGAAAAATTTGATTCAATCGTTGCTATAGGAGAGGAAGAATTTACTAAACTCATTAAATCATCTAAATCTACAACATGTATGTTAGACCCTATACCGACTAAGCTACTGAAAGAAATACTTCCAGAGGTCATAGATCCTCTTCTTAATATCATTAATTCATCTTTGTCTCTAGGATACGTACCAAAAAACTTTAAGCTGGCTATGATTAAACCGCTTGTTAAAAAAACGCAACTTGATCCTACAGAATTAGTCAATTACAGGCCGATCTCGAATCTACCTTTTCTGTCAAAGATACTAGAAAAGGCAGTATCCTCACAACTGTGTTCCTTTCTTGAAAGAAATGATATCTGCGAGGATTTCCAGTCAGGATTTAGACCGTACCATAGTACCGAGACAGCTCTCGTTAGAGTCACAAATGATTTGCTCTTATCATCCGATCGTGGTTGTATCTCTCTATTAGTGTTACTCGATCTTAGTGCTGCATTTGACACCATTGACCACAACGTTCTTTTAAATAGATTAGAACATTATGTTGGCATTACGGGAATTGCACTAGCATGGTTTAAATCATACTTATCTGACCGTTATCAGTTTGTAGCAGTAAATGATGAGATGTCTCATCGATCACAAGTTCAGTATGGCGTACCACAAGGCTCAGTACTAGGACCGTTGCTGTTCACTCTGTACATGCTACCATTAGGAGATATCATTAGGAAACATGGCATTAGCTTTCACTGTTATGCCGATGATACTCAGCTCTATATTTCTTCAAAACCTAACGAAACTTATCAATTCACAAAATTAACGGAATGCATAGCGGATATAAAAAATTGGATGACTTGTAATTTCCTACTTCTAAATTCTGAAAAAACAGAGTTTCTAATTATTGGACAAAAACGTAATAATCTAGAATACTGTCTAACACTCGATGGCTGCTCTGTTAAGTCTTCGTCGTCGGTTAGGAACCTGGGTGTGCTCTTTGATACCAATCTTTCATTTGAAAGTCACGTGTCTAGTATCTGTAAAACTGCATTTTTCCATCTTAAAAATATATCTAAATTACGCCATATGCTCTCATTGACAATTGCGGAACAATTAGTTCATGCGTTCATGACCTCAAGGCTAGATTATTGTAATGCTCTACTGGGTGGTTGCCCTGCACGCTTAATAAACAAACTACAGCTGGTTCAAAACGCAGCAGCTCGAGTTCTTACCAGAACCAGGAAGTATGACCATATTAGCCCGGTTCTGTCAAAACTGCATTGGCTCCCTATTAAACATCGCATCAATTTTAAAATATTGCTGATCACTTACAAAGCACTAAATGGTTTAGCTCCGCAGTACTTGAGCGAGCTCTTAACGCATTATAGTCCGTCACGTCTATTGCGATCTCAAAATTCCGGCCAGTTGATAATACCTAGAATATCAAAATCGACTGCTGGCGGTAGATCCTTTTCCTATTTAGCACCAAAACTCTGGAACAGTCTTCCTACCATTGTTCGGGAAGCAGACACACTCTGTCAGTTCAAAGCCAGATTAAAGACACATCTCTTTGACCTAGCTTTCACATAATACATTATAGACTTCTATAATTTAATGTTAGGCTGCATAGATTAGGTCAGCCGGAACCGGGAACACTTCCCAAAAATCCTGATGTACTCGTTACATCATGAGAAGAATGGCATCTACGCTAATTTTAGTGTCTGTGTTTATCCCGAGGTTTTCCTGCAACCTGCCGGATCCAGGCCGTATCCAGATCTGACGAAGGACCTTCGCCTGGACCGATGACAACGCAGTGCTGAAGTGCCAACTAGTCTCTCCCTATGGAGGATCCCACTACCACTCTACAGATAAGGCGTTGTCGGGAAAATCCGTTTCGCGTTCCTACCCCAAAGCAACTAAATAAAATAAAATTCTTTATCAAAATTTATAAAATTTTGGCTTGTAGGGAATTCCAAACCTGCATATATTCAAACGCACATAACTATAGAACCCATTCTAAATGCTCATGTGAACGCCATCAGCGTTTCTCACAGGTTCGCGTTTAAAGTCTGTGTAGAGGGAATGGTGTCGTCTTAGCGGCCCCTAATTTAATAACAAATGATCATTGCGACGGAAGCAAATCAATCAAAACTAACTTTAGATGGAAATAACTTAACTCTGCTGTAAAGCCGAAACAATCTCTGTTACCTTAAATTATACGCTTATCTCTGTAAAGCTGCTTTGAAACAATCTACATTGCTAAAAGCGCTATATAAATGAAGATGACTTGACTTGACTTGGTTGACAAACTAAGCTAAAGATTTAATATTAGCATACATTAGCAGCAGCTGTCTGGAGTTGACTACGTTAACTTTAATTGGATGTGTAGGTGCATAACAAGCAAACTCAGTTCACCTTTTGGAAAGAAAGCAGTCATCAGCTGCTTCCCCTCATTCTGCCTCCTTTCTTTTTCCTGCCTGTCTTTCTTTTTTTTTGAAAGCCCGATTTGCGCTTTTTTTCGCAGCATGATCAGGCTCCCAGGCTCTAGACCGCTCAAGACTCACTGCGTTACTTGTTTGCCGCCGGCTGCCGTCTATGGGCGGACTAAACCATTTTGAGGGGGGTCCAGAGTGTCTGGCACTGAGTTCATTCTCTCAGTTGGTGTTATCAATATATTTTGAAATGAATAACGACATCAATTGGAAGGCCCAATTAATTCGAATTAGGCTACAAAAAAAAAAAAAAAAAATGTAAAAAAAAAAAAAAAAAAAATTGATGGGATTTCAAAGGGCCCTCTCCCTAGACGGGGCCCTGGGTAGTCAGGTCCACTTTTCCCCCCACTACCACGCCCATGTGTGTGTGTGTGTGTTGCACATCCATAATTGCAAAGGGGACGCGATTAAAACTTTGTAAGTACATAAATGTATCAAATAACCATTGCGAGACGTTTAATCCATTCTCTTTCATGTTTATTCTGTGCCGGACTCTCTTCATCATCTGGGTCCAGCAGGGCGGGGATATGCAGCTCATTTACATTTAAGGTGGTACACACCAAAACAGCTCTTTTTAAAACAGGCCCCAAAAATGACATTTTTAAATGGTAATAATAAATTAACTGTGGGGTATTTTGTGCTGAAACTTCACAAATACATTCTGAGGACACCCAAGACCAATATTACATCTTGTAAAAAGGGGCATAATAGGTGCCCTTTAAGGGATTAGTCTGAAGCACACCATAAAATAATTCTATCAATTCATACAGGGCTAGCATGAATTGCAGCTGTATAGATACACACCCAGGTATCGGATCAGTACTCGGTATCGGCCGATACCCTGAGTCCAGATATCGGAATTGGTATTGGGAAGGGAAAAAGGGTATCGGAACATCTCTAGCTTTGGCACAGGAGAGAGAAAGGGTAGCAGCGGAACTCAGGTAAATCAGCCAAACAGGAGGGCAAGAGAGATCTTGCAATTGAGGAGAGAGATCAAGACCCTCAACAAGCAGTTCAGAACAGCAAGTGCTGAAGAAAGGAAGGGCATAAAAGCCTAGTGGACTTCGAGGGCAACTCTGCAGACTGAGAAAGGCAGAAAAGTCTCTGAAACTGAGGAAGGAGAAGGAGGCCAAGCGGGCTCAGTTCATTAAGGACCCATCAAGCGGCAACCTCCCCGTCTCTCTCTTGAAACCAACACGGAAGTGAGTTAAACTGCAATTCGTTGACTGGCCGCTTGAGGCTGTTGTCAGAAGTGAGTCAAATCTGTATCTCCCCAATGTTAAAATGCCAAATTTTACAGCAGAAAAAAACGTGTTTAAAGCCTGGTGTCTGTATGTGGATTTGGTCTATACAGCTAATTTTGCCCTTCATAACAACTGTGAGGGGGGTGAATTATTTTCTAACTCGTCCGTTTAGTTGATTAATATTTAAATTTAAGGGTGTGGCCAAGCCACTTGAGTGACAGATGGATTGCCGCTGTCAGTGCTAGGCTGCTAGCCGTTTGTCTGCTGTTACTAGCCGTCACTTCACCTCAGCAATGTTAGCTGCTGAACTTGCCATCTCTGCAGTGTTTGTGCTTTTTTTCGGGATTATTATTTCATACAATTTAATACTTGGGTAACGTTACAAAGCTCTTTGGATTCCGTCGTTATTGTTCGAGAGAACAACCAGCGCTGTATTTCAGTTGTTTTCCTCTGTGAACATGCACTAATGGATGTCTGACAATTTTGTTGCTTTTTGGGGTTTTCAAATTTAAAACGTCAATAAATGCTCGTTCGTTCTGCTCCCATGGAACAGATGGATTATAATATGCTTATGTACCGTCAGATGAAATCATGCAGGCGTCGGCGCTTTCTCCGTCCGTGAATGAGCACGGATTTTCTAGCGCATTTACTTGCACTTCAAAGGCAATGTATCTATGGTTTAACGGTTAAACCATAACCAATTTGAGAGACGGCCAACATCAGAATTTAAAATGGACTGAATAAGCTCTCATAAGTTGGTCTGACGGACCAACTTGAGCGATGCCGCGCTGACGGACCATGAAAGAGTGACGGACATGTATGCACATAAATCACTGTCACACACAAACACTCTCGAAGTAATACACAGTCTCACTTGCAGCCATGTCTTTTAACTATTATAATATTTCGAAGGGCAAAAATAGGAACATTTAATTGACTTTACATCATCAGCTAACTCGATCACGTCGAGCTAGGTGATTTCAGATAGCCAGGCTCAACAGCTTCACTCACGCCCCGCCTGTTTGTCTATTTTCTGTTATCCGGGAGTGACGCAAGGCCAAGATGGCGACGGCCGGCTCCGCCCACTTTAGGCTTCAAAAATGCTCTTCAGAAACCTACAGGTGACGTCACGGACACTACGTCCATATTTTTTTACAGTCTATGGGACCCATACAGGTTTACCAAAAACCTGCTGGGGGAAGCAAGATCTGGAAGATTGACCAGCCCTAAGGAAGTTGTAGAGGAGTTCCTTAAAGGGGTCATATAATGCCATTTGTGTACAAGCTAATATGATTCTTTAGGGTCTAAATTAAAAGTTTGTAATATACTTTAATTAAAAATTCTCATTAGTATTGTAAGAAAACACTAATTTTACCTGGTCAAAAACAGCTCTGTTTTCAGCACGCCGTTTAAGTGCATGTGTCTTTAAATGATAATGAGCTTTGCTCACCCCGCCCCTCTGTTCTGTGCATACTGCGTACACAGTTTTAATATCACAATAACCATAACGCGTTGTTCATTATAAATGTGGGATTATGAATTATATTGATAATGTCGTACATAGAAAACATGCCGTAATGTACCCTGAGTGTAAACAACCACATTTGCAAAGATTAATATAAATATTAATATAAAGGTTAATAAAACGTTACACTCACTTCAGTTATTCTGGAGGTGCAGCAGGAACATGAATAGTTCGTACCGATCCTTTTTTCAGGAGCAGTTACTTAGCAAAACCAGCTTTATACTGACCCTCGTTTGTAAAGCAGTCTGGTGTGTGAAATGATTCGCGCAAACATGAAAGCATTGACGTTGATCGTGGGGAATATTCCCTTCGAAAACAAACTCACAAATTCAAACTCACCCACTGCGTCTTCAGCGGTTCGGATTTAGGAACATCAAAAAGACTGCTGTGTTCGTTATTACACCCAAGAACAGAACACCACAATCGCTTAGACGTCATTCTTCTCATAGACAGTGCTCCAACGTTTCAACAATGACCGCGCCGGTCCACGCGGACTTTGATTGACAGCTCGCTCACGAGCGAGGGCGGGTCTGTGTTGAAACACTGCTGTCAATCAACAATCGTGGGGGGGGGGGGGCGTCCGACCGTGTGACGTCACTAGGTCGAACGGCTTGATTTGAGACAGGGGTAAACATATAAGAAGATTAAAAAAAAAACACTGGATGTATTTTTAGCATTGTATGATGGTTGTGTACAGGCACTGCCAACACACATTTCAGTACAATCAACTTGTAAAAGTGCATGTACCATTATATGACCCCTTTAAGGAGAGCCACAGTGATGCCCTCAGGAACCAAGCCTGTGGTGCACATCCAAAGATCAGCAGAACTGCTGAAACTCCTGAGGAAGAGCTTGATACCAGTGAACCAACATGGAGAGAAGTCCAGGACATTGTACAGAAAGCCCATTCAGCATCTGCCCCAGGACCAAGCGGTATACCTTATAAAGTATACAAGAGATGCCCGATGCTCCTCCGCAGGTTATGGAAACTGTTGCGAAGGATATGGACAAAAGGTATCATTCCAGCATCCTGGAAAAGAGCAGAGGAGTGTTTTGTACCCAAGGAAATGGACTCCTCCGACATCAGTCAGTTCCGAACCATTTCTCTCCTAAGTGTCGAATGCAAGGTATTATTTTCTGTCCTAGCAAAAAGGATGACAACCTACATGGTGAAGATCAAATATGTTGACACATCAGTCCAGAAGGGCGACATTCCAGGTTTCTCCAGGTGCTTGGAACATACGGGCATCCTCAACCAGCTGATCTGGGAGGCCAAGGAGAGCAAAGGAAACCTGACGGTTGTCTGGCTCGACTTGGCTTACGCATACGGTTCAATCCCGCATGGCCTCATCAACACGGCTATGGAACACTACCATATCCCCCACCACACCAGGGGTATAATTACCAGCTACTTCAGAGGATTCAAACTACGGTTCAAAACTGCCCACTTCACAACCCAGTGGCAGGACCTTGAAAAGGGAATCGTGACAGGTTGCACCATCTCCCCCATCCTGTTTGTCATGGGAATGAACCTGCTCATAGCAGCTGCAGGAAAGGCCATCAATGGAGTCTAGCACCCGCCAGCCTTACCATAACAACTTCAACCCATGTGCAAGCAAGATGGATCCTGAAGGCTCTTGATGACGTGGCAAAATGGGCTCGGATGAAGTTCAAACCAAGGAAATCAAGAAGTACGGTGTTCAGAAGCGGGAAAGTGACCAGCAAGTTCCAGTTGCGAGTACAGGGGGAAACGATACCATCAATTGAGGAAAACCCAATTAAGTGTCTAGGGAAATGGTACGACGCATCCCTGACTGACAGATGCAACATTTCCAGGACAGAGAAACAGGCAGATGCATGGCTGAGTAATATCGAGGGGTCAGGACTGCCAGGAAAGTTCAAGGCCTGGCTCTTCCAGCACGGTCTGCTACCACAACTCATGTGGCTACAGACAATCTATGAAGTACCTATGACAGCAGTGGAAGGAGTCGAGAGGCGAGTGAACAAACACCTTCGCAAGTGGCTCGGAATCCCACCAAGCTTCACTTCAGTAGGGCTATACACCAGGTCTGGCCAGGTACAACTACCCCTATCATCAGTGGTGGAAGAGTTCAAGGTGGAAAAGTGCTGGGTTGTGATGATGTACCAAGACTCCACTGATGAAAAAGTCAGAAGAGCAGGCGTCACTACGAGATCGGGACGCAAATGGGCGGCTGACACATCAGTGGCGCAAGCTGAAAGCGCATTGAAGCTGAAGGACATCATTGGGAACCCATGCGCAGGGAGGCAAGGACTCGGATCCACCCACTTCCAGCAGTGGGGAAAAGCAGACCTAAGGCAGAGGAGGGACATGATTCAAGCCGAGGTCCGACACCTGGAGGAAGAAAGGCGTAGGTCTAGGGCTGCTGAACTTGGAGCACAAGGTGCCTGGACAAAGTGGGACCTGCCGAAGCGGAAGATCACGTGGCCTGAGATCTGGAGACTGGAGCCCTTTCACATCTCCTTCCTGCTCCGTTCAGTGTACGACACCCTTCCATCACCAACAAACCTCCACAGATGGGGAATGAGGGAGGACCCATTGTGGAGGCTATGTGGAGGGAGGGGAACAATGGCGCACATACTGGCAGGATGCAAAACAGCTCTTAGACAAGGAAGATACAGGTGGCGCCATGACAAGGTTCTCAGTGCTTATGGTCTGAGGAGGCAAGGAAGATAATCTTGATTAAACTGACGGTCCCACGGGAAGACGGGTGCGAGGAGGCCTATGAGCAGAAAACCACCAAGTATCAGGACCTCGTTGAGCAGTGCAGGGCCAAAAGGGTGGCAGTCCTGGCTATTCCCGGTTGAGGTCGGTTGTAGGGGTGTACCGGCGCAGTCTGTGTGGAAGACACTCACAGCTCTGGGTATAGCAGGAAGGGAGAGGAAGGCAGTCCGTAGGTTGGGTGAGGCAGCAGAAAGACATCTTGCTGGCTCTAGAGTAGGAGGGAGGATTTGAGTTGGGGGCCAGGAGGAGGTGGGCAGTGACTGGCCAATACTGCCGACCCGCCAACTGGAGGGTGTTGTGGTTCAGGGTCAAAACACCCTGTGAAAGTTGGACGCCACCTGACAACATCTTCTCATGGCTGAAAGCTACAGTCATGCACTACAGTAAGTGACTGAGTTAGACAGCATCAGTATAGATGTATCCAATAGTAGTAATAACGAGATGTTATGTAATTTAAACAACATCCTTTCTCGTAATAATGAGAATTTATGTAATTTTAACATCTTTTCCCGTAATAACGAGATGTTATATTATGTCGTTAAAACTATATATTTTCTAGGCCTTTTAAGGACATTGGTAGTCATGTAAAAAATATGCCTTTATCCAGATAAAATGTATATAGACTATCATGTATTTATCACGTCTTTTTCATACTTCTACGTTTGAAAAGCTGAAGCAAATAGTAGCAGCCCCCAATACAGAACATTAACGCTTATAACATGAAAAATGCTTCACGTGGCTTAATGTACTAAGACAGTCATGTTAAAAGATCAATTTCTGGACACACCTTATTAATAAAGCATATGTAGCCTACAGAATAGCAGATGAGCCCAGATTACAAATGCATTGCGTTTAATTACACGCTAAGCATCTTCGTTCATGTTTGGACTTTCAGTTTGTGTTTTGAGTGGTTCCTGTTTTCCTTTTCTTTTTCTGCCACTCCTTTGTTTCTATGGTTACTATCATTGAGTTAATTTGTCCCAGCGGTGTATGATTAATTATCTCGTTTCTGTTTGCTTCATAAGATACACCCTTTCCTTTAGTCTTTGTCCGATCTCCGTTGTGTTTATGTGTGTTTTCCCTGTCAGCTTGTTCCAGAGTACTATTATTAACCCTCTGAGGTCTGAGCTGTTTTCTGGGCCCTGGAGGTGTTCTGACATGCTCTGACATTTCTGGTTATTTCTGTTACTTGTGACATTTTCATGGCTAAAGTCTAATTACACTGTATTCAGCACAAACTCTGCTACAATAATATATCAGCAGCATGTATGTAAAAGTTTGTAGTTTTGAGATAATGACATTTATGCGTGGTTTGTGAAAATACAAAAAAAAATTCTCACTGAAATAAGGCCATGAAACCCATACTGATTATTTCTTCACAAGACTTTTGAAAATTGTATGACGTAGCCTAGAATATTTGCTGCAAAACTATGTGAAAATCACCCTGACTGCTCATTCAGATAAGACAATATATTGATTTAAAAATTTTACGACGTGTTTTGAGCAAGCGTTTGAGAAGCAGGACATCTTGTTGGTTTTATACAAATTACTTAAACAGAGAATATTTGTTTTCGTTTTGATTCCGATCATTTAAAAGTACACACTTAAATGTTTATAAAGGTATATGGCTCATAAATGTGTGACAAGTATTCGCTGAGTTTTGTTTCAGTTTATAGACGTGCTCAAGAAAAAAAAGTTCACCGCGACGGAGAGGCAGAACGCACATCCTGTTTATTTTCTTTATTTTACAAAAGCACAATGTTTTGATTTGATTGTAAGTGGACATATACAAAAGGAGAAATATCACAGATTCTTTTTTTATATTTCTTTTTTCTGTATGACCATAAATGACGGAGTAATTTAAGTTTATAGTGCTACAATGTGGAGAAAATCCAGCAAAACGCGCCCGAGCGTTTGTCGACCACAGAGGGTTAAAGCTTGAGTTTGTACCTATAATCAGAGTCTTCAGTCTGTTCCTGAGGAAACCACAGTGTGACAACATTGTTTGTAGTTATTTGGATTTTTGATTTAAAAAAAATAAATAAGTTAATCAAAAAGATTGTGATAATTTGTGATTTAATCATGTAAAAAACATTTTTGGTTCAAAGAGTATTTTTCGTTTCAACTGACCATAGAAATTTTATTTGTTCAAACTCACTTGAGAAAAAGTAAATCTATTTCTTGTAATAAGTTGAAGTAATTTTTTTACTTTGATCCGACTCATTTTCAGTGATTATATAAAAGCTGATATAACAAATGAAAACTACACATATAAATATAGAAAAATTGTAAAAGAAGTCATGAAAACCCCCCTCTTTCAGCTCAAGTCTACCTCACAATCATTCTTACCCCAGTATCTCCAGTTTACAGTGAGGATTCTCCAGTACAGCAGAGAACAGCTTCACTCCTGAGTTTCCTAGTTTATTCTCAGACAGAATCAGTTTTCTCAGGTATGAGGGGTTTGGTCTCAGAGCTGAAGCCAGAGCAGCACAACCTTCATCTGTCACACCACAGTCATACAACCTGTAGAGAACAATGACACACTCTTCACTCTCTCAGATCAAAACAGAATCTTTGTTTTTCTTGATTGTTTATAATTTGTGCAATATCTCTTTTTTAAACAATTATTTCAATAAATCAGTAAGTTTAACTGATATTCTAAGAGATTATGTCTCTATGTGAGGGAGAAAGTTTAAATAAAACTGATAAAATGGAATACATTGAATACATTACATCCATTAAATATAAATGTTTATATACATAAATTATAAATGCATATATTTGAAAATAACTTTCTCACACAAATGTCATAAAAAACGGTTAAGTAGATTACAAATCAGGTCAAATAGTTGGACGGTTTTAAAACTGAAGTGTGACACTCATATATTTTGTTAAAACATTAATTTATAATGTTTAATTAAGAAATGTTGTTTTAACTGTGATGCTTGTTCTCAGTGTTACTTACACAGCTGATCTAGTTGCTGTAACCACAGGCATCAGCTTCTGAAGAACTTCATCTGCAGTGTTTTGTGTGACACTAATTGAAAATAAAAATAAATAAGTTAATTATTCACGCTAATAATAATAATAATAATTAACATAATAAGTAAATAATACATTTATACCTTCCTAAATACCCTCACATTTTTTTTTAATTAAACACTGCTTTATAAAGGACATGTGAAAAAGTTGTTTTAGTATCTATAACTGTAGAAGCCTCGTATTTAGGGTTGGGTATCGTTTGGGTGTTTTTCGATACCGGTGCCAAATCGATACTTTTAAAACGGTACCGGTGCCCGAACCGATACGTAAAAAAAAAAAAGAGAGAGCTTCAAAACGATGGTGAATGACATAAAAAAAAATTCTATCATTTCTTAAAATTAAATATATTAAAAATTTAAAGTATATATAAATATACGTAGTCTAAATACAAAACAACCAATTTACATCATAAATTCACAATAAAACCGAAGCCACCTAACCCAAGTACAATAATTTAACATTAAATAACACTACAGTACTAATAACAGCAAAGTCTGTATTCTTGGTATGCTACAAACCAGCTTTAAATTTCAGCAATTCTTTTCACATTTTTTGACTTCTCTGGCCAAATACGACACCTCTACTGACTTATTGCATGTCCTGCACAAGGTGAGCGTTATTTTAGAACGCATCACCTTAATCCCCTGGGGTCGGCGAAATCTAAAATAAAGAAAATAAACATAATGCTCATTCTGCCATCTCTCTCAATGTGAAACTCACTCTGAAATGCAACAGAAAATGACCAGTAACTCAGCGAATGTTTGTCACACAGATTTGAGACGTATGTCTATACAACGCTTGGAGTCTTTATTTTTTAAATGTAAATTATATACAAATATTCTCTGTTTAAAGGGGTGGTTCAGGATTTTGGACATCGGACCTCATTTCCAAGTTAGCCTGTGTGTTATTTATCAGTGGAGACAGTTTTTAAAATTTTTGACCCAGTCCTTACAGTTGCATAGTTCGCCTGTGCTAGGCTAGCACGATTCAACGGTATCTGTTAGCCTGCCATTAAAAACAGTTTTACCCACTCCACAGTACACCAAAAGCAAATAAATTATAACGCCAGACTACCAATGTAAATGTCTGTTGAGAGAATAATATTAGAAATCAAACTACCCTTTCATCGCATTGCAATAGTTATACTTTGTTCCCTGTATTTATAAGCACAGTCCACAGCAGCGGCGAAGTGATATTAAGTTACCTAGGAAACCGAGAGAGCCGGTCCACATGACAATCATGCAAGTGTATTTACCTGCTGCTGACACTCATCACTACAGAAGCAGAGTATATTTCACGAAGAAATCAACAAGACATAGGACTATGGCCACGTTTGTAAGCCATGCCAATGTTTCGGACTTTGGAGACGATGAAGTCGAGGAATGTGTGTTATTCAACGAACAGTACATGTATGAGCCGGAATACACAGATAAATAACTAATTGAGATGAATGCTAAAAGGGCAGAAAGAGAAAGAATGTCTGTAGAGACAACAGCAGCTGGAGATGCCGTAGAGCAGTCATTCCCAAAGGCGGGGTCCCAACCCACAAGTGGGTTGCGGAAGATTTTGTATGGGTCGCCAAGTCGAGCACTATTTTTCAGTGTGCCATATACTCTTGATTAAAATTTATATGTGTAGTTCACCAATTAGCCGCACGAGGGAGCTCGTCGTGTTCTTCTTCTGCTTTTTTTTTTTTGTTCTTTAGCTGCGCTCTGCACTCGGCAACCAGCCATAAGAATGGATGCTTGGTTAATTAAGAAGAAAAAGCCAGCTAAAGACCAGGCTAACACTGCCAACAGCCAAAATACCGTCCCCGAGGGAGGCCAGCTTGAAAATAAACTAGCTAATGTTAGCAAAGCTACTTCAAGTGAAAAACGCCATAGTGATGAAGAATGTGAGGAAAGCGGAACCAGTGGATGCTTTCGACCAGACACCGGAGCAGGTAACGTTACTTCTGAGGATTTGGGAGAACAGCCTCCAAATAAGAAAAGAAAAACAAGACCAAGGCCATATAAAGACTACTTCCTGAAATATGGTTTTGTTAATTATTCCAAAACGAACCAAGAAGCTCGACCCATAAGTGTTATATGCAGCGAAAAACTCGCAAATGAGAGTTTAAAACCAACTAAACTAAAAAGACATTTGGAAACACTTCACTTCGACTTGGCAAAGAAACCTCTGGTTCCCTTTCGTTGTCACTCCGAGTTACGTCGGATGACGACGAATGGGGTTTCGCTTAGAAAACCTATCACCTTCGAGTATATAAAACGAGCCAATGGTAAAAAAATGCCATGGGTCTGCGGAATTTGTATAGCGTAACTCCGCCCCACCCTGGGAGTATATAAGGAAGTACGCTGGCAACATGCAGATATGTTTTCGCTTCGGAGCCAAGTTCAGTACTTCACTCCACAAGCCTTCTGAGTGTCATCTCAAATCTCTTCGAGACGAGCGGCTCTTCAGTGTGTTGGTGTGACGGCGTTTTCCAGCGAGATCGCATTTCCTGCTGCTGATTTGTGCAGTAATCTGCCGACAGTGAGTGTGTTTCTCCCTGGGCGCTTCAGCACTCTGCTGAGATTTTCCACTCTCTAAAAGAGCTGCACGCGGCACGTCTTTTTCAAGACGGTTCGCCCGTGTATTTTCTATTTCCTGGATGTGTGTGCGTGATTCATCTGCCTAACGGTCGCGAGCGCTGTTTTGCGTGTTGGGCTTAAATCACGCTCGGCTGCGCTCGTTGATGAGTCATGTTTTCATTGTGGGAACATGACCATCGCGATGTTTATAGATCGAGACTCAATGATCTCCATGTGAGTAGAGTCCCCTCTGCCACACCCCAATTTATCTCTTCCTCGAGAAGGGATACTTTGGCTGGTGGCCAGGGTGATCTGAGGGTTCGGTGTGGCACAACAACCGACGAGTCAATTCCTCAGGCCACACCCCCCTCCACATCGCAAACCGTGGAGCTTCCGTGTGTGCCTGGTTTCTTTCGGGGTCCCAGTGTTTCATTCGGGGCTCTGGCGGATGGTGTCATGCACTCACAGCATCACAAGGCGGGCTTGATTCCTCTGGAAATGAAGTTTCGACTGCGTTGCCTCCCACGGGAGTGCCATCGTTGCCGGGACCGATCCAGAGCTGTCAGCCATGCTTTCCCGGGCAGCTGAAAGCATCGGCTGGAGTGGCCCCGCCCTCCCCCCGAGCGCTGTAAGCTTCTCCCGGACGTGCATCAGGACGCCTGCACTCCGTGAGAGTCCACGTGACTTTCGCGGCCCGCGGGTGTCCTCCGCCTTCGCTGCTTTCGATCGCACGGCGATCATGGTCTGTATGTTCCCTGTCACTATCGTGGCACAGTCATGCAGTGCTGTGTGTCGCCTGCGCCTTCGATGCAGTGCTGTCCCGGGAGTTCTGTCCGAACCGGCCGCAGTGGAACGCTAGTCCTTCCCTGGCCAACCCTGGCAGAACGCGGAAACTCTAACCACGCCCCTATGCTGGGACGCTATGGCTCCCATGCCCGACCTGGTTGTTCCGCCACGCACACCGCTGACCTCGCTCAGGCGACATCAGTATCTGCGAGATCCTGGGTCAGGTGATGTCCACTAGTGTGGTCCAGACATGGGCTTAGCCAGGTTGATGTGGGGTGTCTTAGAGTTCATTTCTAAGCTCCCCCATGTCCCGGGCTGGGCTCTTTGGCGGTGTGGCTTCGTCCCATGACGAGCAGCACCCTAATGTGGTTAAAGAAAGAACTCACTTCCCCATCTCTGAGCACACAGAGTGCGCGGATGACAGTGCGCGTCGCTCACGAGCCTCGCCACTCTCGTCCCCCTCTGTCGCCAGTCCCCTGCCAGAGCACGCCCCCGTGGGACGCTGGTCCTCCCCTGGCCTCCTCTGGCAGGACGCGGCTAATGACCGTGCCCCCACACCGGGCCGCTATGCCACCCACGCCTGGGCCGGTCATGAGAGCGGAGGTCGCTACCTTACTGGCGAAGGGTGCAATCGAGACTGTCCCTCCAGCCGAAATGAGGTCCGGCTTTTACAGCCCCTACTTCATTGTACCGAAGAAATCCGGTGGGTTACGACCAATCCTCGACTTGCGCGTCTTGAACCGCTCCCTTCACAGGATGCCATTCAAGATGCTCACGGCCAAACGCATTTTCGAGTGCATACGGCCCGCAGGATTGGTTTGCAGCGATCGACCTGAAGGACGCCTACTTCCATGTCTCCATTCTTCCTCGACACAGACCGTTTCTACGGTTTGCTTTCGAGGGGCAGGCATACCAGTACGCGGTTCTCCCTTTCGGGCTAGCCCTGTCTCCTCGCGTCTTCACGAAGGTCGTCGAGGCAGCCCTTGTTCCCCTCCGGGAACACGGGGTTCGCATCCTGAACTATCTCGACGACTGGCTGATTCTAGCTCACTCTCGAGATCAGGTTTGCGAACACAGGGACCTAGTGCTCCGGCACCTAGCTCGTCTGGGCCTTCGGGTCAACTGGGAGAAGAGCAAACTCTGCCCAGTGCAGAGGATCTCTTTTCTCGGTATGGAGATCGACTCGGTCGCCATGTGCGCGCAGCTTACGAGCGAGCGCGCGCAGTCACTGCTGACTTGCCTTCGTCAGTTCGAGGGCAAGAATGTGGTTCCACTGAAACTATTTCAGAGGCTCCTGGGGCATATGGCATCCGCAGCCGCAGTCACGCCGCTCGGGTTGCTTCATATGAGACCAATTCAGCTTTGGCTTCGCGATCGAGTCCCGAGGTGGGCATGGCACCACGGCACGCTCCGAGTACCAGTTACTCCGTCCTGCCGTCAGACCTTCACCCCGTGGTCGAACCTCAGTTTTCTTCGGGCCGGAGTGCCCTTGGAACGAGTGTCCAGGCATGTTGTTGTGTCAACAGATGCCTCCACCACGGGCTGGGGCGCCATGTGCAATGGACATGCTGCCGCGGGCTCCTGGACAGGACCCCAGTGCCTTTGGCATGTCAATTGCCTCGAGTTGTTGGCTGTACGTCTTGCCCTGCACCGTTTCCATGCGTTGCTCAGGGGTCAACACGTACTAGTCCGATCGGACAATACCGCGACTGTAGCGTACATCAACCGTCAAGGTGGTCTGCGCTCCCGCCGTATGTCACAACTCGCCCGCCACCTCCTCATATGGAGTCAGAAGCATCTGAGGTCACTTCGTGCCATTTATATCCCGGGAGACCTGAACCAGGCGGCCGACGAGCTGTCTCGGCTTCGGCCTCTCGCTGGAGATTGGCGACTCCATCCCCAGACGGTTCAGCTGATTTGGGATCAGTTCGGGGACGCACAGGTAGACCTGTTTGCCTCCCACGACTCGTCCCACTGCGACCTGTATTATTCCCTGACCGAGGGCACGCTTGGCACGGATGCACTGGCGCACAGCTGGCCGCGGGGCCTCCGCAAGTATGCGTTTCCCCCAGTGAGCCTTCTTGCGCAGACCTTGCGCAAGATCAGGGAGGACGAGGAGCAGGTAATTTTGGTTGCCCCGTATTGGCCCAACCGCACCTGGTTCTCAGAACTAGTACTCCTCGCGACAGCTCCTCCCTGGCCAATTCCTCTGAGGAAGGACCTGCTTTCTCAGGGACGGGGCACCTTATGGCACCCTCGTCCCAATCTTTGGAACCTCCACGTGTGGCTCCTGGACGGGATGAGGCAGGTTTGAGTACCCTACCACCAGCGGTGGTGGCTACCATCACTTCCGCTAGAGCATTGTCCACGAGACATGCCTATGCGTTGAAGTGGAACCTCTTCGTCAACTGGTGTTCTTCGAAAAATCTAGAACCCACGAAATGCCCCATCAGTGTTGTGCTTTCCTTCCTGCAAGAAGGGTTGGAAAGTGTATGTTGCCGCCATTGCCGCACATCACGACGCAGTTGATGGTAAGTCCTTAGGAAAGCACGACCTGATCGTCAGGTTCCTGAGGGGAGCCAGGAGACTGAATCCTCCTCGTCCTCCCCTCGTACCCTCTTGGGACCTCTCAGTGGTTTTAACTGCCCTGCAGAGTGCTCCCTTTGAGCCTCTGCAATCAGTGGAGCTTAAGTTCCTGTCAATGAAGACAGCGCTCCTGGTTGCATTGGCCTCCATCAAGAGGGTAGGGGACCTGCAGGCATTTTCGGTTGACGAAGCGTGCCTGGAATTCGGACCGGCTAACTCTCACGTGATCCTGAGACCCCGGCCTGGATATGTGCCCAAGGTTCCCACCACACCCTTTCGAGACCAGGTGGTGAACCTGCAAGCGCTGCCTTTGGAGGAGGCAGACCCAGCCTTGGCACTGCTCTGTCCAGTACGCGTGTTTCAGGACCTCAGACCAGCTCTTTGTCTGTCATGGTGGGAAGCTGAAGGGAAAGGCTCTCTCCAAGCAAAGGTTGTCTCACTGGATAGTGGACGCCATTGCTTTGGCATACCAGCAGCAAGGTCGACCATGCCCCCTTTGTGTGACGGCCCACTCCACCCGGAGTGTGGCATCCTCTTGGTGGCCTCGCTAACAGGCGCCTCGCTAACAGACATCTGCAGAGCTGCAGGCTGGGCGACACCTAACACATTCGCGAGATTCTAAAATCTCAGAGTGGAGCCAGTTTCTTCTCATGTACTCGCTTCAACTAGCCGGTAAGAGATTCTGCTCAGGTGTCTTCGCTTGCTCGCCATTCCTCTCCACGGATGGGATACGTGCGATATTCTCCTCAGGTGAGCCTAATAAGCCCTGAGTCTCCTCCAGCACTGAAGACGTCAACGCCAGAGTTATGCCACCGGCAGCTTCCGCGCTTGGCTAGGTGCCTCCATGTGCATGGTTCCCCTCCGGGTGACCCCCACATGTGTATTCCACTGTAAGCCTCTTTGAGCATGTGTCTTTCCCTTGGCAAGCCACCTTGCCACCCCTGGGGTTGAAATATTCCACCTGCGGCTGGACACCCCAGTGTTACTCCGTATGCAGCCCTTCGGGGTCATATGTGTATTCCAAGTCCCCCCCTTCGGGTTGGGCATGATTGCATATTTCCACTGGATATGCTTTCCAGTGTACCTTGGTATTCCTGTGTTAAGTAGGACTCCTTCGTCCGTGCTAGTCTCACGACAGGGAGCTCAGACTTACGCAGGGCACTGGAAGACAGTCGAGAGGTGGCGTGATTTCACTGGAAACCCCATTCGTCGTCATCCGACGTAACTCGGAGTGACAACGAAAGGGAACGTCTCGGTTACGTATGTAACCCTCGTTCCCTGAGTAGGGAATGGAGACGTTACGTCTCCCTGCCACTTCCGCTGTACCGCTGGAACGCCTGAGTTCAGTCTTGGCTCCTCAGCGAAGACATATCTGCATGTTGCCAGCGTACTTCCTTATATACTCCCAGGGTGGGGCGGAGTTACGCTATGCAAATTCCGCAGACCCATGGCATTTCTTTGCCATTGGCTCGTTTTATATACTCGAAGGTGATAGGATTTCTAAGCGAAACCCCATTCGTCGTCATCCGAAGTAACGTCTCCGTTCCCTACTCAGGGAACGAGGGTTACATACGTAACCGAGACGATTTCTTTCAAAGGAAGGCACAGGAGATTGAATCATCAGCTGAGCTTCTCCGTAGAAATGTGACATTAAATGACAAAGCCCAGCTAGCATCATACATGGTTTCTTACCGTGTGGCCAAAGAGAAGCAGCCCCATACTGCTGCAGAAAAAATAATTCTGCCTGCCGCAATAGACATGGTTAGCACGGTTATTGATGAAAAAACCGCACAAAAATTAAAATGCATCCCCCTGAGTAACAACACTGTTTCCCGAAGGATAAATGACATTTCAGACAATCTTGAGGAACAGCTCATAACAAGATTGAAGGCGGCAGGGGAATTTTCAATCCAGCTGGATGAAAGCACCGACGTCTCGGACTGCGCAACTTTGGTGGTATACGTAAGGTACGTGTGGGAAACAGAATTTGTGGAGGATTTATTATGTTGCTTGAATATTCCTACTGGAACGAAAGGTGAACAGATATTTTCTGTACTGAACAACTACGTGGTTACAGAGTGCGGGTTGAGCTGGGCCAACTGTAAAGGCATAACGAGTGACAGGGCTGCAAATATGACGGGCAGAAACAGCGGAGTTGTGAAAAGAATCAAGGAGGCAGCTGGTAAAGACATCGTGTGGAATCACTGTTTCATTCACCGCCAGGCTTTGGCATGCAAAGGAATACCCCCCGAGCTTGACAAAACATTGAAAGAAGTCATTCGTGTTGTGAACTTTATTAAAGGCAGCGCACTCAACAGTCGGCTTTTTGATCAGCTGTGCGCCGGCATAGGGGCGGACCACACCCATTTACTGTTTCATACTGAAGTGCACTGGCTCTCCAAAGGTAGAGTCCTCACAAGAATATATGAACTGAGAAATGAAATTCATGCTTTTCTGCTTGAGGAAAAGTCTTCACTTGCAGAGCTGTTCACTGAAGAATGGCTTTTTACAGTGTCATATCTGGCGGATATCTTTTCATCTCTCAACGAGCTATGTTTGAAACTGCAAGGACAGAATGATGATGTTTTCCAAAACTGGAAACACATTCTCACCTTTCAAAAGTCTCTGAAGCTGTGGCTTGCACGACCCAGCCACTACATGTTCCCTACTGTGTTACAGCACATAGAGGAAAATGATGTCACTGACACACAAGTGAAACACAGCACACGTCCAAGTGATCTGAGGGCGCGAGCGCATCCTGGTGTGTGACGTATACGCAGACTGGTGCATAGAAATATACACTAGATGTCGCCTTGTCTACGGCAGTTCATTGGAACGAATGTCTTTAAGGCGACATCTAGTGTATATATATCTATACTGCACCCTCAGATCAGATCACCTGGACGTGTGCTGTGTATAAGAGGTCAAAACGATATAAATACTGTTCGTTTTCTCACACAAACCGCTCGTTTCGTGTCTTAGGCCATCAATGTGTACTTACGATGGGGAATTGTTTAATTTGGACGATGGGGAATTGTTTTAATTTGGACTCTGTGCATGCTCTTTGAGACAGTATCCATAGACCTGCATCAAATGACTGAGAGACAAGAACGGTTTGACCTAAAAATATCAAAATTGAAACTACTGCGGAAAAAAAGACACCTACATCTTGGATGCCTTGAGGTAAGCTAAAACATACCAAAATTTAATTTCAAAGTGAACTATCCCTTTAAACATTACTCTTCTTCTGCCTGACCAACATTAAAAAAAAAAAAACTTAAAAAGGCATGTTTTTGATAGCTCTGAAGGTTCATATTACTATTGTTCTAAAGATTGTTTGCATACATATTTTGTTTTGAGAGGAAAAAATGAGAGCCTGTCATACTGTGCACTTTATAAAATGTGTTTATTACAGTGGGTGCATAAAAAAGTTCTCAAAAAATATTTCAGTAAGAAACTTGTTTTTGATTTAACAATGTTCATATTATTCTGGTAGATGTGCAAAGCATTGAATGTTATATGAAAGGCATGCATTGATTCTGTCTGGTTTTATTGATGATAGGAAGAAAAATAAATTATTAACTGCCCTATTTTGCACTTTGTCTCATTAAGTATAAATGTGTACACTGTAAGGATGAGAATATGAAAACAATGAGATGCCCTGTCAACTCTTCCTTTCTCATTTCACCTCTGCATTTTACTTATTGTCAACAACAGGTAAATAAAAAATAAAAAAGTGCTTTGTCAAATATCTGTATCTCTTTTAAATAGTTAAGTGGAAGCTTAACTGACCTTAAAAATGGTCATACATATTTTGTTAATGCATAAATTCTCTTCGTGATATATGAACTATATGGGCCTAATGTTTATTGGGTCACAAGGATTTATCCGACTTTAAAATGTGGGTCCCCAGAAAAAACAGGTAAACACTGGTAAACACTGCCGTAGAGAACCGGGACAGAACATCGGGAGACTGGGGGTGCCAGTGCAGAAAATGTATAGCTACATACTGTCATTCTACATACTGGACTCCCCTCTCGCACCCATTGTCCTAGGTCATCCCTGGCTCATCAACCACAACCCCAAAATAGACTGGCAGCAGCGTACAGTGTTGGAATGGAGTACTAAATGTCATGAGTCCTGTCTTGTCTCTGCTTGTCCGTCTGTTTCTGTCACTGTGTTTCAGGAGGAGGCAGTGGATTTATCTAACGTGCCCGCGGAGTACCTGGACCTGAAGGAAGTGTTCAGTAAGTCTCGGGCTGCTTCTCTTCCTCCGCACCGTCCCTATGACTGTGCAATAGATTTACTGCCAGGAAAATCTCCGCCTAAAGGCAAGTTATATTCGCTTTCTGTTCCAGAGAGGGGGGCCATGGAGAAATATATTTCTGATTCTCTAGCAACGGGGTTCATCCGTCCATCCTCTTCTCCAGCGGGGGCGGGGTTCTTTTTTGTGGGGAAGAAGGACGGATCTCTGCGACCTTGTATTGATTACCGGGGGCTGAACAGCATCACGGTAAAGAATACTTATCCTTTGCCGTTGATGTCTTCAGCCTTCGAGAGATTACAGGGAGCGTCCGTCTTCACTAAATTGGACTTGCGCAATGCTTATCATTTGGTCCGCATCAGGAAGGGGGATGAGTGGAAGACTGCTTTTAACACCCCCAGGGGGCACTTTGAATACTTGGTCATGCCCTTCGGGTTGTCCAACTCCCCAGCAGTCTTCCAAGCTCTCGTCAATGACGTGCTGCGAGATATGGTTGACCAGTTCATATATGTCTACCTGGATGACATATTGATTTTTTCATCTTCTCTCCAGGAACACGTGCAGCACGTCCAGCGAGTGCTTCAGAGGTTGCTAGAGAATGGGCTTTTTGTCAAGGCGGAGAAATTCGATTTTCATGCACAGTCTGTTTCTTTTCTAGGTTACATTGTGTCGTCTGAGGGAATACGGATGGATCCTGAGAAAGTTAAGGCTGTGGTGGAATGGCCAACTCCAGATTCCCGTAAGGCCCTACAGCGGTTTCTGGGGTTCGCCAATTTCTACCGGCGGTTCATTCGCAACTTCAGCCAACTAGCCTCGCCTATGACTGCCTTGACCTCCCCCAGAACTACGTTCAGGTGGTCAGACGCAGCCGAGGCTGCGTTTGCCAAACTTAAGAGTTGCTTTGTTTCGGCTCCCATCCTGATTACCCCTGATCCATCACGTCAGTTCGTGGTGGAGGTTGATGCGTCAGAGGTGGGGGTAGGTGCAGTGATCTATCAGCGTTCTCCCACAGACGATAGAATGCACCCATGCGCGTTTTTGTCCCATCGTTTGTCTCCTGCCGAATGCAATTATGACATTGGTAACAGAGAATTGTTGGCGGTCAAGTTAGCGTTGGAAGAATGGCGCCACTGGTTAGAAGGGTCGGGGGTACCTTTTATCGTCTGGACAGACCACAAGAATTTGGAATACATTAACCCCCTGGGGTCGACGGTATCGCCGGCGATACCAGCTCGCTTTTTTTCAGTTCAGTTCAAAAGAAATTAATTTTGCTCTGTGGACTTTGATATTACAAGCAAGTTTCATACATCAATCGATTCTGTTAAATGTGTATTATTTTTGTGTATACTCACAATAAAAACAAAGTGTTGTGCTTTTTGCCAAATAAAGAAAAATAAACGTGATGCGAGTTCTGCCTTCTCTCTGTCAGTGTAGACCATTCTGAAACGCGTCCGAAAATGAACTGTAACTCAGCGAATACTCAGTCAAACAGGAATACAGATACACAGGCTTGAAGCTTGAATTCTATTCTTTTAAATGAGGTAATTTATATAAAAAACAAATATTCTCATCTTGTGAAATCTGTATTAAAAAAGAGCGATTCCAGTCGAGCTAATTAGAGCTAATTCAAATGTAATGTGACTCCGCCCACGGAGAGCGCGTGCTATTCAAACGCAAATTACTGAGGCAATCCAAGCAAACCTGTGAACGCCCCCATATCAGCTCGAGAAAACGTTTATTCAGAGAGAAAGTTTATTCAGATCATTGTAGCCTACGTGTTTACACCATCTGGCAGCGCTGTGAGAAATATTAATAATGGAAAATCTACCTCAGAGTGCGGGTATTGCAGGAGAGAGGATCCGAATATGTAAGTTTTTTTTTCCTTCTCAAGTTAATCGCGTTTCTGTGAATGAATGAACGGCAGCCGCAGAGATGCGCGCTGTTTATCACAGCTCGCAAAAAGACAGTTTAAATTTAAATTGCGTCTCTGTGTGAATGAATGATGATGTTTTAGCAAACTGTATTGCTATAGTGAGTTGAGTAAAAATCGACAGAAATATGTTGAAATAAAATGTAGGCTATTTGTATAAGCAACGTTTTAAACTGAAAATTAACATTTATATGCCCTAATATTTCATAAAAACAACGTTACAGTCAGGCGTTTCTGTTTGTGAATGAATGTTTCGGTTTTAGCAAACTGTATTGCTACACTCAGTAAATATCGACTAAAATATGTTGAAATAAAATGTATTTGTATAAGCAACGTATTAAACTGCAAATTAACATTTATATTTCTTATAATAAAAATGAAAGACCTATGTTACAGACATATGAAAGACAACATTTCGTTGATTAGTTTTGGATAGATTATACATTTTTACTGTAAAATATCTGCCACCTCAAATAAGCTTTTGTTTGCCAATATTTGCTTATGTTAAATATAATATGTTTTGTCAAAAATAAAGTTATCAAATAATCAATCAAATCCTTAACTTTGAAATATGTATGATAAAATGTATACTTTCGTTTTTACAAAGAAAGATTACACTTGAATTGTTGTTGTAATTGTAACCTTTTTAATAAAAAAATATATTTACAAGGTAGATGTAAACAAACTATTAAAAGGTAAATATAAGCCTTTTCTTTAAATAACTTTTATTGTGTTTTATTATTGACAAATTTGGGGAGAGGATAAATATTCCAAAACTGAAAATACAGTATGAGAATTAACTGCACAATTACTAGACATGTTTTCCTTGGATATTATAGGCCAAATTGCAAGCACAATATGTGGAAAAATAAAAAAGAATTGAGATGCTTCCAACTGTTGCTCTTGCATTCTTGTGGCTCAGTGACTCACCTGAATGAATGGCTAATTAAGTATGCAGGCCCCATTGTCTCCTAAAGTGTGAACCACTACATATGTATGACCGTTGACGCCCACTCCGCATATTGGCTTTCCAAACAGAAAGTGCTTTGCAAAATTCAAATCAATGTATTGTGTTATGTGAATGATAAGGCAGGGTGATTTTCACATAATTTTGAAGAAAAAACACTAGGTAATGACATCCATTAGACAAAAGTCTTATTGGCACATATTTAGTATGTGTTTTATGGCCTTATTTCAGAAACTTTAGTTTTTTCAATAACCACGCATAAACATTATTTTCTCAAAAATGCAGACATGTACATTCTTGTTGCTCACATATTATGGTAGCCCTGTTTGTGCTAAATAGTGTGTAATTTTTTTTTGCCATTAATATGTTTATAAGAAACTGAAAAAAGCACAAATGTCAGGGCATGTCAGAACATCTCAAGGACCCCAAAAACACCTTAGACCCCAGAGGGTTAAGACTGCCAAAAGATTGAACTCCAGGCAGGCTCGGTGGGCACTTTTTTTCGGACGTTTTGATTTTACACTCTCGTACCGCCCGGATTCCAAAAACATCAAACCCGACTCTTTATCGCGCATTTTTGACCGTTCCGAACGCCTGGCTACTCCCGAGTGCATTTTACCCGAGAATCTATTTGTCTCCACACTCGTATGGGAGGTCGAATCGAAGGTCAAGAGAGCCTTAGAAGGGGTAACGCCCCCGGCCAGTTGCCCACCGAACCGCTTATTTGTACCGGAGGGATTACGGTCCGACGTTATTCAGTGGGGGCATTGTTCCAACGTGGCTTGTCATCCAGGAGTTAGTCGTACCAAGTTTTTGGTCAAGCAACGATTCTGGTGGCCACTCATGGCTCGTGACGTTCACAGTTTTGTTTTGGCTTCCTCTGTTTGTGCCACTGGTAAGACTTCCAATCGACCTCCAGATGGGTTACTCCAACCGCTGCCTGTCCCTTCGAGACCCTGGTCCCACATTTCGCTAGATTTTGTCACCGCCCTCCCACCCTCCCAGGGTAACACGGTAGTTTTGACCGTGGTGGACCGGTTCTCGAAGGCGGCCCATTTTATTCCCTTGCCCAAATTACCCTCAGCCAAGGAGACAGCGTTGACCGTCGTTAATCACATCTTTCGCTTACATGGCCTCCCGACAGACGTGGTTTCCGACAGAGGACCCCAATTTGTGTCCAAATTTTGGCAAGAGTTTTGTAAATTATTGGGGGCGACTGTCAGTCTGTCCTCAGGGTTTCATCCCCAGAGCAATGGTCAAACTGAGAGAGCCAACCAAGATTTGGAAAGAACATTGCGATGTCTGGTTTCCAAGAATCCTTCCTCTTGGAGTCAGCAATTGTCTATGGTGGAGTACGCACACAATACGTTGCCAGTGTCATCTACGGGCCTATCTCCGTTTGAGTGTAGTGTAGGTTACCAGCCACCAATTTTTCCTAGTCTGGAATCCGAAGTCGCGGTCCCCTCCGCTCACGCCTTCGTCCAGAGGTGTCATCGCACTTGGACTAGAGCCCGTGAGACTCTACTCCAGGTGGGAGCGCGCACCAAGGCCAAAGCCGATCGCCACCGGTCTAGGCCTCCCGTATACGTCGCTGGTCAAAAAGTGTGGCTTTCTACTAAGAACATTCCTCTCCGCTCCGTTTCTAATAAACTTGCTCCTAAATTTATCGGCCCGTTCACTGTCACCAAGATCATTAGTCCGGTGGCAGTCCGCCTCAACCTCCCTCCAGTGTACAGGAGAATTCATCCCGTGTTTCATGTATCCAAAGTTAAGCCCGTGTTTTATTCTCGAATTAATCCGCCAGTCCCGGTTCCCCCACCGCCGCGACTCGTAGACGGGGAACCCACATATTCGGTAAATCGTATTCTAAGCCCAAGGCGGAGGGGACGCGGAGTCCAGTACTTGGTGGACTGGGAAGGTTACGGTCCGGAGGAGAGAAGTTGGGTACCTGCCAGAGACATCCTGGATCACTCCCTTATTGATGATTACAATCGGCAGGTAAGGGAGTCTGGGGACGCCAGGAGGCGTTCCTAGGAGGGGGGGGTACTGTCACGGTTCATAAATTCATTGTTTCCTTCGTGTCTCGTGTAACTGTTGTTTTGTATGTCTGGGTGTGTGAGAGTGGGCGTTACCACTCATTCCGGTTGATCAGCGATCCAGCTGATCTCATTCATCGCTCCAGCTGCAGCTCATTCACGCACCTTTAAAACCTCACCGCACTTTCCTCTCATTGTCAGATCGTTGTTTGATGTCTCCCGTGTGTGATCCTGTTCCCGTCGACGTTCCTGTTCGTGTTCCCGTTCCTGTTTCTTGTTCACCTGGATTTCGTCTTCACTTGGGTCATCACGTCTGCATCACTTCACTTCACGGACACTTCGCTGACCATCCAGTCCCTGTGTCATCAGCTGCTCACCCACTACCGGACTTTCACTTCTCTCATCAATAAATATACTGAGTTTTTACTTGCATTATTGCGTCTTTTGTGACCATGACAAGAGTACAGTAGTTTGATTTCTACACTCTAAAAAATGCTGGGTTGTTTTTTAACCCAGAATGCTGGGTCAAGTCTGTTGGGTAATTTTGTTGGGTTATTTTATCACATTTTAAACACTTTTGGGTAGTTTTAATTTTCCAGTTGTTGGGTTAAACCTGCTGGGTAGCAACGCTGGGTTGTTTCACAAGCTTCGCGCCAAATGGAGATGTTTAAATTCGCTCCCACACTGTCATCTTGAGGGGCAAAGCAGCTGGGTGCAACTGTTTTAAAGTATGTTTATATAATGTTTTATTTATTTTTATTAATAATTAGTATGAATTAGCATAATTATAACTTTTTCGCAGCAATAATTCTTAAACTTATACCGACTAAAATTGGTGATGCAACTGTAGGCCTACGACAAACAATTGTTACCTCAGAATCATATATTGACTCGCATCGTAATTTTAAGGTATGTGAGATGACAGATTAATGATTCTGTATCACACGGAACCATGAAATATGTGAATATCTGTGAAAACAGAGGAAAGAGTCGTTTCTGTCACTGACAAGCGAATTGAACAAAGTGAGTCGAGTCACTCAAAACAAAACAATTGAGTAATATGACTCACGGCTCTTATGTAAAACGCCTGCAATTGTCCATACCGACGTGTAAAAGGCATAAAAAGTAGCCAACGTAAAATGTCGTAGGACCGCAGGTCTAAAATAAATTGCCATCCGGTTCAAATAAACTGGTTCACCAATTTTGAAACGAAATGATTCCCGGAAATGAATCGACTTATTAGCACCGTGAAAACTTTCAAAATGCGTGCGTGCATCAGTGCCGTGGGTTGGACCCGGACCAGTGAGGTGATTTGTTGCACGTGTTGTACAAAAAGTATTTTTTATACATATGCTACATAAATTCGGATTTGGTAAGTGATGTAATTTAAAATTTTGTTTTTTTTTCTAGTTAGAAAACCATATGGATACATCTGGGAAAAAAATCTTCGAGTGGCAGTTACCCAGTCTTATCGACAAGTTTAACAGTAAGTTCATGTTTATTATACACTTGTGCAGCCTTTACATATATAATTGACTGCCTGTGATAATCAACTCAACCTTGCATAAATTAAAGCATATAAATTTGATCCGTGCTATAGTTAACGTTGTAGGTAACGTAACGTTTGCTCACAAGGCTGCCAACTTCTGAGTTTAGCAATTTATAAGCTTGTGGTTCGATTCCGATTTTGATTCAATGTCGATTCATTTGGATAAATATCAGATGCAATAGCTACATGTACATTTTTTAAAGGAAAAAATTAAGGGCCCTATTATGCTTTTTTAATTTTTTCCACTTTAGTTATTGAGTGTTATGTTATGTAAAAATAACCCAGAATAGCAAATCCATTAATGGTAAAAAATGACTATATCTTGGGTTTTCTCAACAACCCAGCCTGCTGGGTTTAAATGTCACTGGGTTAATTTAACCCAGCATGTGTTCTGTCCAATATTTACCCAGCGTTGGGTTGCCAATTGGGTTGTTTTTAACCCAGCCATTTTTAGAGTGTAACATTATTCTATCAACAGACATTTACATCGATGGTCTGGCGATATAATTTATTTGATTTTGGTGTACAGTGGAGTGGGCAAAACTGTTTTTAATGGCAGGCTAACAGATACCGTTGACTCGCGCTAGCCTAGCACCGGCGAACAATGAAACTGGAAGGACTGGGTGAAATTTTTTAAAAACTGTCTCCACTGATAAATAACACACAGGCTAACTTTGGAAATGAGGTCCGATGTCCAAAATTCTGAACCACCCCTTTAAGTAATCCGCGACATGTACAGTTTCTCAAACGTGTCCTAATTAACTCTAATGTGACCACACCCGCGCGCACACGAGCGATTGACATGCAAAATGCTCCACGCGGAAGAACGCAGGCCTGTAAACGTCCCATCACCTCAAAACAAAAAATCAGAGACTTCAGTCACTTACTCTTTACACTTACTCACTTACGATGCTTTTCATCAATTTTGGAAGATATTATAATGTTTAGAACCGTGTTTACTGTTAAATATTGTGTTTGTGGATATCTGCTCAAACGTAGATGTATAATATGGTAACAATAATGTTTAATAGTTTGGAGTGGCTCGATCGCCACGCTCTGTGCGTGTGAAAAGCAAAACGCGCCAAACAATTATAGGCTTCATGTTTTTACTCCAAATTTTTCCATTCGTTATGACGTTATGAAATGAGATTGAAGTAACATATGATAATCAATATATTTTCTCTAGTGTAGTGTTACTGAAGTGTTCCGTTTTAACAATTTATAGGCCGCCTGCTAAAGGTTATTGTTATTATTATTTTATGACAGGTATGTACTATGTTTCAGAAATGGCACAAAGGTGTGTGACTGGTTAAGTCTCTGTCTTTAGTTCAGTGTGTTAAATAATGTGCTTTTTTGTCATTTGTTGTGTATCTTTGGATTATGTTGTGTTGTAAATAAATCCAAACAATCAAAAAGCCATTCTTTTTTAAATCTCCTCATTCTTTGTGCAAGGTTCCTCATAATGATAGGGCCTGATAGCACCTGATAGGGCCATTATGGGAGGGTCTTTGTCTTTCTCAGGTGTGAAACACATCAATATCCATGATATGTTCACACCTACTCGCATAATAGCCTGGGTTTCCCCATGCTGCCTTGAGCGCAGCGCGATTTTATTCACGCTGCTAGGCAGCCTGGATACCATGGACTAGATTTTCCCCTCAAATAGGGAACCAATCACAGAACGGGGAGGGAGCAGCAAGACGATGACGAAGTCTATGCGACACACCGAAGCAGTTTGTTTATCTAAGGATCCAACATGACAGACGTAAAAATATATGCATATTTTTAGGAACACATCTACAAAAATATGCCTATATTTCAAGTTGATAAAATAATTTAAAATCCATATCAGTTTATTTGTGCCGATGCGCCACACCCTCCCAGGATCTATAACGTTACCTAGGCTACTTTCACTTTTAAAAATTCATCATAACCGCGCGCGCGCGTTCTGCTTGCAGTCGTCGAGATGGATGCTGAGGAGTTGAAGAAAAGAATAGCTAGTGGAGATTGTAAAGTTGTCGACAATACGTCATCAAAAATCAAGTCCAGTGTGTGGGAGAAATTTGGAGTTATCTGAAGAAAATATTGGGATAGGCTTTGCTGCATGCATTTTCGTGTTGGATAGCCGCAGATGTGGAACTTCATCCCTGAGGAAGCACGCAGAAACTGTGGTAACAAAGCAGTTCTATCGAACGGTATTTTTCTAATTTAATACTGTTAAGTATGTGTGGTGTGCAGGGCGTGTTTGAACCCAAAATTGTCAGATGTAGGCTAGACGAAATTGCGTGGCATATAGTGGTGTAGCCGCGTCTGTTTGACTGGTAAAATGTTATAAGGCACTCAGTTTTGTGGTAACGTTAGCCATGTTCTTCATGTATCGGCCTGTTGACAGCTTCAGCTGAAGTTGTCCTTGTGTTAATTGTCGTGTAATAATAACTTCTGTATGACCTGGCAATAAACATTTTTGTAAGTGTGTCTATAATGTGATAGTCTAAACTGATTTTATTTCGGCTGGGGGTCGGGTGTCGGTTCTATTTTAAGCGGGTCGGTGCAGATTTTAATTAGTGCTGCTGTTGGAAAACGGGGCGGGTGCGGATTTACAAAATCGGACCCGTGCAGGACTCTGGTGTACACATAAATCTCTGACCCATCGTCGTCTTCTTCGTTGAATATCTGTCGCTCTACATACGTCATCTGGTATAATTGAAACGATTGGCTATGAGCTACGTACAGGCGCATTTGATAGACATTTGTAGCGCCCAATAAACGGCTCTGGGCATTCGTAAACCACGCCTCAAATACGAGAAAATGAACATATGGTTTCCAGACCACGTCTCAAAGAGAAAGAGGTCTGACGTTAGCCAGGCTACTCGCATAAAGCTTTCTCACACAAAACATGTCTTTCAAATTTTAAATCATTATATTGTTTTATCTGAATGAGTAGTCAGGATGATTTTCACATAGTTTTGGATCAAATATTCTAGGCTAAGTGATATCAAATCAATCATGATCTTATTTCAGTGACAATTTTTGTTTAGTTTTTTCACAAACCACTCAAAAATGTCATTATCTCAACAAATTACCGGCCACCTAGGTCACTGTGCCCCCTCACCTCTGGTCAGCACACCACCCTGCCATTATTCCAGCAGTTATATAGTTACCTAGTTATAGTATATATTTACCTCCACAATGTGTAAATTGATTTGATCAATTTATAATTGAAAGGATTGTTCCCTTTAGTGGTCACTGCGAGTTACGTCAGTGACGGTGAAATGGGGTTTCGCATAGAAAGCCTATCACCTTTGAGTTTTAGAAAACGAGCCAATGGCAATGGAAATGCCTTGGGTCTGCGGAATTTGAATGCATAACTCCGCCCCCACCTCGTGGGTATATAAGGAAGTACGCTGCAACATGCAGATATGTTTTCGCTTCGGAGCCAAGTTTTCTACTTCACTCCACAAGCCATACTGAGATCATCTCTTCACTCTTCGAGACGATCTTCTCTCTAAGTGTTGGTGTGACAGCGAGTTCCAGAGAGTGCACATTCCCTGCTGATCTGTGCAGTGATCTGCCAGTGTTTGTGTTCATCTCCCTGGTCCCTGGTTTCAACACTCTGCGGAGAAATTTCCTCTCACAAAAGAGCACGCACGTGGCACGTCTTTTTAAAGATGTCTTGCCTGTGCACTTCTGGTTGTGGTCGCGTTGTTTCGGATTCTGATGGGCACAATCGCTGTCTTGCATGTCTGGGCTGTTGATCACGCTAAGGCCGCATTTGTGGATGACTCATGTTCCCATTGCGGGAA
The DNA here is from genome assembly GCA_022829025.1 of Squalius cephalus. Classification (NCBI taxonomy): domain Eukaryota; kingdom Metazoa; phylum Chordata; class Actinopteri; order Cypriniformes; family Leuciscidae; genus Squalius; species Squalius cephalus. Next base: position 35,848,252 of record CM040803.1, on the reverse strand, counting down.
CATGACCATCGCAATGCTTCGGTCAAGACTCAATGACCTTTTAAGAGGGAAAGTCCCCTCATCCACACCCCAATCTACCTACTCCACGAGAGCTGGTACTTCGGCTGGTGGCCAGGGTGACCTGAGGGTGACGGTGTGGAACAAAGCGCCGACTATTCCACACTCCACACACCCCTCAAGCGTTGCAAACCGAGAGTGTTCCGATTGAGCCTGTGTCTCTTTCAGCACTCCAGATGACGATTCAATGTCGATTGCTGCATCACAAGGTGGACAGGAGTCCTCGGGAGATGACGATACGGCTGTGCCTTTGGGTACCTTTGGGTGTGCCAGCATTGTCCGAGTCTGATCCCGAGCTGACGGCCATGCTTTCCCGGGCAGCCACGGCCACTGGGCTCGTGTGGTCCCCGCCACCCGGCCCTGTGCGCTCACAGCTGGACAATTGGTTTTTGGGTGCGGCCGCTGACCCCCATCAGCGTCCAATCCCAATACCTTTCTTCCCGGATGTGCGTGAGGAGGTCACAAGGTCCTGGAAGACTCCCCTGTCTTCCCCTGATCGTTCGGCGACCTTCTCCGCCTTTGCTCCTCTCGACCAGGCCGCTGCTAAAGGGTACACTGGGGTTCCCCAGGTTGAACGCTCTGTTGCGATGCAACTGTGTCCTCAGAGTGCTTCTTCCTGTGGCGACCCAAAGCACCCCTCCAAAGCCAGTAGGTTCTCCTCCACTCTCGTGGGGAAGTCCTATAGAGCCGCGGGACAGGCAGCCGCCTCATTGCATGCCATGGCCACTCTGCCGGTCTACCAGGCCCAGATGCTCAGGGAAATGCACGAGGGGAGGACTGACCCAGGGCTCTTCAATGAGCTGCCTGCCTCACTGACCTCTCAGTGCTGACCCCAGCGCCTTTGGCATGTCAAATGCCTCGAGTTGCTGGCTGTACATCTCGCTCTGCACCGCTTCCATGCGTTGCTCAAGGGTCAGCACGTACTAGTCCGATCAGACAGTACCGCGACAGTAGCGTACATCAACCGACAAGGTGGTCTACGCTCCCGTCGTATGTCGCAACTCGCCCCCCACCTCCTCCTAAGGAGTCAGAAGCACCTGAGGTCACTTTGAGCCATTTATATCCCAGGAGACCTGAACTGTGTAGCCAACGAACTCTCATGGCTTCGGCCTCTTCCCGGAGAATGGAGATTCCATTCCCGGACGGTTCAGCTGATTTGGGATCAGTTCGGGGACACACAGGTAGACCTGTTTGCCTCCCACGACTCGTCCCACTGCGACCTGTTCTATTCCCTGACCTAGGGCACGCTCTGCACGGATGCACAGCTGGCCGCAGGGGGCCTACGCAAGTATGCGTTTCCCCCAGTGAGCCTTCTTGCACAGACCCTGTGCAAAATCAGGGAGGACGAGGAGCAGGTCATTTTGGTTGCGCCACACTTGTACTTCTTTCTCAGGGATGGGGCACCCTATGGTGCCCTCGTCCCGATCTTTTGAAAATCCACGTGTGGCTCCTGGAAGGGACGAGGCAGGTTTGAGTACCCTACCACCAGCAGTGGTGGCTAACATCACTTCCGCTAGAGCATTGTCCATGAGACATGCCTATGCATTGAAGTGGAACATCTTTGTCAACTGGTGCTCTTCTCACCGAGAAGACCCCCGGAGATGCCGATCAGTGTCATGCTTTCCTTCCTGCAAGAAGGGTTGGAGCGAAGGCTATCTCCCTCCACCCAGAGAGTGTATGTTGCCGCTATCGCCGCACATCACAATGCAGTTGAAGGTAAGTCTCTAGGAAAGCACGACCTGATCATCAGGTTCCTGAGAGGAACGAGGAGACTGAATCCTCCTCGCCCTCCTCTCATTCCCTCTTGGGACCTCTCAGTGGTGCTAACTGCCCTGCAGAGTGCTCTCTTTGAGCCTCTGCAATCAGTGGAGCTTAAGTTCCTGTCTATGAAGACAGCGTTTCTGGTTGCATTGGCCTCCATTGGACCTGCAGGCTTTCTCCATAGACGAAGCGTGCCTGGAATTCAGGCCAGCTAATTCTCACGTGATCCTGAGACCCCGGCCTGGATAGGTGCCCCAGGTTCCCGCCACTCCCTTTCGAGACCAGGTGGTGAACCTGCAAGCGCTGCCCTCAGAGGAGGCAGCCTACGCTCCGTGCCTACGTAGACAGAACGCAGTGTTTCAGGACCTCAGACCAGCTCTTTGTCTGTCATGGTGGGAAGCTGAAGGGAAAGGCTCTCAGTGTACCTTGACATTCCTGTGATAAGTAGGATTTCTTCGTCCGTGCTTGCCTCACAACAAGGATCTCAGACATATGCAGGGCACTGGAAGACAGTCAAGAGGTGGCGTGATTAGACTGGGAACCCCATTTCGTCATCACTGACGTAACTCGTAGTGACCACGAAAGGGAACGTCTCGGTTACGTATGTAACCCTCGTTCCCTGAGTGGGAACGGAGACGTTACATTTCCCAGCCACTTCCGCTGTAACACTGGAATCGCCTAAGTTCATCTCGGATCCTCAGCGAACACATATCTGCATGTTTCGGTGTACTTCCTCATATACCCATGAGGTGGGGCGGAGTTACGTATGCAAATTCCACAGACCCAAGGCATTTCCATTGCCATTGGCTCGTTTTCTAAATCTCGAAGGTGATAGGCTTTCAATGCGAAACCCTATTTCACCGTCACTGACGTAACGTTTCCGTTCCCACTCAGGGACCGAGACGTTATTGCTGCTTCCATAGCCATCAGTGTGTATTTTACAAACTATAAATGTTGTTTTTCTAATAATTATGTGTATTTGAATGTCAGAAATCTAAAATAAACCTTATCTGGTTGAAAACACTGAATAGTTGTGATGTATGATAGCATTGAGCGTATCTGTATCTGCAGTGCCAGCCAATGCGCAGACGCAGATTTGAATTTAGATGTTGATGATCATGCGATCTGAACATTCTAATAACACTAGTTTTGAATGATCGTACGCGTCAAAGGGTTAACTAGCGATCACATGCGGTGATGGTAATTCTTATGTCCGTTTTGGAGAACCAGAGGGCAAATATTTCAACAAACAGCTGAGGCATTTAAGTGGAACTGAAATGAAGCACCGAAATCTGCGTTTTGATTCGGTCCGGTTCCATATCGGTACCGGGTTTCAGTACCCTACCCTACTCATATTCAGCCATCACAGATTTGTTTTTTCTTTTTCTTGTTAATGTTGCTGTGGCAGGTCTATTAGTCTGCATTTACACTACAACACTATTTTGACATATCAGATTTTTTTGTCCAAATCTGGACGGGCAAGAAAAAAAAGTATTTTTGTACCTGCATCAGCAAATTATTTGTAGAAATTAAGCATACAAGTATATTTGCTTGTTAATTGTTTATTTACCTACTTGTTCATTTAATAGTTTTCAATTTTTGTGATTGTGCAGACGGTGCGCACACAGTGGTCAAATGAGTTTACTTTGAAAGGCTCGCACTCAGCTGGAAAATGAAGTTACTATTAAATACTATTAAAACTTAATTTAGGAAAAATACTTCCTTTTAAATATCTTTATATTAACTGGCTTTTTTATTAATACAATACAGTGAATGACAGCCACCTGTGTCTCCCAGTGTCTTACATTAGTGTCAGTTTAGTGTTCAGTGATTAATTTACACAGAAACAAAAGATAACCTGTATGCCTTCATCAGATAAACTCAGTGCCGACTCGTTTTCCATCAGTTCTTTTACATGAATTAGAATGTGTGCAAAGGATTGTGGGAGATTGAAGAACACGAAGGATATACTTGATGCATCCTTCACAATAATCTGAATTAAAGACACAAAATGAAGTCTGTCTTCAAAACATCCTTCAAACTGAGACGGCCTTCAGAGGCGCTTGATGACGTGGCAGTCGAGATATGCAGTCTTACTAGGACACAGCCACGGTTTGAGACACACACGCAAATTATGTACAATATCCCAGAAATCAATCTGTGCCCTGTGATTTAAACACCTCTGATCTCTTAGTTTCTCTTTGTTCACAATGTTTTAGACTGTAATGATTGCACTCAGTGTTACTTACAGATTATTTCTGCCTCCAATTAATCTCTTCAGGTTAAACTCCTGCCGTGTCCGCTCTGAGGACAACAACGCAAACACTAAAGCTGACCACTGAGATGAGGAGAGTTTCACATCACGTAATCCTCTAGACCACATATGAGGTTTAGCTTCGTTCACTAGAGAAAGATCACCCAGTTCATTCAGACAGTGAAACAGATTGATGTATTTATCTGGAGAGGGATTCTCACTGATCTTTTCTTTAATATAGTCAACTGTTTTCTCATTGTTGTGAGAGCTGGTTGCTGTCTGTATCTTTAGTTCTTGTAAGAGACTCTGATTAGACTTCACTGACAGACCCAGAAGGAAACGAAGGAAAAGGTCCAGATGCCCATTTTTACTGTCTAAAGCCTCATCCACAGCTCTCTGATGGAGATCAGATAGGGAAACTTTGTCTCCATTAGTTGGTTTGGTAATCTGGTCAAACACATTGATGTTATTGTTGATAAAGGAGAGATGCACATATAGAGCTGCTAGATGTTCCTGAATGCTCAGATGAACAAAGCAGAAGACTTTCCCCTGATACAAGCCCAACTCCTCTCTGAAGATCTGAGTGCACAATCCTGAGTAAACTGATGCTTCTGCCTCATCAATGCCACACTCGCTCAGGTCTTCCTCATAGAAGACCAGGTTGCCTTTCACAAGCTGCCGATAAGCCAGTTTCCCCAGTTTGACAATCATGTCTTCATCTTTCACTTTCTTCTCATAGTCCTTCTCATGTTTGATGTTGGTCTGAATGAGCAGGAAGTGTGTGTACATCTGAGTGAGAGTCTTGGGAATCTCTCCTCTCTCTGCTTCACTCAACATCTTCTCTAGAACAGTGGCTGAGATCCAGCAGAACACTGGGATGTGGCACATAATAAAGAGGCTCTTTGATGACTTCAGGTGTGAGATGATCTTGCGGGCCAGACTCTGATCACTGATTCTCTTCCTGAAGTATTCCTCCTTCTGTGTGTCACTGAAGCCTCGTACCTCTGTCACTCGATGGACACACTCAGAGGGGACGAGATCTGCTGCTGCTGGTCTGGAGGTGATCCAGATGAGAGCAGAGGGAAGCAGATTCCCCACAATGAGGTTCGTCAGCAGCTCGTCCACTGAGGCTGATTCAGTCACATCACACAACCTCACATCGCTCTGAAAATCCAGAGTCAGACGACACTCATCCAGACCATCAAAGATGCACAACACTTTATACTCATCACTGGATATTTCAATTTCTTTTGTTTCAGGGAAAAAGCGATGAAGAAGATCTGAAAGACTGAGTGTTTTGTCCTTCATCAAGTTGAGCTCTCTGAAAGCAAGTGGAAATATGAGCTGGACGTCCTGATTCTCTTTCCCTTCAGCCCAGTCCAGGATGAACTTCTGCACAGAGACTGTTTTCCCAATGCCAGCGACTCCCTTTGTCAGCACAGTTCTGATGGGTTTGTCTTGTCCAGGTAAAGGTCTAAAGATGTCACTGCATTTGATCGGTGTATCCTCTGTTTCTGCTCTCCTGGACTGTGTCTCAATCTGTCTCACCTCATGCTCATTATTGATCTCTCCACTTTCACTCTCTGTGATGTAGAGCTCTGTGTAGATCTCATTCAGGAGTGTTGGGTTTCCCCGCTTTGATATTCCCTCATACAAACACTCAAACTTCTGTTTTAGATTTGATCTCAAAGTGTTGAGGACATCAGCAGGTTTAGAGTCATGGCTGTAAAATTAAAATACCACATTATTACACAAGTCAGAGAAGTAAATAGCCATAAATTACAAATCTATTTATGGGACACAGAACATCATTAGGTTTCTGAAATGTGTTAATCATCAATCATGTGTTTGAGTGATTTGTGATGTGAATTGCAGAATCTAAAATTAAACAACAAAAACAAAACGTCCTGCATTTTACCTGAAACCAGGATACATGCTTTCATTAAAGTCTTGTGGTTGAATCACAGGCTTGTACACAGTTTTGTTTTTAACTGGTCTGGATAGAAGGTCTGACCTTAAATCAGAATGAAGAGGGTAAAGAATCAGACACACTGATATTGATGTAATTGTGTCATTAACTGAGTAAAAGACCAACAGCTTTTACAGTGTGTGAATGTATTAGCAATACAATACATAGAGCTTTACACAAGAGCACAATGATAATCATTAAAGGGACACTAGGTAACTTTTTAACCTTAACTGAACAGCTTCGGAGTCAGTGGAATGGTTATATTACTTATTTCGGGTTGAATGGTGGTGGTTTCGCACCCCCCTGGTGCCCGAGAGCGGAAAAAACTCACTTGCAACTTTGGGACGCGGGTCGGTGTTAGCAAGTATCGCGTGATATCAGGTTGACGGCACTGCATACGTACACGCCCCTATTCAAGCACCGGCGGGCTAGCTATAAGCAAAGGGCAACGATAGATTGAGTTATGGCTGAGGCTGAGCCTGTAAAAAAGAAGCAGAAAGCTAGGAAATCTTTGTCAGAGGACCAACGAAAGAGGAAACGGGAGACTGACCGAGCAAGAAGTCAGACTCGAGTAAATATATCGGACCGGCTTTTTCAGAATGGTGAGAACTGAGAGAAACAGAAGCCTGCAAAACGGATGCTGATCCTGCTGTTGCACTTGTAAGTTAAGTATCTTTGGAATAAACTGTGGTTAATTAGTTAATAAGTAATTGCGACCTCAGGATGTTTGCTATTGTCTGTAAAGGTTTTTATTATGATCGCTGTCTGTTAGGGGCTTACTAGTACGCTAGATACTATAACTTTGATGTTAGCATTGTCATAGCAAACACGTTTGATTTCTGTAGTTGTTTGGCCGTTCCTCTGTCGGTTTTATTTGTGTAACTTGCACTTTTTTTTATGTCACTAAGTCAACGCGTCTGATAGTAACGTTAGGCAATATCAGACGCGCAAAATGTTGCACATATCATGATCGAGCTAGAAAAAACGTTCTGATGTTTTCTTAGACAAGCAAAGGTAAACCATCATTCTACCAGATGAACTTATAGACCTTGCTAATATAACTTTAGACAAATATTAGCCTCCGATATATATATATTTTTTTATGCTCATGCCCATTCTCCCAAAAACAAACAAACAAACACGAAAGCAGTAGTTCGCCTCGTTCATATCGTTCGTTCCCGGTAAAAATACTAGTATGCATGACAACACAATAAATAAAAAAATCGCCATCAGTTGGAAAGAAAGTATTGCTTTACTTGCCTCGGTAGACATAACTGGTTTTGAAATAGCCGGTTCCTCTGCTCAGCTAGGTTGACAGCTGATCAGCTGGGTTGCTCGTGGCGAGGGGGAGGGACAACAGTTCGTTTTTACGACAGAGTGTTTGAAAGCATTATACTACCAGACACTAGGGGGAGCTCGTAGAGAAAAAACACTCAGACTTGCATAATGCCCCTTTAAACTCCGGTCAATTTTAACATTGAGCTCATTTTTTTGTAAATTTGGAGTGCTGTCAGTACAGAGAACAACGACAAAAATCGGTGTTGCCTACACCGTGTTATCCTCTTTTTAAAATTTGCACCCTGTTGACTTCAATGGGGCAAGTTTTAAACCTGCTTATTACATGGCTCGGCTGAATTCCAATGTAGAATGCGGTCTGTTATTTCTTGATAACAGACCGCTGCGAAGTATAACAGACCGTTGCCATGAAAAACAGCGCGTTGCTATGGACGCGGAACGGACTATTTTCTTTGGCGGAAGCAATACAATCGTTTTTAAATCAATAAACTCCTTTTTAAATCAATAATTCGTGTCAAATTATTTATTCATTTTGTAGGTAGCCATGTAATAAGCGGGATAATGTATAGAGAGGCGGTCGTTATAGCGAATAACAACCCCTTCAGGCTGATTCAAGACCCCTCCGCTTCGCGTCGGGGTCCTGTTCAGCCTGTCGGGGTTGTTATTCGCTATAACGACCGCCTCTCTATACATTATCCCTTACTTTTAGCCTCTTAACATCCTTGATGTGTCATTACAAGTGCCCAGCCATGTGAGTGATTCCTTCAGAGTGAACACAGTGAATCTGACTGCAGTAGATGTGCAAGATATGAATAAAAAGGATGTTATTTCAGCCAGCGCACATACCTGTATTTTCTTCCTGTTTTCTGTTGAAGTCCACAGTAGTCGATTGTCGAGTTCGGGCACATGATCGTACGTACTAAACCTATGCGCGTGAACTCGACAATCGATTACTGTGGGCTTCGACCGAAAACTGGAAGTAAATACAGGTATGAGCGCTGGCTGAATTAACATCACTTTTAGAATTATTTGGTTCCAATCTAGATTAATCTCATTAAACTGCTGTATATTAATAACAATTTAAAGAATAACTTTAATAGAAATTATATACCTGAGATCAGGCCGTTTGTCTCCACTCTTAAACATTTCTGGCAGAGTCATAGAGCAGTTACTCTTCATAGACACACAGCTGGACTCTGGTTTTGATCTCTTCTGCTGGACTGAACTGGATTCAAAACTAAGTAAAATAAAAAGCATACAGACTTATAAATGTTTTGCACATTTACTGGAATCTTCTGTCTTAGGAAAGACCAAGGGCCTGTTTCAGAAAGGAGGTTCAAACAACTCTGAGTTAAAACTTGAACTCTGAGTTGACTTACCCTGAGATGGGAGTTTTCGGTTACAGAACAGCTGAAATGAGTTAGTTTAATCAACTCTGAGTTGACTGACCCTGAATTAAGCGTGTACACCACAACTATAGACCCCTTTTCAGTTGGTAATCATGGTGACTTTTTTTGTGGGCGGAGCTTAGGTGGTGGCAGAACGATCCCTCTGGCCGTTTCACTAATGTTAGTTTGCATGTTTTGTTAGCTTGTTTTTTTAACAATATCTGGAGAAAATCCGATTTTATCTTAATGTGCAAGGTCACTCACTGTCCAGGACAGCGATTGTTATTTGCAAAAATAAATTTTAACGGACATTCCAGACCCGTACACGCTCAGTCAATGGATGGACGATCTGACAGGATTAGCGTTAACGCTACCTCCGGTTGAGTGGCCTGACTTCTACACCGACCCGATAGAGAAACTGAGCGTAAAGAGAAACTGAGGGCATATAAATCTTTAGATGCCTATAACTGAATATATAACCTGCCTATACTAAATGGTCACGTAGAAGAATTGTGTGGTAGCCTACGATCCGCAGTTCTGCCTATCCAGCGCCAAGGCCAGACAGAAGACGACAATGTAAAGAGTGACATTACAGTGCAATTTAAATGATGTGAATATTTTCTAGAAATAAAAATTCCAGATACAGCATATTCATTTTAGAGCCCGACCGATAAAGGATTTTTAAGGCCGATACCGATACAAATATTTGGTGATTTAAAAATCCGATATTCCGATATATCGGCCGATATATTTTTTTTTTTAAAATCCAGAAACGTGTAACAAAACATGAACAGATTTTCCCTAACATTAGTTATTTGTAGTTGTTTAAAGGAACACTCCACCGTTTTTTGAAATAGGGCTTATTCACCTTCTTTCCTACATTTAGATAGGTGGGCAAATGCATTTTTGTCTCAGTGCATGCATTGTTTTAGTTTGACAGGGTCGGCGCTAGCTTAGCTTAGCATAATGAATGGAATCCTTTGTTGCCAGCTAGCATGTCCTGAGTAAAAGTGATATAAAAAAATTAAAAAACCCACCTAATTACTTCTTGTGGCCTGCGTATTCACAACAAGTACAAATAGCGATGCAGATTAACACTAGGCGATTTCCTAGGCAGATATTGACTTGGGACTATATTAGGGGGAAGCACAGGCGAAGCACTGCTACTTGGGCGCAGAGATATCACGCCCAAGTAGCAGTGCTTCGCCTGTGCTTCCCCCTAATATAGTCCTTAATATATAAGTCAATATCTGCCTAGGAAATCGCCTAGTGTTAATCTGCATCGCTATTTGTACTTGTTGTGAATACGCAGGCCACAAGAAGTAATTAGGTGGGTTTTTAAAAAATTTGATATCACTTTTACTCAGGAAAGTAGCATACCAGTCATTGTACCATGTAAACATTGTGTTGTCACTAAACTTAATAAAATTCTGTTTAGTTACCAAATGTTTTGACAATCACAATACACTTTATTGTGATGTACATTTTTTTTCACGTTCCCCACCAATCCCAATCCACCCATTTCATGTTATGTTCTGTTATGTTATGTTATGTTACATTTTCACTGTTTACAAAGGCAGGGCCTGCCATCTTGTCTTTTTGGCTTGTTGTTTCTGATTGCACTTTAACCCCAAGGGGAAAATCCTAATCAAATCCCAGAAGGGAAAATCAAAACAAAATAAAGTTAAAAATTGTTTTGAACAATTTCTTTGTCATCTGCAGATTGATTTTAAGTAGGGGAAGAAAAAAAAATCGGTTTAAATCGTAAATCGGATTTTTTGTGAAAAAATCGGGGATTTTTTTTTTAGGCCATATCGCCCAGCCCTACGCTGGATTGGAACACGTCATGAATAGCTGGCTATCAGCTGATGCGAACTTGGCTGACGTGGCCTGCCTGAACTAATGCAATGCTTGATTTCAGTGATTTTCAGTAAATGCCACAGTTTAATTCTGTAGAATTTGTTTAGAACTATATTATGTAACTCTAATCTACTACTGTATTTTCATTTGCCAGTTAAGGAGTTATATAGACTTCATCTTATTAAAAAAAAAAAAAAAATAGAACAAAAAAACAGCAGTAAAAACAGCAATGAATAAATGTACTGAAGAATTAATGAGATGTTTAAACACCTCTTCCTCTTTAAAAAAGGGGAGGAGACTGAAAGAAACTCTGGGTTTACTGAGAAAACCTGCTCCTGACCAGGTTAGTCACCATGGTAACTGACTCTGAGTATAAGTTACCTCTCTTTCAGAAACGGGCTTGACTTACTCTGCTTTCTCAGGTTTGACATACCTCCCATTCTGAGACAGAAAACCCAGAGTTTCCCTCATTTCAGGGTTAACATACTCAGAGTTTTCACTTAACCTCCTTTCTGAAACAGGCCCCAGGGAGTGTTGTAACACTTTTGATTTAACGTCTGTAACTCAGTGGTGTTTTACACTGTGTTTCAAACTTTGATTATAATTATTTTGAGAAATTAACTTACTGGTTTGCCAAAATGTTAAGCATAAAAAAATATATATTAAAGCTTCCGATAATATTAGGAATTATGAAATCAAAATAAACAAATTGAAAACAACTATTGAATTATAGAATGATTCAACTCAGGTGAACATCAACCACGATCACATGACTCTTCTCAAAGGCACAATGGAGGACGAAGACTCAACCGACTAAAGAGACCAATGTTTAGCTGACCTTTAAAGATAAACCACCTTACTGTACTCTTCAGGGTTTCTGCAGGGATCTTCAATTTAAATTTAAAGCTTTTTAATGCCTTTTTAATGCCTTTTTTTTTTTTTATGCCATACACGACCCATGACTAACCACGGGTATTATATGTATGTATATAATGTACGTTCATTTAAGACTTTATTTCACTAATTTAAGACTGCTCTTATGTTATGAGGATACTCACAAAACAGACATTTTGGCATAATTGTGTGTTATTGTTCGTTCAAGCGCAAAAGAGGACTGTTTTCTGGCAAGCAGTCTGTGCGCATTATACTGGCGCGTGTCTTTCTGTGTGTGTGTGTGTGTGTGTGTGTGTGTGTGTGTGTGTGTGTGTGTGTGTGTGTCAGGACATTCACAGGCAGCGCATTTAAAAGCATTTACATGAATAACAGCGGGATCATATAATGTAACGCTACCCAAAGGATGACAAAAATTAACGAATGCTGCGTTTTGCGTTAAATAGTTTAATGCATTAAACTGGACAAAAAATAATCTCATGCGTTAACGCATTAAAAAAAACGCAAAGTGAGCTTCAATAGCTGATGTCAAGCTGATGAGATTACTACACATAGTTAATTGCTGTCTGCCTTTTACCGTCGATTTGTGGCTGTCAGACATGAGATTTTACGGCGTTGATTCCCATTGTAGCTACCCAACTTAAATCCCTTTTTACAAATGCTGCAAAATCCTTCTTTATTTTGACCACCAACGGGCTGCAACCATGTTCTAAACTGGTTGTCTTCCTTGCACTTTCCCAGTTTTCTGGTCTAGTCTTATTCCTGTTGTTCCTGCTGTTCAAAATTACTCATGTCACCTCTGCAACTTTGCTCCGGCCGGAGGAAATCACCAAACAGGTTCCGCTTGTTTATCACACTAACGTACATATTTTGCGACAACAAATAAAAATTATTAATTATGAAGGCTATATTAAAATAAGTTGATAATATAAAATTTTCTTCAAAACGATAAAAACATTTAATGCTTTTTAAAGCCATTTAAGGCCTTAATTATCGCAAAATCAATTTAATGACTTTTAATGCTTTAATGCCCCGCGGAAACCCTGCTCTTGTAATGTACTCTTGCTGTGAAACATCACTGTTCTGACCAGACACCGTGAAGCTTTCAACAAATCTGAACCAGCGGTTAGAGAAATCCACTAAATTTTACACCTTAAAATCTCAGCTTACACTTACTTGATGTCATTGCCCGTATTAAAGGAGAACTCTGGTCAATTTTAACATTGAGCTCATTTTTTTGTAAATTTGGAGTGCTGTCAGTACAGAGAACAACGACAAAACGACAATCCTCTTTTTAAAATTTGCACCCTGTTGACTTAAATGGGGCAAGTTTTAAACCTGCTTTTAGCCTCTTAACATCCTTGATGTGTCATTACAAGTGCCATACACGACCCATGACTATCCTGGGTCCATGACCATGACTGTTTTCGGTCGAAGTCCACAGTAGTCGATTGTCGAGTCGACAGTCGACTACTGTGGCCTTCGACCGAAAACAGGATGTAAATACAGGTATGAGCGCTGGCTGAATTAACATCACTTTTATTCATATCTTTCACATCTACTGCAGTCAGATTCACCGTGTTCAATCTGAAAGGAATCACTCACATGGCTGGGCACTTGTAATGACACATCAAGGATGTTAAGAGGCTAAAAGCCGGATTTAAACTTGCCCCATTGAAGTCAACAGGGTGCAAATTTTAAAAAGAGGATAACACGTGTTAAAATTGACCGGAGTTCTCCTTTAAGGCCCGTTCACACCAAGTACGAGAACTAAAAAAGATAACTATAACGATAACTATATTCACGTTCACACCAACGAACGATAACGATCACATCTAAACAGTGAATCTAGCTAGTCTATAGCAGACTAATCTAACAGTGAATTTAGCTGACGAAGTCAGGAGTGGAATAAAAACAACGCCTAGTCAACACCTCTCTCTCTCTCTCTCTCTCTCTCTATATATATATATATATATATATATATATATAAACGCCTTTTTCACTGAAACTTCAAAGGAAGCAATACAATGTTGTCGAAACTAGATACCTGAGGTAGTTTTGTTACACTATTTTCTGCTAGCCTGCATAATGATCTCATCTTTAATACTTCTCGCCATTTATTCCAAGGGTACGACCGATTGCTTTCCATATATCCATTTTTTAACGTATCCTCGGAAAGGGGCTTGACTTGTCAAACAGTGGTGGATTTTTCTGTACCTCGACGATTAACTTCTCCACAATGTCGTCTGTCATTTTAAATGTGAAAGCCCTTTAAATAAGAATGGATTCTGATTGGAAAGAGCACAATGATAATCATTAATAGACTGAAACTTATAGGATTTGAACTTATTAGGATTTAGAATTATTCGGTTCCCAATCTAGATCATTAAACTGCTGTATATTAATAACAATTTCATAAAAATCAAATACTATAAGAATAACTTTAATAGAAGTGATACACCTGAGATCAGGCCGTTTGTCTCCACTCTTAAACGTTATTGGGTCATTCATAGAGCGGTTACTCTTCATAGACACACAGCTGGACTCTGGGTTTGAGCTCTTCTGCTGGACTGAACTGGAACAGAGAACTGATTCAGTTTAATCATTAGATTACTGTGTTCATTCTTTATGAGAGGAACCATATTAATATAAACACATTCATCTTTCAACTAAAAGCACTTTACAATATTTTTATCTAACATTTATGTTAGTTTCAAAATAAAAACAGGCAAAAAATGATATTTTTTTTGTGTAAACTTTCTCTAGATTCCGTGATGTAACACAATATTTAACAATGTTTGTTGAAAGTACCTGCATCCTGGAGAACAATCTCCATCTCTGGATCCTTGTGAATCAGCCATGATGAAGCTGCAGGAGAATCTGATGAGTTTGATCTCCTCTACTGACTCTGAATGAAGAAACATTCAGACACTAAATTAAACGATTATATTAAACAACCTTCATAATTTAGCTGAACATATCTGGAGTGTGGGAGAAAAGGATCATGTGACTGCGTTAACTCAAGCTCATTGGCCTTTTCACACACACACAAGTCGACCATTGGATTTAGAAATTTATGAAAAATAACTGACACCAAGAAATGCTGATTGAACATGTTCGGGTGAAAAAGAAAACAAACCCCGACCCACATCGATGCACACAATCCACATAAATAACACAAACGTGTTTGTTGACGTTTGTCTGTGAGGTGTGAATTGGCCTATACATGTTTACACTTAACATGTTAACATTCTGGAGAATCACATACATCACCAAACACAAAAGTACGGAGCCCCTAAAGGGACGTGGTGGTGGAATTTTTTTTAGGATGGGAGAATTTTTTTTCTCAAATGGGAGAATTTTTTTCCTCAAATCTTTTGAGTTCCCTCGAGAAACTTTGCGTTCCCCCGAGAAAATTTGCGTTCCCTCGCAAAGTTATTTGCATTCTCACACAAAACCTGTTGTGAGCTCAGACAGACACTGTTTAATGTCCCGCTGACAGTATTTCAAAGCTCCGTACGTTAATGGAGCGTTTCATAGTGTTTGAATTTGGACTCAAATATAAAGAAATGCGGTCAGTGCTTAACTCAAGGAGTTCAGTGAAGTTGGCAATATATTCACATAGGCTATTCAAACTTCCCAGATCAATATTCTTGAGCTAAACGTGTTCCAATTAACCAAGCCAATTCTCCTCAAAACAAGCTTTATATAGCTTTGTCTCTAACCAGACAAATGAGAGACAAGTCCAAATAAGGAGCCGTCTGCAAAGTGCAAATCCCAAAACCCTTCTGCACATATTATATTCAATAGCTTCACTGTGACACACTGTACTGTCACCAAATTCAGTTTACACATCACTGCTCTCCTGCTGGTTATACTACATTACTTAGTTTGATAAAAAATGCATAATTTTTATGATTATTTATTATGAAATAAAATCAATAACTTCACCCTTTTTAGAAAAAATATTAAATACCTTCACACTGTTATACAGTTGTCACAGTTCATGAATCCACTGTCTCTCTCTTGTCTTGCGTTTGGGTGTGTGTGTGTCTGTGGGCATGGTCTGATCACTGCTGATCAGCAGCGCCAGCTGGTACCAATTGTTTGTGCCTTTATGCAGTAACTGGTGTCTCATGTTGTCAGATCGTTGTGCTTCTCCGGTGTGTTCCCGTTCTGTTCGTTTGGATTGTGGATTCCCTCTCTGTTCTTCGTCGTGTCTTCTGTTTGGAATCCTGCACTCAGCACTGGGATTACGAGCACCGTCACAAGGGATACAGCACTGGATCACCGAGCACTATCACTGGTTGTCCACCAAGGTCCCTGCGTCACCCACCATCTGAGTTAGATGATGGGTCAGACGATCACAGTGTTGTGGACTTTCTGTGTTGTTTGCCTGACTGGCAGCTGTTCATCACCTTCTCAATAAAGCACTATATTGCAATTGCATCCTGCTCCTGTCATTGTCACAACAGTGTAATGCCATCAAATTCAGTAAACAAATATAATGCAAAAGCTATGGTTGTAACTATTATGTTAGCTGCATACAGTACAAATATTTGTGTAAAGAATAGGCCTACTTATTTTTTATGTGCAATTACTTCCCAAACTAAGTGTTGTAGGCCTATAACAAACATTAGAGCAGTGAGGTGTGAACTAAATTTGGTGTGTTACAGTGAAGTTATTGAATATTTTTCATCATATAAAATGTGCAAAAGCAGAGTAGTATGACCAGTGGGTCACCATTGATGTGTAAACTGAATTGGGTGGCACTACAGTTTGTAACATTGAAGTTAATGACTATTTTTACTATGAGTTGATGCTGTAGTCATATTTTGGGTTATTTTGCACTTTGCAGACGGTCCCTTCGAACTTGTCTCTCAGCCGCCTGCTCATAGAGATCCATTTAGTCTATATTATAAAAGCTTGTTTTGAGGAGAATTGGGTTGTAGCTCGTTGTTTCGGTTACTGTGATTGTAAATAGGTGTCGTTTGTGTTTTAACAACGTTTAGCATTGCAACCTGGAAGTTCGAATAGCCTATGTGAATATATTGCCAACTTCACTGAACTCCTTGAGTTAAGCACTGACCGCATTTCTTTATATTTGAGTCCAAGTTCAAACACTATTATGCTCCATTAACGTACGGAGCTCTGAAGCACTGCCAGCGGGACATTAAACAGTGTCTGTCTGAGCTCACAACTGGTTTTGCGTTGGAACCCACATATCTTTGCGAGGGAAGGCAAAAGTTTTGCGAGGAAACGCAAAAGATTTGGGGAAAGAAATTCTCCCATCCTAAACATTTTTCCACCACCCAGTAGCAGAGTGGCAATCGGGAGAGTCGGGACTTTTCCCGGTGGGCCGGTAGTGTTTTGAGGCCGCGATGGCTGGTCTGATAATAGTTATACATTGCGAGTTATATTAGCAACACCATCTGGTGGCCTGATGTGCGGCCGCTTCCCGCTGGTCAAACTGTGCAGCCTCTCTGCTCAACACAGTATATAAAAGTGCTCAACCCGTTCGGCAGGTCCAACCATGTCTAGGATTTTCAAAAACATAGGGGGATCAGTGAGCGGCCCCTCCCCAAATGGCATAGCCTGTCGGGCCGGCCTTTGATGTAAAAAGCCGCCGAACAGCTCTTTTTCCCTGTCACATTTTGGAAGTCTAACGTCCGTGTGAGTGAGTTAAATGAAGGAAAGGCAAAAAAGAAAACTGAAAGGTGGCGCTGAGAAGGTCAGATTCAAAAGGAAAAAAATATGGAGGAGGAGGCAGTGAAATGCTCCAAAATAACAGACATGTTCCAGGCATCAACGAGCAAAGATACTACAGGTGAAATAAACTGAAGCACATATCGTCAAAGGCACAGATGGGAATTAGCACCAGCTACCAGCCAGCCAGCCAAAAGCTTGTGAAATTTGAAAGTAGCTGTGGTAAATATGAGACAAATGAATAGTTTACTATTGAGCAGTGGTGGAAAGAGTACTGAAAAAACATACTCAAGTAAAAGTACCATTACATTCCAAAAAATGTAGTGCGAGTAGAGTAAAAAGTACTTGTCCAAAAAACTACTTTAAGAGTAAAAAAGTAGCTAATTTAAAGAACTCATGAGTAGTGAGTAGTGAGTACTGAGCTGCGGATTCTACCCCCTTATAATAAACACTGTGCACTACAATTCATAAAGTAAAAAAGCATTGTACATACTGTAATTCACATTATAAAGATTGAAGAATATATATATATATATATCATTCATCTTTTTAAAATGCCTCAAAACAGTACACTCATCACCATTTAAATCAAATTGTTTAAAAAAAACTAAACATAAAAAATTAGGCGTAAGGCCACTGAGCCTAAGCATGCTTGTTGCACATAAAATATCAATGTTCATAACTGTGCAAAGAATTAAAAAAACCTTTAGAAACTCACACCATGAGATGGGAATCACACACCATTTAGAATCACACACCATGAGATGGGTTAAATAGAGAGATTAAAAAATACCCAATTTCTCTCCAAAACGGTACCAGTTTTTGTGTTTTGATAAAGAAATGAAAATCGACACTCGGTTACTAACGTAACCTCGGTTCTCTCTAGAGAGGGAACAAGTGTTGCGTAAGTGAAGCTTACCCTACGGGAAAACTCCTAAGAATACTTAAGCCAGACAATTATCCTTAATTTTCCAAAATGTAAAACGCATTTGCTGCAGCAGGCAGACCTAGGCAAGACAACTCGCACGCCTATTGGCTGCTCTGCAGCAACTGCTGCAACCTATCAGTGCGTTTGGGCATGATGCCAGCGCCAATGGGAAGCTTCCCCGCGCTACGTCATGGCCCGCCAGAATGGCGTGGCTACAAGCCTATATATACCCGCCGCTGATATTGCATGATGATTTCAGTCGAGTGAAGCGAAACCATAATGCAGCACGAGTGTCACAGGTCGGGGTGGGCCAAGCCAGACTGCACCCACCCCTGGGGACCGGGCACTGCCTCGAGGAGCGTGTCAAGGAACCAGACAAAAACAGAGGATAAAGGAATAACAATTTCTTTATTAAGTTAAAAGCAGGTAAATTTGAAAAGTCCTAATTAAAATCTCTTCTTTCGCCAGAAGCAATTCGATGGGCCCCCTGGACCGGGGCGGGATGGACGTTCGTGGACACCCTGCGGCTCGTCGGAGAGGAATCCAGGGGTTAAAGTGAAAAAAAATCCTGAGCCTGAAATTTTTTTGGGAGGCGGGAGGCGGGAGGCGGGGGGCGGGGGGGGTGGTGGTTATGGCTTGGGCTTCATTGGCACCATTTATTTTCAAGCATGTTAATGGCATATTTTTATGAATGAAGACCAGTATCACTGATATAGCTACTTATGTCTCGATGAAAATGTATTTTTCCAAAATTTGAAATTTATTAGGCTTAAAAAAAATAACAACTTTTAATTTAAGTAAACTTAAAACAATCATCACTTAAACCCATAATAAATGTCATATTTACCTGTACCTTACCTGTCTAACCGATGTGAATTATATAGAAATTGAATACGTTTATAAAACAGTCCGCACTGCATAAATTATATATGTATATATAATGAAAAATAGATTAATCCTTAAGCGTTGAGCAGTTAGTAATTTTCCCATTGTTCTTTTGTTAGCAACTTTACTAACAGAGAGAATTGCTGTCACTTTAATACCCGCCGCTGCTGACAGGATCTCAGGCATCTCATTCTCTACTCTTTACGAACTATTTAAGATTGTATTTAACTCATTTGACTGTTCTTGTGAAGATACTCGACAAAACTGTCATTTTGGCATAAATGTGTGTGTTATGGTTCGTACAAGCGCGAAAGAGAACTCAATGGCGCACTGTCGACTGCGATACTGGCGCGCGTATTTCTGTGTGTGTGTGTGTGTGTGTGTGTTTCAGGAGGACATTCATTCACTGACAGCGCGTTCTCTTTTGTCTTCTCGCGCATTGATAGTTTAAAACATTTGCGTGAAGGAGCATGATCATATAATCCAAAGGATGACAGAAAGAACGGACGCTGCGATAAATATTTTAACACGTTAAAGCTGGACAAATGAATCGCATGCGTTTATGTTGACAGCACTAACGTTAGGCTACTTGTCATACATTGCTGACAGAAAATGCTGCGGTTTAAAGTGGACTCGTTTTCATGGTAGGCCTACACAGAATGTTTTTTGTTTGTTTGTTTTTTTGTAAGCTACACAGAATATTTAATTAAATATTAAAATTAAATATTTAGCCAAGTCTGAAGTTACCAAGCAGCAGTGTATGTTAACGTTAGCTCAGTTATCAACAGGTGTAGACAGAAAATATGATTATCCTGACCTGAACTAATTTACTGAACCAACTCACATCTCCTTTCTTTCTTTTCATCCATGATGACATTAAAGTCACCTGTTGTATTTTCTGGCGTTTCATCGCTGTCTGTGCCGCAACCGCTACTTGCTCATTAGAACATTCAGTGAGCTGTTTTACACAGGCTCGGTCCTGCTCCTCCGTGGCAATGGCGGCATGCGGTTAAACATCATAACAAACGAATTTCAGTGGGGGTGGGGGGGACAATGGGATTTTGGAAAGTGTCCCCATAGGAAATTACGCCCGTGGGTAGGACATCATCCCCAAGCTTCATGAACTAGCGTTCCTTTCACCGACGTCCGACGACGCTAACGTGACGTATAAATCTCAACGACACTGTGTTGCCAGGCCCCGCCCTGCTCTGCTTCTGATAGGCTTGTAACGTTAGTAAGAGCTGCGTTCCTTTCATATGATTGGTAGGTGAAATCAATTGACTCGAAAATATTGAACCACATGCAAGTTTAAAAAAAAATTATTTTTTTTTCTCACGGCTGCACGCCGGAGATCCGGCACGGTGCCGGAATACTTTAAGCCCTGGGAATCAGAGGAGGACGCACACCACTCAGGTAAGCCACTGGGTAAGTACTCTTTACAAGGCTCTCAAGGAAGTCTTGGCTACACGGACCCCATTCGGACTGGAACCAGGTAGGTATTCGCAGTGAGGATGGAACGAATGCCGGAGGCTGCCCAGAGGTAAGTATCCAGAGGACGGGGATCCTCGACTCAGACGGGTCACAAGGACGCAGGTGGCGAGCGGGCCGGGCCAGGAGGGGACCATGGACAGCAGAACAACACTTTAATCGAGACACATGCCGTAGTTACTCTCCTTCCTTCTGAACAGTAGCAATGCTTGCAACACGGGCACGGAGGGCCACCCGGCAAGAGAAAACTTCACTTTGGCTGTGCCCTGCAACGATACGACAGGGTTCAATGGTTCAACAAGATGCGACGTTCAACAGTGATACCTTCTCTCCTTCTGAACAGGGCGGAGGCTTTCAGTGGGGACAGGTGGGGACCACCAGGCGGAGAAGATGCTTTGAGGGAGACACTCCACTTGACTGCACACTGCAACCAGGTAACAGGATTTAACTTCCCAACAGCATATGGAACGTTCAATTGAAATACCTTCTCTCTTCTGAACAGGGCGGAGGCTTTCCGTGGAGACAGGTGGGGACCACCAAGCGGAGAAGACGCTTTGAGGGAGACACTCCACTTGACTGTACACTGTAACCAGGTAACAGGATTTAACTTCTCAACAGCATATGGAACGTTCAATCGAAATACCTTCTCTCTTTCTGAACAGGGCGGAAACCTTCAACAGGGCATGCGGAGACCACCAAGCGGAGAGGACACTTGAGCGGGGCACTCCACTTCGGCTGTGCACTGTAACCAGGTAGCAGGGTTTAACTTCTCAACAGCATATGGAACGTTCAGTTGAAATACCTTCTCTCTTTCTGAACAGGCGGAAACCTTCACTAGGGCATGCGGAGACCACCAAGCGGAGAGGACACTTGAGCGGGACACTCCACTTCGGCTGTGCACTGTAACCAGGTAGCAGGGTTTAACCATTCAACAGCATATCAAACGTTCATTTCAAATACCTTTTCCTTTTCCGAACAGGACAGCGACTTTCGATGGAGCATGTGGAGACCACCAAGCGGGAAGGATGCTCTAAGCAAAACACTCCACTTCAGCTGTACACTGTATCGATGCAACCGGGTTTGACCATTCAGCAGTAATGAAACATTCAGCTGTAATACCTTCTCTCGTTCCAACCAGACAGCGGCTTTTGATAAGGACGTGTGGAGACCACCAGACAGGAAGGATGCTTTAAGCAAGATGCTCCAATTCAGCTATGCGCTGTAGCAATGCAACAGGATTCGACCATTCAACAGTAAATGAAACATTCAACGGCAATACCTTCTCTCGTTCGAACCAGGGCAGTGGCTGTTGATAGGGACGTGTGGTGACCACCAGACGGGAAGGATGCTCAAGCAAGACGCTCCAGTTCAGCTGTCCGCTGCAACAATGTAACAGGAATCAATGGATCAACAGCATTAACAGAGCGGGGCTGTCTCGAATGGTAAGTTGGGCGCTTAATGTGACAAACCCTGTTCAGGAACAGCGGGTGAAAGACTATAGAAGAGAGTGCACAGCAGACTATTAATAGTTCTCCACACGATAAACTTCACTCCATAACACAAACCGTGTGAATCGTCACTTCAGGCACTGCATTCCACTCGCACACCGTGCATTCGGGCCAGCACTCACCCACCGGTCTTTCTCCCACCGGATCGACTCTCGTCTCTCACACGGGCTCAACTTCTCCCAGAGACAGCCAGAACGGATGTAGCAATCGTCACATTCAGTGAAGGAAGAACAAAGGTTGGAGACAGATCAATAATTCACTCGGTGTAATAATCCACTCGTGCCACACGCTTTACAAACGCTCCACACCACTTCAGTGTCAGTGCATATAAACAACGGATCAAATACTCATCACTTTGCGTCTCTCCCACTGCTGACGATATCCCTTGGGTTTTCGTTGACAAAACTTCACTCTCTCCTTTCCATTCCTCGGCTTCAATCTTCGCCCTGCTGCACAGTCCAGCTTCAAATATGAACAACCCACCGACAAAACACAGTATCTCACGGAAGGAGAACCAACCCGACAGTCTGTTTCCTCTCCCTTTTTAAAGCCCCATCTGGATCTGTGTTCCTCTCCCAACGCTCTCTGTTAATTACTCCACACCTGCTGTCAATCGGGCAATTGGCCTCGCTGCCATAGCAACAGATTTGCGGTGTAATGAGACGGGTATCCACAGGAGGTCTCCAAATAACACTATTCACGAGGATCTTTAATCTCTTTTCTAATTGTTTTTGTCACACCGTGACACGAGCACGGCAGCGTACGCAACTCTCTAGAGAGAACCGAGGTTACGTTAGTAACCTAGTGTCGTTCTCTTACAAGAGTACTCTCGTGTTGCGTAAGTGAAGCTTACACTACGGGAACCCCATGTAAAACGGCGTGCGTGCAAAATTCCAACACTAATGTCCCAATTGCATGTGCCTGGGGCTCATATCAGTGGTATACACACAGAGCGGTAGGCGGGGAGGAACGACTCGGTAGATGTGATAGGTGCACGCGCATATATATACAGTTATGGCAGTACCAAAACCTATAACTGCATAAGCCCACAGGATGTTGCAGCATACCAACAGTCTAGTCAAGCTGAGTTGGGTAGACAATGTTAATATGATACATCAGACTGCGAACAGCCTGGCCTTTAAGGCAGGCACTTCTAGGTTATAAAACCTTATAAATGTAGAGAGCGAGGCCCAGCCTGCTGCCATACAAATATCATGAAGTGACACCCCACTTGTCCATGCCCACGACGAGGCCATACCTCTAGTCGAGTGGGCCCTAACCCCAAAGGGACAATCAAGGCCCTTGGAAGCATAGGCTGACGCGATAGCATCCACTATCCATCTGGACAGGGTCTGTTTCGAGATGGCCAGCCCCTTAACGTGGCCACCGAACGAAACGAAAAGCTGATCTGTTTGCCTATAGGCGGCAGAGCGTTGCACATAAATCCTTAACGCCCTCACTGGGCAAAGGAGGTTAACCCCAGCCTCACTGTCAGATGCAGGGAGTGCCGAAAGGGAAATAACTTGCACTCTGAACGGAGTCGTAAGCACCTTCGGGACATAACCATGCCTTGGTTTGAGGACGACTTTAGAGTCGTTAGGCCCAAATTCCAGGCCCGCAGCGTTCACTGAGAGCGCGTGCAGGTCTCCCACTCGCTTAACTGAGGGTAATGCCAGTAGAAAAGCGGTTTTGAAGGATAGGTACTTTAGTTCCACCGCATGTAAAGGTTCGAATGGTTTACCTTCATGGCCTCGAGGACCGTGGAAAGGTCCCATGCTGGAACCGAGGGCAGTCGCGGAGGGTTCAGCCTCCTAGCGCCCCTGAGGAAACAGATTATGAGGTCATTCTTTCCCAGCGGCTGGCCGCTCGCGGGCTCCGCGAAAGCCGCCACATATACTTTGAGCGTGGACGGGGTTCTACCACTGTCCAGCAGCTCTTGCAGGAAAGAAAGCACCACCGCTACCTCACCACTTAGCGGGTTAAAGTTATGAGCTAAACACCAATCAGCGAACACTGACCATTTAGATGCATAGAGTCATCTGGTAGACGGAGCTCTAGCCTGTGTGATCGTGTTCAGTACTCCCTCTGGGAGGTGAAAAGGTGATAGTTGATTGCCCACACATGTAAGGCCCACAGCTCGGGGTACGGGTGCCAAACTGCACCCTGGGCCTGGGACAGCAGGTCCTTCCTCAGCGGAATTGGCCATGGAGCTGTGTTCCCCAGTTCCATCAGTTCTGAGAACCATACTTGATTCTCCCATAGCGGGGCTATCAGGACTATCGAGCATTTGGTTTCCCTGATTCTCTTGATTACCTGTGGTAACAAGGCGACTGGGGGAAATCCGTAGAGAGGGCGTGCGGGCCAATCTCGGGCCAGCGCGTCCCTTTCTTTTGAAAAGAACATTGGGCAGTGAGCGTTGGCTTGTGACGCGAACAGGTCTACCTCCACTTTGCCGAAAATGTCCCAGATATTTTGCACCATCATGGGATGCAGAGCCCATTCTCCTGGGTAGAGCCCTGGATAACATATCTGGGCCCACGTTCAGGTCGCCCGGCACATGCGCCGCTCTCAGCGAGCGCAGGTTGTGCTGGCCCCATATGAGGAGCCGTCTTGCTAGTGCAAGAAGGCCCTGGGACTTGAGGCCGCCCTGGTGATTTATATATGACACCACCGAGGTGTTGTCTGTTCTGATCAGAACGTGGTGGTTCTTTACCACAGGGAGAAAGCATTGAAGGGCGTTTTCGACCGCTTTCATCTCTAGAAAGTTTATGTGTAGATGTTTTTCTGCATCTGACCACAGGCCCATTGAAGGTCTCCCTTCGTATAGGGCGCCCCAACCCGTGTTGGAGGCGTCTGTTGAGATGACTTTGATTTGAGAGGCGGCGCCCAAGTTCACACCGGTCTGGTACCAGCCAGGTCTCATCCACGGTTTCAGAGCTGCAACGCATGTCTGATTTATCATGAGACGGAGCGAACCTGTCTTCCACACTTTCGCTGGCAGGCGCCGTTTCAGCCACAGCTGAACAGACCCAGCTGCAGCACTGTCGAGGCTGAGGCCATGAGCCCCATCATCCTCTGAAACATTCTGAGGGGAAGATTTTTTCCCTCGGTGAACGTAGCTGCAAAGCGCTGAATTAACGCTGCGCGCTCTCTCGTTACGTGCGCTCTCATGGACCTGGAGTCCAAATCTATCCCCAGAAAGGAGATTTCCTTGCTGGGGGATAGAACGCTCTTGGTCCAGTTGACTCTGAGGCCCAGCTGATCCAGATAGGCCAACAGTAACGTCTTGTGTGTCACAAGTTCCTCCTTTGACTGGGTTAAAAATTAGCCATTCGTCCAGATAATTCAGGACTCTCATGCCCCGTCGTCTGAGGGGCACGAGCGCCGTGTCCATGCACTTCGTAAATGTACGAATTTTACGCTATTTACGCTATTTGGATCTGAAAGATCTTTCAGATCCACTGATATAAACCAGTCCCCCGGTCGGATTCGAGCGAGGATTTGTCTGGTCGTGATCATTTTGAATAAACGTATCATCAGCGCTTTGTTCAAGCGTCTGAGATCTAGTATAGGGCGGAGCCCACCGTCTTTCTTTGGTACTAAGAAATAACGGCTGTAAAACCCCGACTCGCTCTGGGCTAAATTAACGCATTCCACTGCCCCTTTTCTCAGCAAATTCGCTATTTCGGCGCGAAGTAGGTGTGCTACTTCTTGATTCACCGACGTTTCGACCAGTGCTGTGAAGCGCGGTGGTCTGCGATCGAATTGCAGCGAGTAGCCCTGTTTCACTGTCTTTAGTACCCATTCTGAAACCCCGGGTATCAATTCCCATGCTTTCACGTGAATTGACAGGGGTAGAATGAAGTCTGGGTTCCGGTCGCTCGTGTTCGAGGACCCTGGGGCCACACCATAAAGAAACGGATCGTTTATCATGTTCATTTGGAATGGGACAGACCGTGTTATGTGTGGTGGCTCTGTAGTTTGCACTCCGGTCGTGTGAACGGGGAGATGCTGCATCACAGACACAGCAATGTGAGCTCACGGCGCACAGCGCAGAGAGTTTTTCACAAAGTGTGTGCGCTGAGCGGCAGACACATGACCTACACTTGAAACACAGCACGCCCGTGCTGGTGTGTGTGTAGTGCAGATACAGTCATTATAGTGGGCAGGGGTGAGTGCTGTACAGCGGGCACATCTCCTACACTTAAAACATGAACGGCGTGAGCCGGTTTGACTGATATGAACCCTGTGGTGGTGTGAGACACTGCATGGGTAGTGCTTATGTGTAGGAGTGAACACTGGGCTGTGGGCACTGCACCTACACTTAGTGGTCGAGCGGCCTGAGCTCGCTTTATTGTGTTCGACCCTGGATGAGTGTGACACACAGAGAGGGTAGTGTTTGTGTACGTGGGTGGGCACTGGGTAGTGGGCACCTTTATTACATTCACAACACTTTCGGCCTGAGCCGGAATAAGATCAGACATAATGCTCTTTTTGAGATTTATGTGGGTCTCTGCAAAAACGGCGTTTGTGTGCAGGCGAGCGAGTTTTGGAACCGGCTCGTTGACTGCCAAGTACACTCTGCGAGTCACCTCTGCTGAGGGAACTGCGAGAGCGGTTCATGCTGATTTCGATGGCGGTCCGGCCACAGCGGGACTTAACCGTCTGCGCTTTCCTTGCGGGGCTAGGAAGACTTGGGAGGCTCAAAGCTGTTACTGAGCGGGCGGCGGAGGCGGTGGGGGGGCCGTTCTTCGAGCGGGCGGCTGCTTCTTAGCACGGCCTGCTGCAGAACTGGAACTCTCACTGGAGTCTCATAGCCTGAGAAGTTTTCTGTACCTCCGAATAACACTCCGCGAAGCCCTTAACAGAGGGACCGAAGAGACCAGTCGGAGAGATAGGAGCATCCAGGAAGGTGGCACGGTCGGACTCTGACATGTCGGACAGGGCGAGCCACAAATGACGCTCCGTGACGGTGAGAGAAGCCATTTTGCGGCCGATGGCCTGGGCGGCGGCTTTAGAAGCTCTGAGTATCAAGTCCATCGCAGTCCTCAGATCCGTCACACACTCCTTAGTTGGTCCAGCCTCGTCCAGGGAATGGAGGAGGTTGGCCTGGTGGATCTGCAGAACAGCCATAGCGTGTAGTACAGATGCAGCCTGACTGGCGGCAGCGTAGGCGCGACTGATCAAAAGAGATGTAGTTCGGCAGGCTTTGGTGGGCAGAGTCGACTTGGCGTGCCATCCAGCGGAGGGCGGACACAAGTGCATTGCCACTGCTTCCTTAACCGGAGGAACAGATAGATATCCCTTGTTCTTCATGCTGTCAACCACAGAGAGCATGGAAGAAATAGAGGATTTTAGCCTGGCCGAGTACTAGGGATGGGAACGACACGGGATTTGGGAAATCGACTGTCGAGGCCCATGTGTCGACTTTTTGTCGGATTGTCGGCCTTTTTTTTTCTTTTCTTTTTTTTAAAGAGCAGCAGCAATGCGGAGGGTGGAAAATATTCTACATCAGGGTCCGAAATTAAGGCCAAATGCGGGTAGATTTTCTGTTTGGCGAGTAAATCTCAAAAGGCTATCCGCCACACTGGCGGGTGAATGTTCATAACAAAATATGAAATTTTAAGCGCGCACGCACGAGCAGAGAGAGAGAGCGAGTCCCGGCCAGGCGTCCTTTCGACAAGCGTCCTTGACAGGGCGGCCAGAGCTTCTTTGCAGCTCAAGTCGGCGGCGGTGTGTACGTACCTAAAGTTAACGCTCTTTCTGTTGACGGCGCTGAGGAAAAAGCTCCCGCCACTGTAAGAAGCTGTCGCCGCCCATTTGTGTCCTCCTGCGGTGCAGAACGTCTTCAGCACTCGCGGATCGTGCATATTTCCGCTGCTGCTTCTGTTTACACACCATGGTCGTTCTTTTCTCGAGAAAAGGAGTTTTCTCATAGCGTTTGCAACGCAATACTCGTTCCCTTATCTCTCAGGGAACCGAGGTTAAAGTAAAGTTATAATAACTTAAGTAAAGTAAATAAAAATAAAGTTTATTAAATGTAATAAATTAAAAGCCAAAAAAAAATGCAATTTGGAAATCCCACAAGCCCCGCCCCCTCGACATGTCGACACTCTATTTTTTTTGTCGAGTGGAGCATGTGTCGAATGTCGGTCGTTTTGTCGACAGAAAGTCCCATCCCTACCGAGTACGGGGCTCCCCACGATTTGGAGAGCTCGTCATGAAGCTCGGGGAGGAAGGGAGCGGGCCTAGAAACAGGTGCAGAACGGCGTCCAGTGAGAAAACAGCCATCCAACCTGTTGGGCGCGGGCTCCTGGGGCGTGGTCCAGTCAAGGCCGAAGTCCTCGACGGCCTTCGAGAGAAGGCGGAGAAGCTCAGCATCAACTGAAGCCCTCACGCTGGACTCCTATGTCGACGGGGTGGGGTCATGGACAGAGCCCGACCAATCCTCGCTCCCGGACGCCAGGAGAGAACAGCTATCCTCCTCCATAACATCCCGCTCTGCCGTCTCGACCGTAGCGGGGCGCTGGGCGTCGAGGAAAGAGACGGGGGACTCCAAGAAGGAGGCTCGTGGGGATGCCACCGGCGAGTTCTCCTTCACCGAAGGTTCTGGTGGCCTTTGAGAGCGGCGCTTTTTACGGCGCGGCCCAACAGAAGGCATGGGAGAAGCGGACTTAGCGTGAAACAAAGCCTGTCAAGCCCGCAAGGTCGAGAGAAGCAAAGACTCACATTCCTGGCAGCCGCGAGGGCATGGTCCGCATGGTCTTTTCCCAGGCAGAAAGCGCAAAGCAAATGGCGGTCTCCGTCACTGAGAACGGCTCTGCAAGAGCCGCAGGACATCATTGGCATTGAAAAATGCCTTTAGCTCTTTTAGAAGGACGCGTGTGTTGCAGCGGCGAACACACACGGAGCAGAGGAAAAGGATATGGGCGCCGGATAGCGCAGCAGGTACGGCGAGCGAAGGCGGCAATCCGGCCGGCGTCCTCAAACTCGAGCTCGTCCCGCTGAAGGCTGTTCGACAGAACGGCTTCTTTCCGGAGGATCAGCGATGTGAAGTCACTCGCTGAAGGAGACGAAATCATCATGCAATATCAGCGGCGGGTATATATAGGCTTGTAGCCACGCCCATTCTGGCGGGCCATGACATAGCGCAGGGAAGCTTCCCATTGGCGCTGGCGTCATGCCCAAACGCACTGATAGGTTGCAGCAGTTGCTGCAGAGCAGCCAATAGGCGCGCGAGCTGTCTCGCCTAGGTCTGCCTGCAATGCATTTTACATTTTGGAAAATTAAGGATAATTTTCTGGCTTCAGTATTCTCGAGAAGAGGAGTTTTCCCGTAGCGTAAGCAACACGAGAGTACTCTCGTAAGAGAACACTAATATTATTAATTTACCTCACTCAATAAACTGAAAAAGCCTAAGATTGTGAACTAACACTAATTACACTGTAATTCCATGCCATTAAATACAGTATGTTACAATTGTAAATGCACATTGTTCTAGAAGGGTGGCA
This sequence comes from Squalius cephalus, assembly GCA_022829025.1. Classification (NCBI taxonomy): domain Eukaryota; kingdom Metazoa; phylum Chordata; class Actinopteri; order Cypriniformes; family Leuciscidae; genus Squalius; species Squalius cephalus. The sequence goes on along the minus strand of CM040803.1, from coordinate 35,818,750 downwards.
TCATCCCTTAAATTTTACACAACTATATTTACTCAAATTGTAATGCTGATAATATAATTTGTAAGGAAAATTATGCATTAAATAGGAAAGTAGCCTATATCCGGGGAAACTTTTACAAAAGAAACAAACACACAGACAAATGCATCTCTTTGTAGTCTTGGCGAAGCTGTTTTATCAGCAGCATCCACAACAACAAATGTTTTTGTGCAAGTGCACTTGCTAAATGAAGGTGGATTGTATGAAATGGATCAATCAAAAAACGTTGTTTATTAACGAGCTGTAGTCACGCACTGACAGAAACGCAGTTCAAGTTAATGCCATGATTCATAATGTGCACTGCATACTAAATCTGGTCCTCCAATTTCAGTACAGAAGGTGTTTTTCTACAGTTTTAGAGTGTCCCCAACACACCTTCACAGCGCACACCACGCGCAACAAGCTGCTGACTTCTCCAAATGACTCCTGCATGCCGAGCGCGATAGTGCGAGGGAGAGACAGCAGTGCACAGATCGCGATGCGCGTCTCTATAATATATTAAGTAAATGTATGGAGCTTATAATATGACAAAATGATTTGAATTTGAATTGTGTAAATTTGAATATGACAAAATAATTTGAATTTGAATTGTGTAAATTTGAATATGACAAAATGATTTGAATTTGAATTGTGTAAATTTTAATTATTTGCGAGTGTAAAAATAGTTCTGAATTTGATTTTTTTTAAACGAATATTGAACATTTGAAATTTAACCAATTGAAATGTTTTTATGGCTGAACTTTATAGACATGTATTTTCAAAAAGCTAGTTTTTTTTGTTCTGAATTCTTATACTGCAAATATTCAGTTTAAAAAAATACAGATTCAAGTTTTCAAGATGAAGAAATTCGGATCTTCAAATTCAGTTTTCTAAAATTCAATCTCAAAAATTAAATTTTAAAAAATTCAGGTCTTACTGAAAGTAGGTCACAGGTCATCCACAGGGAAGAATAAATGATCTCAGATAAGTCAAACAGAGCATTTTGGCTGCACTGCAGTAGTTTTCTGCCGCAAACGTGGTGGTGGTTCAAGATAATCCGTGTATCTTTCGTTCAGTCGTTTTTTTATTTAATATTAAGAGTAGAAAAATGAGAAAACAGCTTGAGTATTAGATTTCTATTATTCTAATAATAGTCCGCTGCAGCAGTTGCACGGATAAAGCGGTTGCTAATAAAATGCTTGTAGGAGCCGTTTTGAGTTTAATCTAAATTGTTGTGCTATTGGAGCACTGGTATATTTTGTTTGATTTAGGGTCCTTTATTTTGTAGGGACTTTTAGTTTGATGGTCGGTGAGAATGTTTGAAGATAAAGATGGCCGCCTCTCACCTTTCTAAAACAAAAAAGAACAAGGAAGCTGTTGGAACGTATTAAGCATACAGTTCTTTACATCGCTACTGAATCGCTATTGAATCGCTATTGAATCGCTATTGAATCACTATTGAACAGTATTTGGACATTATTTTTGATATTAAGTTGTGCCTTTTTTAACCACCATTTTTCAACCACTTACCAATTGTTTGTTGGATTACTGGAGTCCATGCTTTGTCTGCTACTACCAACCTACTTACCTGCCTGCTTTGCTTTGCTTACCTGCCTTGCTCTGCATACCTGCCCTGTTTACCTATCTGCTGGAATACCATCTCATCCACCTCAAAAAAGGTACAATTTAAGTTTAACTGTGTTGGATAGCTTGTCAAAGAAGCTAAGCAATACGTCCCAGCTAAGAGTGGTCCGCCACTACATTAAGTAAAGAACTTTGCAACCGTTTACACTGCTTCACAATTGAATTGTTTGGAACCCATGGAACCCATTTGTTTGACTGTTATTGAAGCGGAAAAGTTTTTTTTTATTTGATACTTTGGAGTTGACAAAGTTTTGGATCTTTTGAGAATTGACCTTTTCAAGTTCACTATTGGAGTGCATTATCGTTTGTTACTGGATTTGCTACTGGAGCGGACCATGATTTTTGTTCATGCACATATAAGCTTAAATGAAGCCAGATGAGAATGAAATGAGTTGAAGATAAATGTGCTGTGTTTAATTTTTTGAAAAGGAAAAAGAAAATAATTTTCTGGAATAATTGTTTTTGTTTTGTTGTTCTCAAAAGCTAAAATATGGCTGATGACAAACTTAAAGAGCTTTGCGCAACGCGCAGAGGAAAACTTGGCGTGTGTACACGTAAAATGAATGAATTAAAGGAATTATTAAAAGGTGGAGATATTGAAGCCGTTGACACAGGCATTGAACATCTCCATGTGGCATTGGATGAATTTAAAGATGTGCATCAGTCTGTGCAAGTGCTGTATGAGGAAGAGGAAAAGAAAAGTGACAATGATGATTGGTACCAACCAAAGATGCAAACCTTTGAAACATTTTTGAATGAGGTAGAAATGTGGAAGAGTGCTCAAAGCTATGAACCCCAAACTGTGGTGTCTCCTCTGGACAATATATCCATTGTGGCAGCACGTGCCAGTAAAGTAGAACATTCACGTTCTGGTGCCAGTGTTGACTCAAAATCTTCGTAAGTGTCTTCCGCACGTTTAAAAGCTGAAGCTGAAAAGGCAGCTCTATTGCAACGGACTGAAGGACTGAAGAAAAAACACGCCTTGGAAATGGAAAGAATTAAAGTGCAAAATGCAATGGAAAGAGTTAAACTTGAAACAGAGTTGGCTGCAGCTAATACAAAGGTGCGAGTGTTACGGAGCATTGATGCTGAATCTATGAACTCTAAACTCATATCGACAGAAGTTTCAGAATTGCCAGGAGATGGCATGAATGCGTATCTGGAGAGCAAGTATGACAGAATCAAGGAACATGTTCATCCAGAACCCTCACCAGTGGAATATGCTAGAATCTCTACTGTTCCCAAAACACCATTGCAAAAGGTTTTAACACAGGATACAAGACCACGGAGGTCACAAAGGCCTGTTCAGACCTTACAGTTGAATCCGACCAGTCAAGCATCTGCAGGTACTTCCTTTCCACATGCCCCTTTAAGCTCAGATACCAGCAACCTAGGTACTGTTGCTGATCTTATTGCACAGCAACAGAAAATGACTTTACTTCCAACTAGGCATCTACCCATGTTTAACGGTGAACCTCTGAACTTCAGACCATTTATGCAGGCATTCGAACACTGTATTGAGAACAACACCAGCAATAGCCAAGACAGACTGTATTACCTTGAACAATACACCTCTGGCCAACCTAAGGAGCTGGTCAGAAGTTGCCTTCATATGGATGCAGATAGAGGGTATGCAGAGGCAAAACGGCTATTGGAACTTCATTTTGGAGATGAATTTAAAATTACTAATGCTTATATGGATAAAGCCTTAAATTGGAATAATATCCCATCAGACAATGGAGAAGCTCTGTACAGTTATGCTCTTTTCCTCCGTGGATGCTGTAATGTAATGCGTACCTTAAGGTACATGGATGAGCTGAACCTTCCATTAAACCTGAGGCTTCTGATCTCCAAGGTGCCTTACAAAGTGAAAGAAAAATGGAGATCACATGCTTTTGACATCAGGGAACGAACAGGAGCAAGAGCCACGTTTTCGGATCTTGTCCTCTTCCTGGAAAGGCAGGCCAGGATTCTACAAGACCCAGTCTTTGGTAACCTCCAAGACAGCTCCTCAAACAGAAGGTCACCAAAAATAGCCGCTAACAGTAGCAAGCCACTGAGTTCCATGCAGAAGAGCAGAGGGAGCAGTTTCGCACAGAACAGTAGCAGTTGCGCCAAAGAACAACACAGAGAGCACAATGCAAGTATCCAATATACCCAAAAACAGTTCATCAAAATTCTGTCCTGCCTGTAATGGTGAGCATGAGATTGTGTCATGTCAAGAGCTGATGAAGAAGTCTCACAACGCACGAGTTGATCTGCTAAAGACTAAAGGTGTCTGCTTTGGTTGTACAATGTTTATCACTACATTCAAGTGCCTCTGTTTTCATTGAAACCAACCCACTTTCATTGAAACCAACCCACTGCAATAGCCAACCCACTGCAACCCACTGCAAAACCAGCCCACAGGATGTACACTTGCAATAATACCAGTTCAAGTCAAAATGAGTAATTCAAATCATGTAGTTCAGACATACGCTTTCCTTGACCCAGGGAGTTCCGCAACCTTTTGCACAGAACAACTTAGGAAGAACTTGAATGCTAATGGGAAATATCAACAAATACTTCTGCGCACTATGGGGCAAAAGAAATCTGTTAACAGCCTGGTAGTCAAGGGCCTGGAAGTGTGTAGCTTGGAAGGAAAGGAATTCATAAAATTACCTGAAGTTTACACTCAGCAGGAAATTCCAGTCAACAGGGAACATATCCCCAGACGAGAAGATATTCGAAAATGGCCTTATCTTCAAGATGTTGATATTCCCAACATTAATGCTGGGATTGACCTTCTGATTGGGATTAATGCACCCAAATTGATGGAACCTTGGAGAATTATCAATAGCCAGGGTAATGGACCCTTTGCTGTTAAAACACTTCTAGGTTGGGTGGTGAATGGACTTCTCCATACTGAGGATGCATGCATCAACAAGCAAGGTCAGAAATATGTTCATGCACATCGGATTTCTGTTGATAACCTGAGTGAACTTTTGATTCAGCAATACAATCATGATTTCCCAGAAAAGAGTTTTGAGGAAAAGAAACAAATGTCGGTGGAAGACCACAAATTCATGCAGATAATGGACAGCTCTGTTGAAATAGTGGATGGACATTATCAATTGCCTTTGCCATTCAAGAAGGATAATCCTATGATGCCAAACAACCGTCACATGGCAGAGCAACGAGCATTGTCTTTAAAAAGAAAGTTTCAAAGGAATCGTGACTTTCATAATGAGTATAAGGCATTTATGGAAAAGGTCCTATCATGCAGACATGCTGAACTTGTACCCCAAGACCAGTTGATTCAGGAAAATGGAAAAGTGTGGCATATTCCACACCATGGTGTGTTTCACCCAAAGAAGGGGAGCTTGCGTGTGGTATTTGACTGCTCTGCAGCTTATCAGGGTGCCTCACTGAACACTGAACTCTTTCAAGGTCCCAATCTTACAAACAGCTTAATTGGGGTCTTAGTCCGCTTTCGTCTTGACAACATTGCTATCATGGCTGATGTGGAGAAAATGTACTATCAAGTAAAGGTCCCATCTCATCATGTGAACTTCTTGCGCTTCCTTTGGTGGCCAAATGGGGACGTCAGTCAGCCACTGAAAGAGTACAGGATGATTGTACATCTTTTTGGCGCAACATCATCAGCTAGCTGTGCAAGTTATGCTTTAACCCTCTGGGGACCAAGCTGTTTTTGGGGTCCTTGAGATGTTCTGACATGCCTTGACATTTGTGCTTTTTTCAGTTATTTATAAACATGTTAATGGCAAAGGTGTAAATTCACTCTATATAGCACAAACAGGGCTACCATAATATGCGAGCAACGTGTATGTAGATGTTTGTATTTTTAAGAGAATAATGTTTATGCGTGGTTATTGGAAAAAATTAAAATGAAAGTTGCTGAATTAAGACCACAAAACACATATTAAATATGTGTCCACAAGACTTTTGACTAATGGATGTTGTCCCTTTGAGTTCTAGCTTCAAAAGTATGTGAAAATAGTCTTGCTTTATCGTTCACATAAAACAATACATTGATTTAAATGGTGTAAAACAGGTTTTGCTTGGAAAGCCAATATGCGAGGGGGAGGAGTAGTTTACACCTTAGATTACAATGTCCCACCCACTCTGCATAATTAGCCATTCATTCAGGTGTGACACTGACTGAGCCACAATGCAAGGACAAAAGATGTATTTAGAAGAAGACCTATATTGACCATTTAAGATTTCGCTTACATCTCTCTTGTAAATATGTTTTGCTATTTTATTAAAAATGTTACAATTACAACAATAATTACAATTTCAACAATATTTCAAGTGTACTCTTTCTTTGTAAAAAAAAAAAAAAAAGATTATAGGCCTACATTTTATCATATGTATTCATTAGTTTGAATATAGCCAACATTGGAACATCTAACATCTTAGTCTATGAATTTATTTTTGACAAAAATAGTATTTTTTTTGCAGTTTAATATGTTGCTTATACAAATACATTTTATTTCAACATATTCCAGTCGATTTTTACTCATCTCAGTAGGCTATAGCAAAGCAGTTTATTCTTTCACACACAGACGCGCGATTCATATTTAGGCTAAACAGTCTTTACAAATATGTCCCCTTCATTCATCTCACAGAAAGGCGAGTCATATTATAGAAATGCGATTCATCTTTTTGCGGTTTACATAGGCCTACACTAACGTTATTCCACACGTGAGAAAAGAAAACAGCCTACCTCACTCCTCAGCGGAATCTGCTCCTCATATCAGGAGATATTGCTCCTCATCAGCACTGTTCTGAGGAATCTTTTCTCCATAAGGTAGGCTATAATGTCTCACTCGCGAGGAGTCGCGACGCGCTTTGTTTACAGCTGATGTGGGCGTTTCACAGCTCTGAAATGGTTCTCAGAATTTGCATTTGAATAGCACGTGCTCTCCGGGGAGTGGTCACATTACTGTGAATTAGCTCGTAATGAGCTCGACAGGAGTCGCTCTCTTTTTATACAGATTACAGAAGCTGATAATATTTGTTTTTTATATAAATGACTTCATTTAAAAGATGCGATCTCAAGCTTTATGTCCGTGGGTCTGTTTGCCTGTTTGACTGAATTTTCGCGGAGTTATAGATCATTTTCGAACGCGTTTCAAATGGGAGTTTACTGACAGAGAGAAGGCAGAAATCGCATCATGTTAATTTTTCTTTATTTGTCAAAAAGCAAAACACTTTATTTTTATTGTGAGTATACAGAAAAAAAATAGAAACTGAACAGGATCGATTGATGTATTACACGAAAATGAAAGATCAAAATTAACAGAGCATTTAGTGTTTATTTTCATTGCTAAAAAAAAAAAACGAGCAAAACGCGCGGGCGCGTTTGTGGTCCCCAGAGGGTTAAGGAGGACAGCTGAGGATAACAAGGGGTGCTTCTCAGCTGATGCAACTAGCACAGTCAAGAACAACTTCTATGTGGATGATTTGTTGAAGGCAGTGGACACAGAGGGCCATGCCATTGGACTTTGTAAAGAGCTGAAATTACTCTGTGCAACTGGAGGCTTTATTTTGACCAAATGGATTAGTAACAACAGAGCTGTATTGGACTCCATTCCAGAGCCTGAGAGGGCCAAGGACATAAAGAATCTTGACCTTGACATAGAAGATTTGCCAGTTGAAAGAGCTCTCTGTGTGCAATGGTGTGTTAAGGAAGACACTTTCACATTCCAGGTGACCATAAAGGAGCGTCCAGACGTGGGATTCTGTCCATGGTCAGTTCTATATATGACCCACTTGGATTCCTTGCACCTCTCACCTTTCCGGCAAAACACATCTTGCAAGAGTTATGCAAGCAGAACATTGGATGGGATGAAGAATTGCCAGAGGTCCACGCTCAAGCTTGGAACCAATGGTGGCAAGATCTTCCAAGAGTGAGGGAGTTCAAGGTCAACCGATGCCTTGTACCAAACAACTTTGGAGATGTCAAAACAGCACAGATGCATCACTTCTGTGATGCGAGTGACCTTGGGTATGGAACAGTTACCTATCTCAGGCTGTCTAGCAGCAACAAGGTTCATGTCACCTTTATAATGGGAAAGGCCCGAGTTGCTCCTTTAAAACTGATGACCACACCACGAATAGAACTTACTGCTGCAGTTTTGGCTGTACGAATGGACAAGATGCTATCTGAGGAGTTGCATATGGAATTGGAAAAGTCTCTGTTTTGGACAGATAGCATGACTGTTCTAAGGTACATCCGGAATGAAAGCAGAAGATTCCTAACTTTTGTGGCAAACCGTGTTAATGTCATCAGAAGTGAGTCCGATGTCTCCCAATGGAAGTATATAGGCACAAAACTCAATCCCGCTGATTGCGCCTTCCGGGGACTACATGTCAACACATTCTTGAAAAGAACAACATGGATCAGTGGCCCAGACTTTCTGAAGGAACCATCTCATTGCTGGCCAGAGCTTCCTTCTGAACCCATTCTCTCTCAAGATGACCCTGAATTAAGAAAAGGAGTTGTCACTGTCAACGTTGCTGTGAAGGAAAACTGTGACGCCACTACTTACCTCATGAATTATTTCTCAACTTGGGTGAGGCTCAAGAAAGCTGTGGCATGGTCCCTGAGGTTCAAGTCTGTTCTGTTGAAATTATGTAAGAATGGCAAGACAGATCTAAACAGACATACCATGACCACAAGAAAAGGAAAACATGAAAAGACAGGTCCAAATGTTCTGTCAATCAGTGATCTAGAGGATGCTGAGGTTGCAATCTTGCAGTTTTGCCAAAGGCAGGGATTCCCACAAGAAATAGCCTGTTTGCAGAAAGGCATGCAAAATGTAAACAGAAACAGCTCCATTTACAGGTTGGATCCTCTTGTGGACAGTGGTATCTTAAGGGTTGGTGGGCGTCTGAGTAAAATGGCAATGCCCATTGAGCAGAAACACCCTGCTATTCTCCCTAAGGACCATCACGTTTCCAAACTCTTACTTCAGCACATCCATCAAGAAGTTGGACACAGTGGAAGAAATTTCATGCTCTCCAAACTCAGACAAAGATATTGGATTCCTTGCGCCAACACTCTGGCCAGAAAGGTAGTTTATGAATGCACCAGATGCAGAAGAGTCAAGTTGAGTGCAGGTGAACAGAAAATGGCAGACTTGCCAGTTGACAGGTTGACCCCTGGCCTTCCGCCCTTCACGCATGTAGGGGTTGATTATTTTGGGCCATTAGAGGTAAAACGAGGCCGCAGCATTGTAAAACGGTACGGCGTGATTTTCACATGTCTTACCAGCCGTGCTATACACTTGGAGGTTGCACATTCACTTGATAATGACTGTTGCATTCATGCATTCAGACGTTTCATTGCCAGAAGAGGACCAGTGTCTGAGTTGCGATCAGATAATGGAACAAACTTTGTTGCAACTGAAAAGGAACTAAAAGAGTCCTTGAAATCTTGGAACATGCAACAAATTGAAAAAAGTCTGCTCCAAAAGGGAGTGAAATGGACATTTAACCCTCCCCATGGTGCCCATTATGGAGGGATATGGGAGAGGTTGATTCGCATGATCAAAACGACGTTACGGTCAGTCACCAGCCAGCAGTATCTGGATGATGAAGGCCTTCAGACAGTAATGTGTGAGGTTGAGGCCATTCTCAATAGCCGTCCACTCACGACTGTTTCTGACAACCCAAATGACTTGGAGCCGTTAACGCCTAATCATTTACTGCAGCTTAAGGTGCAGCCTGTTCTCCCACCGGGTTTGTTCGTGAAAGAAGATCTTTACACCAGACATCGTTGGAGACAGATCCAGTACATTGCCGACTTATTTTGGAAACGCTGGGTCCGAGAGTACCTCCCTCTTCTGCAAACACGGCAAAAATGGTCTCGTGTCAGACGCAACTTCTGTCCAGGAGACGTCGTACTAGTAGCCGACAGCACAGCGCCAAGAGGATCGTGGATGCTAGCTAGAGTCACTGAAGCCCTCCCTGACTCCAAAGGCTTGGTCCGCAGTGTACGGCTTCAAACCAAATCAAGCCAGCTTGAAAGACCTATCAGTAAGATCTGCTTGTTAGTAGAAGGCCAGCAATCTAAAGCTGAGTGAGACCTGAATGAACTTGCGCACGTGCACACACTGTCATACAGATACATACACTGAATCGCTGCACTCATTTATTCTTGTAAATAATGCATAATGAGTTTAAGGGAATAATATATGGCTCCTTGGAAAATTACATTTAGTTAGTTATAGCTTGCTTCCTGCAATAGCTATAAGGGGCCGGCTATGTAGGAGCCGTTTTGAGTTTAATCTAAATTGTTGTGCTATTGGAGCACTGGTATATTTTGTTTGATTTAGGGTCCTTTATTTTGTAGGGACTTTTAGTTTGACGGTCGGTGAGAATGTTTGAAGATAAAGATGGCCGCCTCTCACCTTTCTAAAACAAAAAAGAACAAGGAAGCTGTTGGAACGTATTAAGCATACAGTTCTTTACATCGCTACTGAATCGCTATTGAATCTCTATTGAATCGCTATTGAATCACTATTGAACAGTATTTGGACATTATTTTTGATATTAAGTTGTGCCTTTTTTAACCACCATTTTTCAACCACTTACCAATTGTTTGTTGGATTACTGGAGTCCATGCTTTGTCTGCTACTACCAACCTACTTACCTGCCTGCTTTGCTTTGCTTACCTGCCTTGCTCTGCATACCTGCCCTGTTTACCTATCTGCTGGAATACCATCTCATCCACCTCAAAAAAGGTACAATTTAAGTTTAACTGTGTTGGATAGCTTGTCAAAGAAGCTAAGCAATACGTCCCAGCTAAGAGTGGTCCGCCACTACAATGCTAAATCAGATATATGTACAATAACATTACGATGACCTTCAATCGATTTAAATAGCATGGGGTTTAATTTGTCGTTTAATGAGATGTAACCTGATATATGTTATCAGTAGGGTTGAGTATTGGTTGGGTTTTATCCGATACCAGTACCTACTCGGTATTTTTCAAACGGTTCCGGTGCTTAAACGGTTCTTAAAACGGTACTTAAGAAAACTAAACCGCACACACTTTATCAAAAAAAAAATACCTCTGTGTGTGTGTGTGTGTGTGTGTGTGTGTGTGTGTGTGTGTCTGTGTGTGATGTTCTGAAAAAGATTTTCTGATTTCTGATTAAATGAAAAATTGTGCCCTTTAAAAGGCTACTGATGTAGCACAAAACACTTGAGTTAAGATCAAAATTTTGTCTTCTCATATTATGACTTTTACAAAACAGAGAAATATCTGACACTGAGCAGAAATATTTAACACACACAATATAGCCTCATAAATATACTTGATATTGATATACTTCATACTTGATATGCAAGATTTGCAGTTAGCATTAAAATACTAGACTAACCCGAAGAGGAACACTGGCAGCTGAACTTGAACTTTAGTCAAGTGTGTCAGGGGTTTTGGGTTCTAATCCGCATTCGTAGTTTTTTTTTAATTTTTTATTTTTTTTAAACCGATTATTATGCTCATCAGTGGTTGTATATCAAGCATGGACACTTTGTGTCCATTATATTTTGAGATTTCACCAGAACGAATAGATATGAGGCGCCGTCTAGGGCTTAAATCAAACTTCATTCATGCACATATGAAACCCTTGCATACACATATACTAGGTAGTCACACATACATGTATACTGCTGAATGCTCAAACTAATACATATGAAACGCACAATGCTCACGCACACACACGCAAACTTTACACACACGAGACGCGCGGAACTCTCCGCGCACATACTCATCTGAGACGCGAGCACACACACACACACACACACACACAAACTCTCCGCGCACATACTCATCTGAGACGCGAGCACGCACACACAAACTCTCCGCGCTCATAATCCTATAGACGGCGCCTCATAAATAGATCGATCTCTGCAACGTATTGAAGCGCGCGTCCGAGTGAAGACAGTGCGATGTGCGCGAGCCAAGAGAAAACACTGTATCCGCGCCACTGATCGCAGCGGCAACGAGCACTTTGATCACTTGATTTAAAAAACACATTTCAGCGCTAGATCGTCTCTAATTTAACAAACGAACTAAATGAATGCTCTGCTGGTTAACTGGAGATGTTTTATTATTGGATCATTCGTGCCGCGAGATGTTTTATAGGGGGTGGTAAAAAACGTCAGGCACCGAAATCAGGCACCGAAAGTTTCGTTCTTATTCGGTCTGGTTACTACCGTTTACGTCGGAACCGGTTCCCTATTGGAACCGGGTTTCGGTACCCAACCCTAGTTATCAGGCATAAATACATAGATCTGCTGCTGACTGACATGTATCTTAATGGTCCAGTGGTAGAATTTTCGCCAACCGTGTCAGAGGTTCTGGGTTCTAACCTGCTCTCGCATAGTTTTTTTTCTTTTTCTCGTATAATTATTTTTTTCCCTCATCAAAACCGATTATGTTCATCAGTGGTTGTATATTAAGCAGGGGCACGTTTGTGTGCATTATGTTTTGTGATTTCACCAGAACGAATAGAGAGTATCCGCAACGGATTGAAGCGCGCGTCCGAGTGAAGACAGTGCAGCGTGTGCGCGAGCCACACGAGAAAACACTGTCCACTGATCGCAGCGGCAACGAGCACTTTGATCACTTGATTTAAAGGAGACATATCATGCTTTTAAATTGTTCCTTTTTACATATAAATCATACATTTGTAGTCTATATAAAGCGGAACTGCAATGCTTGGGTCTGAATTCCTCATTATTATAGCTCCACGGGCCCCTTTTCTACCCCTTTTCTGATGTGCGTCTGAGAGCAACTCGTTTTGGTGCGGTCTCTTTAAATACAACTGAGACACTTCATACCCCGCCCCCTCTCCAGGTTGCAGAGGTTCAACTCCACCCCGTTCGGCCATTTTTGTAGTTTGATAGCAGAGATACGATTATCTAGCGGCACAGAAACTTTTTATTCACATGTTATTAACAAAATGTCAACAACGGAAGACTTGTCCAGCCAGCCTTACATGTTCGAGCCAGGGTCGGAGCAGGAGCGAGATGAAAATGAAGACGACGAACCTGTAGAACAACGTCTTCATATGGATGTATCGCAATGGTGTGTACTGTATTTACACATGAAACTTTGGTCTTCCGACCTTTTACCACCGTGTCGATTTATTTTGATTAATATGTGCGAGGGAGAGAGAGCAAGACAGCGTCTAGTTTGGAGACGGTGATGTCTTGTTTACACTTTCGCCTGGCTCTGAAGAGAGAGAGTGAGCGCGCGCGTGACCGAGTCTCTCTCTCTGCTCGTTCTTTCAGTTAAACATGCGCCCTGTCACAAGCGCGGCAGTTCATCTACATTAGACGGTGTAATGAAGCGTGTGGGTTACTACATCCAACAACCGAACATTTTAACTTACCCTCTCGTAACTTCTGCATCCTTTAGCTTGGACTACAAAATTGCAGCGAGAAATAGAAATGGCGGATTGCTCGAAGTGTTGGGCCGGAAGTCAATGTCCTTATTTGGCAGTTCCGCTGCAAATACTGTGACGTAATAGTTCAAAAAACGTCATAGATAACAGAAAAATCGGAACAGGTTGAAAAATATGACCAAAACAGAATATAAAGATATCAACGAAGCACCTGAAGAGAATAATTTCATATTTTCTGTACTTCTAAACACTCCAAATATACAACAAAATGCATTTAAGGGCTAAAAAAGTGCATTTGGCATGATATGTCCCCTTTAAAAAACACATTTGAGCACTAGATCGTCTCTTATTTAAAAAACGAACGAAATGAATGCTCTGCCAGATAACTGGAGATGTTTTATTTAGCCTATTTGTACATTCGTGCCGCGAGATGTTTTATCGACCCTGGCAAAAAGTGGTGGGGACATGTCCCACCCGCAAATTACGCCTATGCCAATAGCCTATTTTCCGGACTGTATAGGCTAAGTCACGTTTTATCATGAGACACGCTGTGGTTTATTCCTAAGTGACTCTGGCATATATAATGCATTTAACGTTAAATAATCTAAATGTTGACTTTCAAAAGTAGGCGTGCCGAAAAGGCTATTCTCTGTATTCTGGTTCATTTTTGGTGAGCGCCAGAAAGATCTAAAGAGACCGAGACGAGCTAAAGCAGCGCATCATGTTGTTTTATTTATTTTTCAATGGCATGCTATTTTGTAGTCATTTTGAATGTACACAAATAAAAATATACATTTTTCTGTTTCGAATGATGTCATATTATCTGTATGAGTATTAAGTTATTTCCCAGCAGTGGAACAAATCCAAGTGATGGCGCTGGCGCATCGCGCTCTCACACAACAGTTCTGGCGTTGCTTCATATCGCAGACGCAGACTGCTCATTATCAAAATAAAACACAGTCAACCAAACATATAACAATTATTCTGCCTAATTTAATTGGTCTGTTGTACAATATAAAGGGCAAGCTGTGCCGCACACAGTCCTACTTGTTATTCCATTTCCCTTGCTGTGAAGACGCTGATTTAGCTATAGCCTACGTGTATTTTGGGACTCGACTGAAGACGCCTTTTTATTTGTATTATAATATATTCAAATACATAATCTTCTGAGTTTTATGATGTAGGCCTTGTGTGTTTTATTTTAATTAAAATGTATTATAATTTAGAAAAAAAACTATGCGAGAGCAGGTTAGAACCCAGAAACTCTGACACGGTTGGCGAAAATTCTACCACTGGACCATTAAGATACACGTCAGTCAGCAGCGGATCTATGTATTTATGCCTGATAACATATATCAGGTTGCATCTCATTAAACGACAAATTAAATCCCATGCTATTTAAATCGATTGAAGGTCATCGTAATGTTATTGTACATCTGATTTAGCATTTTATTAGCAACCGCTTTATCCGTGCAACTGCTGCAGCGGACTATTATTAGAATAATAGAAATCTAATACTCAAGCTGTTTTCTCATTTTTCTACTTGAAAATAGAAAAAATTTTCTACTATTTTTAAAATAAAAAAACGACTGAACGAAAGATACACGGATTATCTTGAACCACCACCGCGTTTGCGGCAGAAAACTACTGCACTGCAGCCAAAATGCTCTGTTCGACTTATCTGAGATCATTTATTCTTCCCTGTGGATGACCTGTGACCTACTTTCTGTAAGACCTGAATTTTTTAAAATTGAATTTTTGAGATTGAATTTTAGAAAACTGAATTTGAAGATCCGAATTTCTTCATCTTGAAAACTTGAATCTGTATTTTTTTAAACTGAATATTTGCAGTATAAGAATTCAGAACAAAAAAACTAGCTGTTTGAAAATACATGTCTATAAAATTCAGCCATAAAAACATTTCAATTTTTTAAATTTCAAATGTTCAATATTCGTTTAAAAAAAAAATCAAATTCAGAACTATTTTTACACTTGCAAATAATTCAAATTTACACAATTCAAATTCAAATCATTTTGTCATATTCAAATTTACACAATTCAAATTCAAATCATTTTGTCATATTCAAATTTACACAATTCAAATTCAAATTATTTTGTCATATTCAAATTTACACAATTCAAATTCAAATCATTTTGTCATATTATAAGCTCCATATAAATGGGAGAGGGAATTCACTGAATTATGAACTCGGCACTTGAGTTAGTTTACACTGTACGCAATACCCCCAACCTCACATCAAATGTCAGTCCCTGTAAATAGGCCAACCTATATAAATATAATAATAAGCAGAAATGTGAAATGTACCTTAGCATATTAGAGGAAGACGCTGATATCTCTATTGAATGATGCTTGGAGAATGCACTTCCACAGCAGCCACGAGTAACAGCAGATAGGCTAGCTAGCGGTTAAAGTTTTCTATGCCGAATTTGATTTGACGACAGTCACGAGACCGATTACTCGATCCAATCACGTTGATGGATAAAAATAAATTTTAAAACAAGCATGTAAAAAATAACGACCACAAACAGAAGGAAAATAGTGGAGTAAAAGTACCGATACATCACTTAAAATGTACTCAAGTAAAAGTAAAATTACACAATTTACTAATTTACAAATTTACAAAAACTACTCAAAAAAGTACAATTTCTGAAAAAAACTACTTAATTACAGTAACGTGAGTATTTGTAATTCGTTACTTCACACCACTGCTATTGAGTGACTCTTGAATTTGTCCTTCAGTGGTTGGCAGATTTCCTAGTTTTAAAACGAGTAACTTCCCTTGGCTGCTGCTGCTATGTTAAAGGGATACTTCACCTCTGGAAAGATGAATGTGTATTTAAAATAGGTCATTTATGTAGAAGAAATGTGAAATTATTTTTGAATTTGGAGCTTTCTAGACTGAGAAAAGCCAGAAAATTTATTTTTGGCTTATGTGGATGAAAGACAACAACTCCCAGAATGCACTTGCTTCGCTGCCCTAGGAGGCCACGCCTACTGGTAAGAGAGCGCCGCAGTTGAAAACAACAAGGCTAGCTAGGCTACTAGTGAGTCTCCTTGACGAGTTTGCCCGGGATTTCGAGATCGCCCAAAATGTCCGGGATTCGGCTTTTGCTTTCTACAGTCGCCATTCATCATGTTTACTGTGACGAGCAGGACGAGGCTGAGGGCCGTGGGAGAACGGCGCGAGGCCGGTGGCGTCATTACTGATGCATCTCTCACAGAGGAGCGGGAATTTTCTTAGCAATGTTAAAAGGCACATCAACCGATCACTTGTTTAGCGTTCATGTAAACACTACATTCAGATTCACCAATCGGAATGAATTCAGTTAGATTGAAACAAAAGGTGTGCATGTAAACAATGAATGGCGACTGCAGAAAGCAAAATCCGAATCCCGGACATTTTGGACGATCTCGACGGCCGGACATGTCCTGGAAAAAGAGTATGGTAACCCCTACTACTCAGCTTTCTCCTACTACTCAGCTTTCTCTTACTACTCAGCTTTGTCCACATAACAAGAGCCCGATAGCTTAGCTTCCATAGAAAGGCTGACACTGTGTTCATTCTGTGAGTGAGATCCCACCTCCTATGGGCGGGTTGAGAACATGCGGGACAGCTCCTCCTACTGGCTGTAGTCTTTAGCCTCTGGCCAAAAAATCCCCCGATGACGCAAAATGACGATTTTTGCGTCATCGGAGGATTTTTTCCAGACAAAAAATACATAAATCTCTCGTCTCAGGGGGATATGAGGGAGGAAAGCATGGTAATTCGAAAATGCTACAGGTTTTCTACTGATACAAAGCTTAATGCTAAATCCTGAAGTATCCCTTTAAGTGTATACGGATTATGTTAACACTAGCAGAAGCTAACGAGCAAGGTGTCGTGTCACCATGAAAATGGACCCTTTTCAACAGGGTGATGACGCGTTTTAACGGTCATCATCAGCATAAATCCTGGAAAGTTTTTTTATATTTTCAATTTTAAAAAATATGTATTTACATTTATAACACTATACTTTATATTATATTACCTTTTTATAAAATAAAATAAAAACTAGTTAATGCTGCTGTGAGGGTTTCTAATACAGCGTCTGTGGGAGTGATGACAAATTGACATATTTCTCTCTTCTGAGTTCTGACTGCCATTTATCCATCTCTCGCAATTTTTTTCCTCTTTTTGAAAGTTGTGAAAAAACTATAGAGGAGTTTTTCTTTTGCTATTTGAGCAAATGGGAACATAAAATATATATTTAAAGCAACACCATGTAGTTTTTCAACCTTCATAATATATTTCCAAGACCCTTGTGATGATGGTACATCGACTTACAATAGGTTGAATGACACGTCTGCCATAGCCTGACGGGGTCTGTATCGCTTTTACTGGCACTACAGAACTTCGGGGTTCGGGTAGTAACCAGAGCACAAAAAGAACTACAAAATTTGACTGCTTTACGGCATACCTCACTTCCCCCGTAGTAGTATGATTGCGTAAAGGGAACAGGAATTCCGGTAGGGAACAGAATCGACTGCTTCACCGGACGAGGATCAATATTGGTCCAGCGTTCGCTCGCTGGCGTGAGCTGAAGGAGGAGGAGGGGTGCCCGACCGATGCTGACTTGGTCGTCATGCTGTTGGACTAGTAAGTATATTGCTTGCATACTATCTCTAGTTTTTCGAATTTGTTGTCTGCCTGGCTATGTTACGGAAGCTATCTGGTCCTCCATTTATCTTCATGAATCAAGTAATGCTAGTAGAGGAGCGAATTATCAATCTGGTAGCTAGTAAACGCTAACATGCTAGTTTTCGATGAAAAAATAAAACCCATGAAATTATATTCATATGACATGCTGAAATATATGCCACTGTACCTGGGATGAAGACATTTCACATGCAATGCAGGCAGTCTGCCAGACGTGAGAACTCCTTCTGCAGAGTTCGGGGGTATCGGCTCGTCAACAAATGCACGTGTATCCCCTGGTGTAACCATGACAGATTTTACGACAGTAGTAGAAGACAATACTGTTTTCCAACTGTAGGGGGAGCCCGAGAGCAAAAGTGGTGTTGCTTTAAAGGGGGGGGTGAAATGCTATTTCATGCATACTGAGTTTTTTACACTGTTAAAGAGTTGGATTCCCATGCTAAACATGGACAAAGTTTAAAAAATTAAATTGTACGTTTGAAGGAGTATTTCTGTGCCAAAAATGGTCCTTCCGGTTTGTCACAAGTTTCGGAAAGTTTTTTTCGAGTATGGGCATGTGTGACGTCAGATGTAGCGGAATTTCCTTATACGGGTCCTAAGGGCACTTCTGCCGGAGGACGCGACCGCGCGCGCACTCGTAGACCAGAGAGAGAAGAGAGCGAAAGCAGTACCTCATCAAAGCGCTCTGCTCAGCGTTTGGGAGGTCAATGTCACCAAAGAAGTGGGCTTTTGGTTGCCAGGGCAAGACAACCCTGCACAGATTCCCAAAGAACCCGGCGCTAAGGCACCAGTGGATGGAGTTTGTTTTTTCAGAGACTGTTTGTTTTTGTGCAAGACTGTTTGTTCCCTGCATTTCGACGATGATTGTTTTATAAACAAAGTCCAGATCGACGGATTTGCAGATCGTCTAATGCTTAAGGATCGAGCAGTCACAATGATAAAGGTTCGCGGTCGCAGGCGGTGAGTAAGAAACTGCTTCTGTGTGTTGTTAGCTCGGTAAGCACAGCTTTAGCTCCGCCCACACGGCCCGCCTCCAGACGCTCGGTTTTTTCCGGAAAGACTCGTTACAGCCTATTTTTCTTTTAGAAATATAATAAAACTAAAGACTTTTTGGAGATATGAAGGATGCAATACTACTCTATAGGTACTCAAGATTAACAGGAGATTGAGTGAAAATGAGCATTTCACCCCCCCTTTAATATATTCTCTCATTCTCATCACTTGCCGTTGTCTCTCTCTCACCACTTGCTGTTGTCTCTTTCTGTCCAGTCATTTTATTGTAATTTTAGATTTCAGCATTTGCTTATTTACAGTGAACCATTTTCACGAAACCTACAAAAACTTTACTGTTCACTCTATACTCTACTACAACATCAAACATGCATTTGTGTAGTGGCATCTAGTGGTGAGATTGCAGATTGCAGGGTATTAACTCCGTAGAACACATAGAACAAAACCTAAAACATGACGTGGCGTTGTCAAGGTAGCAATTTCACTGGATCTAAACCAGGGGTGTCCAAACTGTGGCCCTCCAGGAACAGGATTGGATATTCCTGCTTTAGGGGCTCCATACTAAAGAAACATTGAAGTGAAAGAACCCCTTGAAACATTGAAATGAAAAGATTTCATATCAAACAATCACTTAAAATGTCATCCAGAGATATAAGGAAGTCACCGCACATGAACACTCACCTTGATCAAACTTTTACAAGATACAGGATCTCAAATCCTCCAGCTTTAACATCATAAAACTATGCGTAAATTCCTTCTTAAACGTTGATAAACACTTTGATGCTTTGTTTTTTCTGTATCGTATTTCGCATTTTTCCTGCTTAAAATGGCGACAGGAGAACTTACTTTCACTTTCTATGTGTGAAGAGAGAGAGAGCGAGAGAGAGAGCCGTAAACAGAGACGCGCGTTGACGTGAGCACCACGACGCATGCGTGTGAGAGCAGACGTTGTTGAACGCGCGTTGGAGATTAATGTTTAAGTGGTAAATTATGTTTTTGTTTTCGCAAACAAAGCACCCACGTCTTTTCAGTTTGTTTTTATTTGTGTAACTTTATTTTTTTCATATTATTTGTTTTTTATTTTATTTTATTTTTCTCTCTCTCTTCTATTTAGTTTGTTTATTATACTTTCTTTAACTAGTTTTTCTGTATCGTATTTCGCATTTTTCCTGCTTAAAATGGCGACAGGAGAACTTACTTTCACTTTCTATGTGTGACGAGAGAGAGAGAGACAGAGAGAGAGAGAGAGAGAGAGAGAGAGAGAGAGAGAGTGCCGTAAACAGAGACGCGCGTTCACGAGAGCACCACGACGCATGCGTGTGAGAGCAGACGTTGTTGAACGCACGTTGGAGATTAATGTTTAAGGGGTAAATTATGTTTGTTTGTTTTTTTTTGTTTTTTTCTTGTTTTTTTTTTTCGCAAACAAAGCACCCACGTCTTTTCAGTATGTTTTTATCTGTGTAACTTTATTTTATTTATTTTTCATATTATTTGGTTTTAATTTTATTTTATTTTTCTCTCTCTCTCTTCTATTTAGTTTGTTTATTATACTTTCTTTAACTAGTTTTTGTTTGTTCATCAGTTTTTCTTCATTATTTCTGTTTTGTTTATTCTTTTGTTGCCTTTCACTCATTCATTCTTTTTATTTGTTCATCCTTGCCTTCATTTGTTCAGTTTTGTCTTTCATTTATTTTTCTGCAGAATGCAGTTTTCCTGATAATAAATCATAAAGAGGACTTTGTTTGATTTAGATTTTTTCAAAGCGATCTACAAACGTGGAACAATGCAATGTGACATAAACCTAAAATAATCAGATCAATTAAAACCATACTGGAAAAAATACTGTATTGTAAACATTGTAACAGTTTAATGGTTTAAATTATTGTTCCTGCACTGATAACTTTATTGCACTTTGGAGCACTTTTAAAACTGAAATGGTCAAAAGTCACTAAGAAATTATTTAAAATATAATCCCCCTGTCGGTGATTGGTTGGAACACTATTTGTTTTGGTTTTGAGTGGTTGGTGAAACCATTTGTTTTTGTGTGCAGATCTCAGAGCCTAGGCTGCCTGCAGAGACGCGTTTTTTTGACGGCATGCTTATGGGGCGGGCAGCTAGCGGATCGTTAGGAAAGATTAGATGAATGTGATAAAAATATTTCGCAGCCGCATGTGCCGCTGGAGTGAGCTCAGCCTGGGATGATGGCGAGTTAATACGCGTTGGGGTTTGAGTGATCTATCCCTGAGGAGCCCAGATGCAGCCGCCTGGACGACTGGTTCCCTCGTCAGAGAGCAGCGCTGTTCTTCCCTAAAGTTCTTTAAAAAAATAAAAAATCCCAATAGGCTACATATCGTATGGGCACCCAAGTATGGTGATAGTATGGAATCGGGAGATAGGTGTATCAGCGCTAATGGCTAAACCTGACGCAGATTAAGGCCTGCCTTCCTCGACTCCTCGGTCTCTCACACTGGTCTCTTCGGCCATGCGGTGGATGGTTTCGCCGAGAGCTTCACCGCAGCACACAAGTCGTCGCAAGCAATGAAAGAAATTAATAGTTTTCATTAATCAGAAATTAATTTTGATAAGCTGTTAATGGCATGAATGACTGACATTAAGAATAAAGAAGTGGATGCTTTTCTCCCACAGTCTCTACCATGGACTAAGAACTTACAGTTAACAGCCTTCAGTGTGGAGGTGGATCAGTGAATATACATTTATCCACCCCCAAATTGTAAAATGTATTGTTGTTACTGTTGATATTTTATTTTAATTTATTTTATAATTTTATTATTATTAATTTTAATTTGATTTAGTTTACTTTATTTTTGTATTATGTTAAAAAAGAAAAATTGAACGCCATTAAAAAGTACCAATACCTCTGTTTTGAAATGCTGTTGTCTATGCTGCTGCATCAAAATAAAGAATACAATAAAAAAATAATAAAAAAAGAATTAAGAAGTGGATTTTTGTTTACATGTGAAAGGCATTGTATATTTACTTTCTTACTATTATCGACCCAAATAGTCCGGCAGGACAAATTAACGCTTGATTAGCCAATATCTATTATCTACCATCCAAATCACACAAAAAAGAAAAAAATGAAGAAACTCACACCTGCATCAAGTATTAAATTAATTTAATTGTTTACAAAAATATTGTACAAATGGGATCTGCACACAGCTGTACAAATGTAAATGTGGACAAACTTTCTCACAGCTCATATCAGCGCTGGAGATTTTCCTGAGAAATACACTTTTACTCCAGTGTGTGTGTGAGAGAGAGTGAGTGAGTGAGTTTTTGAACTCCAAAATAGTGTGATAGTGAAAAAAAACAGGCAGCTGTGGTTGCCAGAATAATTCAGTAAAAAAATACATTTAAAAATGTAAACAAATTTACAGTTTTAAACTGTAGAAAATCAGAAAATATAAGAGCAATAAAACGAACACTCGTCTGTTGCTATTTGAACTTGCTTCTTAATCTTGAAGAACTGAACATAGGAGCTGAATCAAACCTTCAAGATGGAAGAGTTTCAGACGTCACGCCACTCATAATCTGTTCCTAAATCAGTGTAAGGACTCTTGGACAAGAAGACGGGATGTTTGTCTTCTCCACTTTAGTGCCTTTCTCTGGGTTGATGGAGAAAAGTATGGAAGTTTATGTGTAGCAATATTCAATTTGAAATGTAATATGCAAAATGACAATGCAATATGTAAAATAGCAATGCATTTCTGATTTTAAATTTTAATTTCCCCATACATTTGTGCAATGTTTGGTGCAAAATGAAAATGAAAATTCAATTATATAATTTACATTTGCCATTTCATACACTAGTTTTAATATGTAAATTGAATACATTTTAACGCTTTATAAGTTGCAAAATTAAAATTTAAATGTATTATAGAAATGATTAGATATGTTTAACATGTTCAAGCAAAAACTGTGGCAAAATTGTAATTTAAATGTAATTTTTTCTTAATTGCATTTACACTCACAGTTAAGACACTTGCGATTGCATTTCCATTAAGTGTCCCGCAATGAATGTAGCAAAATTCAATGTGCATTTTGAAAATGCATTCTGAGCCGATCACGTGCCCGTTACCTCGGCAACAGGTAAACATAGGCTTTGGTGCATATTTAGAGGTGTTGGAAGGAAACAGGGCGGCGGCAGAGCTGATACGAGCGTTAAATTCACTAGCAGATGAAGTGGAGCGTGGACAGAGAATGGTAGTGTTTCCAAAGATTATTACGCGTCTGCAGGTGATAGAACCAGTACGATGTTGGACCGTCTGGGTCTGGGAGAGTGTTCTGCCTATCAAGCGTCGTCGACACCCATGTCAACATTCTGCGCTGCTGTTGTCTGATGCTGGACTGTGTTGATGGTTTCGTTTTGTATAAAATATTGTCATTGTCTGATACATGCTTATCTTTATTATTAGCCTACTATTAACTGTAATACCCAATAATGTTGGAGATCCTATAGTTTTTCCTTACAAATGCATAGCCCTATTACCCTGTGATCACATAATATGACAAAGCTCCATTAGTATTCGGTAATAATAGCTACCGAAAAATAAATGTGACCGCTCTTTATTTATTTATAACTGACTGTAATGTTCAATAAAGTGACGAATGTGATGTGTGACCATCTCTGTTTATTCAGCTGTATAATCATAAAATATGAGGCAGACATATGCGAGTCCCTTTCCATTTTATAAAGCATATTGATAAGGTATTAATACATATGTACATGGTCATGGAATCTGACGGGTCAAATTCATCAACCTAGCCTTTTTTGGGTGAATGTGGAGCAGGTTAAACAACGAAGCAGCACACGAAACTTTAACCGGCACAAACAAGACTATTTTGGGTCAATGTGGAGCAGGTAGGGGGGCTGAGTGACCTCAGAATTACCAATAAATAATATTTTAATATTTAAGAAACCGAAGCAGCACAAAATAAACGTTTATCGGTGCAAATTAGAACAAACATGAGTCTATTTTGGGTGAATGTGGCCTATAGAGAGCCTAAGTCCCTCCCCTTCCGGTCGACCACCATGGGACCTTATTTCGGAAAAATATTGTATGGCAGTCAATGGCGAGAGACAACAAATATTTTGATCTCGTTTGAATTGTGCCCTGATTTACACACATGATGTTTGTCAATTTAAAAGATACATTTTAAAGTCAAGAAAGTCGCAGCTTGATGTAAAACTGCTGAGGTATAAGCATAGACCAGTGGTTCTCAAACTTTTTCAGGAGAAGGCCCCCTTGAGTAGGGTGAAACCTTTTGTGGCCCCCCAAAAGAAAACTCATGACGAAAACATCCTCAAACTGACAATTTTACTTACAAATTTTAGATTGTACCAAAAACAAATGAATTTGTACAATGCTGGAACAACAATTCTGTTTGTAGCCTTATGTCTCTGATGTTGAATATACAAAAATTGTTAAATTCTACATTTCATAAAATATAACAAATTGTTATAAAAAATAGTTTTGACAGTTAACAATAATGTTGTCTGAAAAGTGCAACAAAAGTTTTGAATACTGAACAGTAATTTATGATGTCCATAGTAGAAGATACTGAAAAATTAATTTACATATGATTGTAAAAAAGTGCATTAAACTTCTTACATTTTAGTAAATGACAGTGGCTCAAGTTTGGTTTGCAATTTGAACAGCAATCTGTTTTTTCAGCAATATTTTCAGATAATATTAATATTTCTAATATTTCAGAAACATAAAAAAATTCTGCTCTACTTAAAGAAATAGTTTTTCAATATAGAAGACATACTAAATTATACAAGTTTTACAATATAAAAGAAATCATGCAATGCAGACACATCAATTTAGTAACAGCTAGTAACTCAGTGGGAAGGGTGAGACTGTCTTTCTTTGCAGAGCTTATCAATTCTGGGTGTTATTGGGGACAGGCAAACTCTCAAGTCATCTTCCACATTAAGCCGTGCCCTGTATTTTGTCTTTATTGCCATCATGGCTGAGAAAGATGTCTCACAAAGGTATGTTGTTGGGAAAGGCAGCAATATTCTCATGGCCTGAAGAGCAACCTCCTTGTACTCCTTTTCAACTGTGGGCCAAAATTCTGCTGGGCCCTGCTGATTAAATCTCATCCTGAGAGTACGATCACTGGACAGTTCCAAAAGTTCATCTTCAGCCTTTCCACTGAGGCCACTGGCCATCACATCACAAGAAAAGGGATCTCGAACCCAGTCATATTTCTCCATGTCAATGTCTGTGAAGTAGCGACTGAAATGTTCATTCAGTGAGGTGAGGTGACTGGTAATGGTGTTGAGCATGAAGTCCACTGCCATGCAGTTTGTATCCAAAAATTCAGATAGATTTGGAAACATGTCGGTGATGCCTCTTTGTAGTTTCCGCACCCACAGGTCAATTTTTCTCCTGAATGCATTTATTTTGTCACTTGCCTCCAGTATTGTGGAATAACATCCCTGAATGGACAGATTCAGTCCATTGAGACTACTGAAAATGTCTGCAAGGTATGCTAGTTTTGCCATCCACTGTTGGTCAGAAAAAAACAGTTCTAGATCGGGTTTATGTTCTTTCAAAAAATCCTGAAGCTCACGTCTGAGTTCAAACACTCGCTCTAAAACCCTTCCACGTGAGAGCCACCGCACCTCTGAATGGAACAGTAGCCGATCATGAGCTGCTCCCATCTCTGTACATAGTTTTGCGAAGAGACGTGACTTCAGCGGTCTTGACTTCACGAAGTTGACAGCCGCTACTACTACTTCCAACACATCATGCAGCTCGGGTGCCATTAACTTCGATGCAAGTGCTTGACGATGAAGCATACAGTGAGTGGCTGCGATCTTTGGATTTATGGCTTGAATTCGGGTGACAACTCCACTCTTGTGCCCAGTCATTGCTGCCGCACCATCAGTGCAAACAGACACGCATTTTTCCCAGCTCAGATTTTCTTCTACCATAAAAGTGTCCAACATTTTGAAAATTTCCTCACCTGTGGCTCTCCCCTCGAGTTCTTTTGAAAATAAAAAATCTTCCATAATTTTACTGTCCCATACATATCGAACGTACACTAATACCTGCGCAGCACTACTAACGTCAGTGCTTTCATCAAGCTGAAGCGCGAACTGCTCACACGATCGTAATCTTTCGGTCAGTTGAGATTTTACATCAGAAGAGATGTCTTTGATCCGCCTACTTACTGTATCGTTGGACAGCGGTATGGATTTAATCTTATTCGCGGCCTCCTCCCCGACCATCACTCGGCACATATCCACTGCTGCTGGAAGTATTAATTCCTCTCCGATTGTGTGAGGCTTTTTACATTTGGCTATTCGCAGGGCTGCAAGATACGATGCTTGCTGTGCTTTCTCAGGTATTGTCGTGATGTTAGTCAGTCGTACCTTTTGCTTGACGTATTCTTCTTTCTTTCTCTGAAAAAAATCCTTACTTTTATTTGCATGCTCCGGATGAATTGTTGTGAGATGTCGGTTGAGTTTATATGGTTTCAGTGCTTCAACGGATAAAATCTTCAAGCACAGTGTGCACTGTGGTCTGCCGTCACTATGTTCCATAAAGCCATATTTTATGTACGAGTCGTCAAATTTACGCAGTTTCGTTTTTTTCACGCTGGGCTCTTCTGTTGTGACCTTTTCAGCTGAGACACTGCATCCTCTATCTAAAAACTTGTCCATTTTAAACAGTCTTGGCATTTATCGGCGTGTTCATGTCGTTGTGTTCACTAGTACCTAAACGGTTTGGTGACGTTTCAGCGTAATGTGCTGTGTATAATTGATATTATTTTTAAAATATATATATATTTTTTAAATACATCATAGTTCACATAGGACAATCCTAACTTGCGTACAGGTAAAATAATTTAAAAAAAAAATTTCATATTCTAGAATTTCTTTGCGGCCCCCCTAGCGCCATCTAGTGGCCCCCCAGGGGGCCGCGGCCCCCAGTTTGAGAACCGCTGGCATAGACTGTAAAAAAATATGGACGTAGTGTCCGTGACGTCACCCGTAGGTTTCTGAAGAGCATTTTTTGAAGCCTAAAGTGGGCGGAGCCGGCCGTCGCCATCTTGGCCTCGCGTCACTCCCGGATAACAGAAAATAGGCAAACAGGCGGGGCGTGAGTGGAGCTGAGGAGCCTGGCTATCTGAAATCACCTAGCTCGACGTGATCGAGTTAGCTGATGATGTAAAGCCAACGTTCCTATTATTGCCCTTCGAAATATTATAATAGTTAAAAGACATGGCTACAAGTGAGACTGTGTATTACTTCGAGAGTGTTTGTGTGTGACAGTGATTTATGTGCATACATCCGTCACTATTTGGTCCGTCAGCGCGGCATTGCTCAAGTTCGTAGAGAGCTTATTCAGTCCATTTTAAATTCTGATTTTGGCCGCCTCTCAAATGGGTTATGGTTTAACCGTTAAACCATAGATATATTGCCTTTGAAGTGCAAGTAAATGTGCTAGAAAATCCGCGCTCATTCATGTGCATTTATTGCATGGACGGAGAAAGCGCCGACGCCTGCATGATTTCATCTGACGGTACATAAGCATATTATAATCCATCTGTTCCGTGAGAGCAGAACGAACGAGCCTTTATTGACGTTTTAAATTTGAAAACCCCAAAAAGCAACAAAATTGCCAGACATCCATTAGTGCATGTTCACAGAGGAAAACAACTGAAATACAGCGCTGGTTGTTCTCTCGAACGATAACGACGGAATCCAAAGACGTGGGCTTTGTACCCAAGTATTAAATTGTATGAAATAATCCCGAAAAAAAGCACAAACACTGCAGAGATGGCAAGTTCAGCAGCTAACATTTGCTGAGGTGAAGTGACGGCTAGTAACAGCAGACAAACGGCTAGCAGCCTAGCACTGACAGCGGCAATCCAACTGTCACTCAAGTGGCCACTGGCCACACCCTTAAATTTAAATATTAATCAACTAAACGGACGAGTTATAAAATAATTCACCCCCCTCACAGTTGTTATGAATGGCAAAATTAGCTGTATAGACCAAAGCCACATAGAGATCCAGGCTATAAACATATTTTTTCTGCTGTAAAGTTGGTAATTTTAACATGAGGGAGATACAGATTTGACTCACTTCTGCAGCCAGGCCAAGCGGCCAGTCAATGAATTGCAGTTTAACTCACTTCCGTGTTGGTTTCAAGAGAGAGACGGGGAGGTTGCCGCTTGGGTATAAGACACTGAAAATACATAATTACAAAGACTACAAACCCAGAAGGCGCACATACGACGTCATACCTTTTCTCTCAATGAATGAAGCTAACTTTACTGAAGCTAACGTCTGTCATTTTTTCTATAGTCTTACATTATAATCGTAACGTTACGCCATCATGCCTGAGTGTTTTGAGCCAGAATACACACATACGAGCAACGGATCTTGTGACGTACATAGTGCGAGACGAGAGATGTAGTTCATTGAGCGATTTTCACATAAAACTAAACGTTACTCTTCTGTTTTATGACAAACTGCGACTTTCTTGACTTTCATAATTACCTTTTAAATTGACAAACATCATATGTGTAGTTCAGGGCACAGTTCAGACGGAATAAAAAGATAAGTTATCTCTGGCCATTGACTTCCATACATATTTTTTCCGAAATAAGGTCCCATGAGCCGGAAGCGGAGGGGCGGGACTTAGGCTCTCTATTTTGCCGACGTTTTGCATTGGATTGGGGGCGGAGCCAACTTCACGCAGTGATTGACAGGGCGGGATGGGCACGTGATCGGCTCAGAATGCATTTTCATATTGCACATTGAATTTTGCTACATTCATTGCGGGACACTTAATGGAAATGTGATCGCAAGTGTCTTAACTGTGAGTGTAAATGCAATTAAGAAAAAATAACATTTAAATTACAATTTTGCCACAGTTTTTGCTTGAACAAAAACATATCTAATCATTTCTGTAATACATTTCAATTTTAATTTTGCAACTTATAAAGCGTTAAATTATGTATTTAATTTACATATCAAAACTAGTGTATGAAATGGAAAATGTTAATTTTATAATTGAATTTTCATTTTCATTTTGCACCAAACGTTGCACAAATGATGGGGAAATTAAAATTTAAATACAGAAATGCATTGCCATTTTACATATTGCATTGTCATTTTGCATATTACATTTCAAATTGAATATTGCTACACATAAGCTTCCATAGAAAAGAAAATACCTTGAGAAAGAAGAAAAACAGGCTTCTGTAGGCTATCAATTATAATATAGCTTAAACACTGAGGAGGCTGATAAACTAGGTGTGCGTCCCACCCCAGCATGTGTCACCAGGTGGAGCAGTCAGCTGCGCATGATCGAATCAGTAGCCTACTGAAAATGTTTGAAAGAGACCCGCAATTCCAAAACAAGCTGAAAATTCCCGAGCACAGTAAGCTGACCATGAATGACGTACTTCATCTCCAAGCCCTGAGTGAGGTGCTATTGCCTCTGGCAGAGCTTACAACTGCTATGCAAAAAGAGCTCGGAAACCTTGGCATGATTCTTCCAGCTGTAATGGAAATCAAACAGCTTTTGTCCAGTGTCCCTGACAACCGCTCCGTCAACATTCGTGCATTTGTGGAGACACTGTCAGATAATGTCTCTACTCGTTTTAACAGATTTTACACAAGCACCTTGTGTTGGCGGCTGTATTGGATCCACGTTTTAAAACTGAATGGATCATTAGAGATGGTACAGTGAGCAATCAACTCGTAGAGATTCGTGAAATGTTGGTAAAAGAGGCAGAATGCAGTGGTGTGGAGACTGCGGTGGACACAGTGACTGAGGCTAGAAGCGCTCCCAAGAAGGCCCGCATTTTCGGCTCATATGAGAACAACTCGAGTGTAGCTGAAAGTGCCAGAGGTGAGATGGAGGAGTACCTGGGCTCAATGAGAAAAGGTCCACATGAAGACGTCCTAGGATTTTGGAAAACCAATGCTGGATCACTCCCTCGACTAGCCAGGGTCGCCCGCAAAATCTTCAGCATCCCCAGTGGTTCTTCCAGTGCTGAGCGCGTGTTTTCCGCCGCTGGATTACTGTCCCGGGCACACCGCATGAGCCTGAAACCTAATACTTTGTCCAAGCTAATGTTTCTAAAAGTAAATTCTAAAGTGATGTAAAAGATTGAGACGTTTTTAAATAGACCGCAATTACCCGCAGTTTTGGTCTATTTAAACTTTAGAACGCGCGTTTCTTTTACTAATGCCAGTAAATCATCCAGGTGTGCTTTGATAAGATGTTGTTAAGTGCATTTCACCTGTGTGTGCTTTTATGAGCATGATAGTCCAGATGTGTTTTGTGAAGTTCTACATGCATTTCATCTTGTTTGTGTGTTTGTGTGTGTGTGCGTGCGTGCGTGCGTGTGCGTGCGACTGCAGTTATGTTCACGGAAATAAAATAACGAAAATCAAATATACCTTTTCAGTTATTGCATTTAATAGGCAAGTTTGCCAAAGGGCTAGACATGTTTTTTAATTAAGTTAATTTAATGCATTTAAATGAATAAAAAGAACAGACTTTTATTCAGAATCAACGTCACTTGTTCTCTACACTAAACTCACAGACGCACACACTTACAGACGCACACACTCACAGACGCAGACACTCACGGACTCACACACTCACAGACGCAGACACTCACGGACTCACACACTCACAGACGCACACACTCACAGACTCACACACTCACAGACGCACACACTCACAGACGCAGACACTCACGGACTCACACACTCACAGACGCACACACTCACAGACTCACACACTCACAGACGCACACACTCACAGACGCACACACTCACAGACGCACACACTCACAGACGCAGACACTCACGGACTCACACACTCACAGACGCACACACTCACAGACTCACACACTCACAGACGCACACACTCACAGACGCACACACTCACAGACGCAGACACTCACGGACTCACACACTCACAGACGCACACACTCACAGACTCACACACTCACAGACGCACACACTCACAGACGCACACACTCACAGACGCAGACACTCACGGACTCACACACTCACAGACGCACACACTCACAGACTCACACACTCACAGACGCACACACTCACAGACGCAGACACTCACGGACTCACACACTCACAGACGCACACACTCACAGACTCACACACTCACAAACTCTCACACTCACAGACTCTCACACTCACAGACGCACACACTCACAAGCTCTCACACTCACAGACGCACACACTCACAAACTCTCACACTCAAAGACGCCCACACTCACAGACTCTCACACTCAAAGACGCACACACTCACAAGCTCTCACACTCACAGACGCACACACTCACAAACTCTCACACTCAAAGACGCCCACACTCACAGACTCTCACACTCAAAGACGCACACACTCACAAGCTCTCACACTCACGGACGCACACACTCACAAACTCTCACACTCAAAGACGCCCACACTCACAGACTCTCACACTCAAAGACGCACACACTCACAAGCTCTCACACTCACGGACGCACACACTCACAAACTCTCACACTCACAGACGCACACACTCACAAGCTCTCACACTCACAGACGCACACACTCACAAGCTCTCACACTCACAGACGCACACACTCACAAGCTCTCACACTCACAGACGCACACACTCACAAACTCTCACACTCAAAGACGCACACACTCACAAGCTCTCACACTCACGGACGCACACACTCACAAACTCTCACACTCACAGACGCACACACTCACAAGCTCTCACACTCACAGACGCACACACTCACAAGCTCTCACACTCACAGACGCACAGACTCACAGACTCTCACACTCAAAGACGCACACACTCACAAACTCTCACACTCAAAGACGCACACACTCACAAGCTCTCACACTCACGGACGCACACACTCACAAACTCTCACACTCACAGACTCACACACTTACAGACTCACACACTCACAGACGCACACACTCACAGACGCACACACTCACAGACGCACACACTCACAGACGCACACACTCACAGACGCAGACACTCACGGACTCACACACTCACAGACGCACACACTCACAGACTCACACACTCACAGACGCACACACTCACAGACGCACACACTCACAGACGCAGACACTCACGGACTCACACACTCACAGACGCACACACTCACAGACTCACACACTCACAGACGCACACACTCACAGACGCAGACACTCACGGACTCACACACTCACAGACGCACACACTCACAGACTCACACACTCACAAACTCTCACACTCACAGACTCTCACACTCACAGACGCACACACTCACAGACGCACACACTCACAAGCTCTCACACTCACAGACGCACACACTCACAAACTCTCACACTCAAAGACGCCCACACTCACAGACTCTCACACTCAAAGACGCACACACTCACAAGCTCTCACACTCACAGACGCACACACTCACAAACTCTCACACTCAAAGACGCCCACACTCACAGACTCTCACACTCAAAGACGCACACACTCACAAGCTCTCACACTCACGGACGCACACACTCACAAACTCTCACACTCAAAGACGCCCACACTCACAGACTCTCACACTCAAAGACGCACACACTCACAAGCTCTCACACTCACGGACGCACACACTCACAAGCTCTCACACTCACAGA
This sequence comes from Squalius cephalus, assembly GCA_022829025.1. Classification (NCBI taxonomy): domain Eukaryota; kingdom Metazoa; phylum Chordata; class Actinopteri; order Cypriniformes; family Leuciscidae; genus Squalius; species Squalius cephalus. Next base: position 35,786,235 of record CM040803.1, on the reverse strand, counting down.
CGCACACACTCACAAGCTCTCACACTCACAGACGCACACACTCACAAGCTCTCACACTCACAGACGCACACACTCACAAACTCTCACACTCAAAGACGCACACACTCACAAGCTCTCACACTCACGGACGCACACACTCACAAACTCTCACACTCACAGACGCACACACTCACAAGCTCTCACTCACAGACGCACACACTCACAAGCTCTCACACTCACAGACGCACACACTCACAGACGCACACACTCACAGACGCACACACTCACAGACGCAGACACTCACGGACTCACACACTCACAGACGCACACACTCACAGACTCACACACTCACAGACGCACACACTCACAGACGCACACACTCACAGACGCAGACACTCACGGACTCACACACTCACAGACGCACACACTCACAGACTCACACACTCACAGACGCACACACTCACAGACGCAGACACTCACGGACTCACACACTCACAGACGCACACACTCACAGACGCACACACTCACAAACTCTCACACTCACAGACTCTCACACTCAAAGACGCCCACACTCACAGACTCTCACACTCAAAGACGCACACACTCACAAGCTCTCACACTCACAGACGCACACACTCACAAACTCTCACACTCAAAGACGCCCACACTCACAGACTCTCACACTCAAAGACGCACACACTCACAAGCTCTCACACTCACGGACGCACACACTCACAAACTCTCACACTCAAAGACGCCCACACTCACAGACTCTCACACTCAAAGACGCACACACTCACAAGCTCTCACACTCACGGACGCACACACTCACAAGCTCTCACACTCACAGACGCACACACTCACAAGCTCTCACACTCACAGACGCACACACTCACAAGCTCTCACACTCACAGACGCACACACTCACAAACTCTCACACTCAAAGACGCACACACTCACAAGCTCTCACACTCACGGACGCACACACTCACAAACTCTCACACTCACAGACGCACACACTCACAAGCTCTCACACTCACAGACGCACACACTCACAAGCTCTCACACTCACAGACGCACAGACTCACAGACTCTCACACTCAAAGACGCACACACTCACAAACTCTCACACTCAAAGACGCACACACTCACAAGCTCTCACACTCACGGACGCACACACTCACAAACTCTCACACTCACAGACTCACACACTTACAGACTCACACACTCACAGACGCACACACTCACAGACGCACACACTCACAGACGCACACACTCACTCACAGACGCACACACTCACAGACGTACACTCACAGACGCACACACTCACAGACGCACACACTCAGACTCACACACACACAGACGCACACACTCACAGACTCACACACTCAGACTCACACACACACAGACGCACACACTCACAGACGCACACACTCAGACTCACACACACACAGACGCACACACTCACAGACGCACACACTCAGACTCACACACACACAGACGCACACACTCACAGACTCACAAACTCTCAAACTCACAGACACACACACTCACAGATGCACACACTCACAAACTCTCACACTCACAGACGCACACTCACAGACGCACACACTCACAAAGACGCACACACTCACAAACTCTCACACTCACAGACGCACACACTCACTCACAGACGCACACACTCACAGACGTACACTCACAGACTCACACACACACAGACGCACACACTCAGACTCACACACACACAGACGCACACACTCACAGACTCACACACTCAGACTCACACACACACAGACGCACACACTCACAGACGCACACACTCAGACTCACACACACACAGACGCACACACTCACAGACTCACAAACTCTCAAACTCACAGACACACACACTCACAGATGCACACACTCACAAACTCTCACACTCACAGACGCACACTCACAGACGCACACACTCACAAAGACGCACACACTCACAAACTCTCACACTCACAGACGCACACACTCACAGACGCACACACTCACAAGCTCTCACACTCACAGACGCACACACTCACAGACGCACACACTCAGAGACGCAAACACTCACAGACTCACAAGCTCTCACACTCACAAACGCACACACTCACAAGCTCTCACACTCACAAACTCTGTGTGGATTTACTTATTGTTGAGTTAATGAAAGTTATCACGAGCATTGGAATGTTTAAAGCAGAAGTCTTTTTAAAGATTTTAAAATGGGCAGTTCATTCATAAATACCTAAGATCGAAAAATTCAAAATACAAATACAAACTGGAAGAAAAAAGACAACGAGCGCAGCGCTGAAAAGGGGCGGGGCTGCATAAGGTCTATATGTCTGTAGTGTTTTTTCACAAAGTGACATCACCATCTACTGGCCTGGCAGCAGAATGCAGCGTTTTTAATAGTTTTCGCGGATGTTTGTATGCGAAAAACGCAATTGTTGTCGTGTAAACGTATTCTTAATCATGAATATTGTATTGACATAGCTTTATGAACAGAAACAGCACACATTCATGAAAAGAGTGTATTTGTGTTGTAATTATCCAAGTAGGCGCTTACCTCACGTTTGAAGAGCAAAGCATGAAAGTCTCTTCTTAATGACCATTTCAGGGGAAAAGCACCAAACTGTAGTGTTTCAGGCACAAATGTCCATCACTGGGTTGGTACTGAACACTAGTTAGAAGAACACAATAGTACCCTATAATTTTGTATCACTTAAAAGGCAATTTTGTACCTAAGGATCAATTGTGCAATAAAGGTACAAAAACATACCATATTAAAGGACGCATTTATTAGGATAACACTGTAGTTGACAGAGCCATTTTGATCCTTTTGGTGGAAAAAGTACACAGGCTTAAAGATATGCAATTTTATTTATCAATTTCAATTTGTATGAATTATTTGTATTAATAAAAAAACTTTAGTTTTATATTTCCACACAACATGTCATATAGTCTACCGCTCTGTGCTTTGAGAGGGATCAGGGATGTGGGACACGAGCAGGAATGTTACAAAAGCTTTCTATTTCAGAAAAATGCTATTATTTTGAACTATTGTTTGTGTGTAATGTGACCGTCAGTAGAGTTATTCACCGAGTTGCAGGGGCCCTTTGCCGTCATTTAAGCCAAACTGTGACTTATTCGAGGAAACCTGTGGGGTTTCCTCGAATAAGTGGTGTAATTGACGGCACACATGTCAGAATTCAGGCGCCCCGCGCGCACGAAGATCAGTATGTGAACAGGAAAAATTACCATTCTGTTAATGTGCAGTTAGTGTGCGACCATCTGTGCAGAATAAGAAATGTCGTTGCATCGTGGCCAGGGAGTAGGCTACACATGACTCTAGGATGTTGACGGAGAGCAAGATCGGGAGAGATTTTGAGGCTGGAATGCACGGTGGTCTTCTGCTAGGGGACAGTGGTTACCCCTGCCGACCATGGCTCATGACGCCCTTCATGAATCCCCTTAACGCTGCACAGGCATGTATTTAAAAATGACAACTTAGATGTACAAATCATTAAAAAAAAGAAAAACATATAGGCTATATTGTCTAACTTATTGATATTTTTTGTGTATTCAAATTTATTGTGACTTGTTGATAATTATGGTTATTGTTTGATCCTGTAGGAGAGATACAACAATGCGTTGACACACACAAGGTCGATAGTTGAGAGGACGATCGGACAGCTTAAACGGAGATTTCACTGTCTCCATAGCGAACTGCGCGTTGAGCCTCCAAGGGCTTGCAAAATTATTGTCGCCTGCGTTGTCCTTTTTAACATGTCCAAAATGTATTCTGCCTTCGAAGAGGAAGATGATCTCGAAGAAGAGGGTCAAGAAGCAGAAGAGGCTCATGAAGCAAATCGTCTGCAACAAGATTTCCAACAGGCTGGATGTGTTGTCAGAGATGCCATCGTAAATGCATTCTTTAATTAGTAGACCTATATGGCCAATAGTTGTAGGCCTAGTAGGCTAATATTAAAAATAAAATATATTAGTAGCAGTAGTAATACTAATAATAAAATGTATTATTAGCCTATTAGCATTAATATAAATGATAAAATGTATATAGCAGTTGCAATTTAAAGTAATTCAGTGCTATTTAGTAGCCTACTAATATTAGGCTATATATGAATGTATTAGCTATATTGTATTTACTATTATTATTATTATTATTGGAATTTTGTCAATATATTTGTTCTTGTAATTACATAAATAAATGCAAAACTTTTCAGATCTGTGATAAAATTGTATTTGTTCGACAATTGATGTGATTGTTATTTTCCCTTCACTTTGTAGCTGCAGAAGTTTGTTATTTCAGAATGATGTTGTAGAGGTCTTGATTTTCCTTCTCCTTTGTAAGTTTTTCGATCTCTAATTGCAGTTTCGTCTTTTGCAGCTGTAGGACGTCTCTCTGCAGTTCCAGCACTTCTTCTCTTGTAATAGCTGAAGAGGGTATTTGCGTCTTTCTGCAATTCACAAGTGTTTTGGAGGAATTATGAAATATAATAAATAATATTGGGGCTGTTCTAAGTCAAATTAATAAAACTAAAATAATTGTTAACAAAGAAGCAATGACTCACTTTGCTGCCTGGTTTGGCGTACTGCTGGCGCTATTTTGAAGCTGCTTTGATTGCTGGAAAGGTCTAACGCGTGAAACAAAGAAACAATCAAAATTGGTATTTATATACAAATAAAAAACAAATATTTCATTATGTGATACGTTTTATTTGATTTAAGACAATAATGTTCTCTCACTTCGTGCTATATTCCTCTGGTTGAATCTCAGCTTCACTCTCTAAACCGCCAGGGATGCCAGCCAGGACAGGTGAGTCCGCCCCAATGATGTCTTGGACCAGTTTAGTAGAGTCTGACAATTCTGTTGGCGGTGGACCTCCACCTGCAGTTTTGTTATCGTTAGCTCTCTGTGATATAATAACAAAATGCACTCGGTGCGTGCGAAGAAAATAGCGTTTTTTTTTCTTACCAGTTTTGTTGGACAGCAGTTATAACGGGATTAAGTTTGCTTCTTAAAATTGTTTTTCTTTTCCCATATTCATCAAGAAGAATACACTTCTTGAGATTGATTCAGGTGTGTTTTATTAGGGAGACAAAGAAAACGTGCAGTGTTGGGGGTCCTCCAGGAGCAGGGTTGAGAACCACTGATATAGAGCTATAAGGCCATCTAGTAGCAGGAGTCATGAAATATGTTATGTTATTTATTTTCCACACAAGGTCGGCAAAGACACCCAATGTAATATATTTTGAGCTGATTTAAAAGGGTTATTGCATGAAATAGTGAGTTACTTAAGTTGACAGAATGTGAGCAATGTGCTTAAATTGCTAAATATTTATTGATCAAATCTAAAAATTGCATTAAAAAATAGAAAAAAAAAATATGATCAAAATGAAATAAAATAAGCTTTCTGGACAAAAAAAATTAAGTGTAATTTTAGGGCTTCGGTCAGGGAGATGGTGGAAAACTTAAGTTGCTATTGTTGGAAACTTTTCCTTCGTCGAAGCAGAGACCAGGAGACTTTGGGATGTCTTTCAAGCAGAAGTTACTCTTTATTGAGAACTCGCTGTGCGTCGCTGTCGTCATCCAAGTCTGACTAGGGAACTTTACATTTTAGTTTATATACATTTCAAGGGGGAGGGATTTACATAGAGGTGGAGACACTCTGAACAAAGCATGTAAATTAAGTACATGAGTCAGCTCGTTACCGAAATTTCCCCAACCTTGATCTAATCAGCATAACAGTGTCATTCACATGCATGGATGCTAATCCAATCAGCCTGACTATTCAACGACTGGGAGAGGGGCTCCAAGAGCCATTAAAGACAAAGGGTGAGAGTCTCAGTAATCAGACTCATTTAACTTACAATAGAGAGAACAGGACGGACAGGAATCTCTTGCTGGAAGCTCTGTTTAACAGCTGATAAAATCATCATCTATACCTAAAAATGTAAAATTCAATCTACTCTACTTTCTCAGTTTATATACGATTGTATTGGAACTTAGATTAAACATTTTATAAATTTGTAATACAACACTATTATGTGAGAAATTAATCACTACTCTATAGATGTTTAAACTCCATGTCTGTTCTCCTGCTTGCATGGAAATCTCAACATCCGTGGCCAGATCTGAACCTTGTGTGCATAACCGGCCTTTAGTAATATTAGTGATATTTACGAACTCATTAATGACCTTTTTTTGTGTCATTTTCAAAAAAGTGACTAGAAAACAGATTTTAAGCAATTTAGACATTTAGCAACCCCAAATGTAACCCCAGTTGTTCAATAGTGAATAAATATATCATGGCTGATGATGACGAATGCATTTTTATACCAGCACTGGTAGACTTTCTCTTGTGAAGCTGCTTCTACGCTATTTGGTGTCCAAGACAAATGCCATATGGAGCAAAACTATCTTTTAGACTACAGAACCCAGATTCTGCTGCAGTCGTTGAACCAGAAGAACAGCGGTCTGGGGTCATAGGGTTTTTTACATCTAAAACCGTGAAGCTGTGCAGCCAGATTGTTGTATCTGGATTAGTTTACCTCACTGTTGTGGAAATATCACGGAATTTGAAAATTGTGATTTTTAAAAAAAAAATTTTTTTTAGACAAGTACAAAACATGGAAATACATCAAATACAGCCTTCAAAACATAGAATTTTTCTAGTTCTGAAATATTTGTATTGCCACATTGCACTAATATTCAACATATCTTGTATTTACACTGATTCCTTTCAAATGTCCTTTGGTGCAATAAACAATCCTCAGCAGCTTGTCTTCCTTTTCCTTGCTCAAGACCATTCTAGAAAGATACACACAGATGTTAAGCTGATGTTCAGTAGCTCTGGACAGACAGATGTTGAGCTGATGTTCAGTAGCTCTGGACAGGCAGATGTTGAGCTGATGTTCAGTAACTGGACACAGATGTTGAGCTGATGTTTAGTAGCTCTGGACACACAGATGTTGACCTGATGTTCAGTAGCTCTGGACACGCAGATGTTGACCTGATGTTCAGTAGCTCTGGACACACAGATGTTGAGCTGATGTTCAGTAGCTCTGGACACGCAGATGTTGACCTGATGTTCAGTAGCTCTGGACACACAGATGTTGAGCTGATGTTCAGTAGCTCTGGACAGACAGATGTTGAGCTGATGTTCAGTAACTGGACAGACAGATGTTGAGCTGATGTTTAGTAGCTCTGGACAGACAGATGTTGAGCTGATGTTCAGTAACTCTGGACAGACAGATGTTGAGCTGATGTTCAGTAACTCTGGACAGACAGATGTTGAGCTGATGTTCAGTAACTCTGGACAAACAGATGTTGAGCTGATGTTCAGTAACTCTGGACACAGATGTTGAGCTGATGTTTAGTAGCTCTGGACAGACAGATGTTGAGCTGATGTTCAGTAACTCTGGACAGACAGATGTTGAGCTGATGTTTAGTGGCTCTGGACAGACAGATGTTGAGCTGATGTTCAGTAACTCTGGACAGACAGATGTTGAGCTGATGTTCAGTAACTCTGGACACAGATGTTGAGCTGATGTTCAGTAACTCTGGACAGACAGATGTTGAGCTGATGTTCAGTAACTCTGGACACAGATGTTGAGCTGATGTTCAGTAACTCTGGACACAGATGTTGAGCTGATGTTTAGTAGCTCTGGACAGACAGATGTTGAGCTGATGTTCAGTAACTCTGGACAGACAGATGTTGAGCTGATGTTCAGTAACTCTGGACAGACAGATGATAAGCAGATGTTCAGTAGCTCTGGACAGACAGATGTTGAGCTGATGTTCAGTAACTCTGGACAGACAGATGTTGAGCTGATGTTCAGTAACTCTGGACAGACAGATGTTGAGCTGATGTTCAGTAACTCTGGACAGACAGATGTTGAGCTGATGTTTAGTAGCTCTGGACAGACAGATGTTGAGCTGATGTTCAGTAACTCTGGACAGACAGATGTTGAGCTGATGTTCAGTAACTCTGGACAGACAGATGTTGAGCTGATGTTCAGTAACTCTGGACAGACAGATGTTGAGCTGATGTTCAGTAACTCTGGACAGACAGATGTTGAGCTGATGTTTAGTAGCTCTAGACAGACAGATGTTGAGCTGATGTTCAGTAACTCTGGACAGACAGATGTTGAGCTGATGTTCAGTAACTCTGGACAGACAGATGTTGAGCTGATGTTCAGTAACTCTGGACAGACAAATGTTGAGCTGATGTTCAGTAACTCTGGACAGACAGATGTTGAGCTGATGTTCAGTAACTCTGGACAGACAGATGTTGAGCTGATGTTCAGTAACTCTGGACAGACAGATGTTGAGCTGATGTTTAGTAGCTCTGGACGCAGATGTTGAGCTGATGTTCAGTAACTCTGGACAGACAGATGTTGAGCTGATGTTCAGTAACTCTGGACACAGATGTTGAGCTGATGTTTAGTAGCTCTGGACAGACAGATGTTGAGCTGATGTTCAGTAACTCTGGACAGACAGATGTTGAGCTGATGTTCAGTAACTCTGGACAGACAGATGATAAGCAGATGTTCAGTAGCTCTGGACAGACAGATGTTGAGCTGATGTTCAGTAACTCTGGACAGACAGATGTTGAGCTGATGTTCACTAACTCTGGACAGACAGATGTTGAGCTGATGTTCAGTAACTCTGGACACAGATGTTTAGCTGATGTTCAGTAACTCTGGACAGACAGATGATAAGCAGATGTTCAGTAGCTCTGGACAGACAGATGTTGAGCTGATGTTCAGTAACTCTGGACAGACAGATGATAAGCAGATGTTCAGTAGCTCTGGACAGACAGATGTTGAGCTGATGTTCAGTAACTCTGGACAGACAGATGATAAGCTGATGTTCAGTAACTCTGGACAGACAGATGTTGAGCTGATGTTCAGTAACTCAGTCTGGACACAGATGTTGAGCTGATGTTCAGTAACTCTGGACACAGATGTTGAGCTGATGTTCAGTAACTCTGGACACACAGATGTTGAGCTGATGTTCAGTAACTCTGGACAGACAGATGATAAGCAGATGTTCAGTAGCTCTGGACAGACAGATGTTGAACTGATGTTCAGTAACTCTGGACAGACAGATGTTGAGCTGGTGTTCAGTAGCTCTGGACACAGATGTTGAGCTGATGTTCAGTAACTCTGGACACAGATGTTGAGCTGATGTTCAGTAACTCTGGACAGACAGATGATAAGCAGATGTTCAGTAGCTCTGGACAGACAGACAGATGTTGAGCTGATGTTCAGTAACTCTGGACAGACAGATGTTGAGCTGATGTTCAGTAACTCTGGACAGACAGATGTTGAGCTGATGTTTAGTAACTCTGGACACAGATGTTGAGCTGATGTTCAGTAACTCTGGACAGACAGATGATAAGCAGATGTTCAGTAGCTCTTGTTGAGCTGATGTTCAGTAACTCTGGACAGACAGATGATAAGCAGATGTTCAGTAGCTCTGGACAGACAGATGTTGAGCTGATGTTCAGTAACTCTGGACACACAGATGTTGAGCTGATGTTCAGTAACTCTGGACAGACAGATGATAAGCAGATGTTCAGTAGCTCTGGACAGACAGATGTTGAACTGATGTTCAGTAACTCTGGACAGACAGATGTTGAGCTGGTGTTCAGTAGCTCTGGACACAGATGTTGAGCTGATGTTCAGTAACTCTGGACACAGATGTTGAGCTGATGTTCAGTAACTCTGGACAGACAGATGATAAGCAGATGTTCAGTAGCTCTGGACAGACAGACAGATGTTGAGCTGATGTTCAGTAACTCTGGACAGACAGATGTTGAGCTGATGTTCAGTAACTCTGGACAGACAGATGTTGAGCTGATGTTTAGTAACTCTGGACACAGATGTTGAGCTGATGTTCAGTAACTCTGGACAGACAGATGATAAGCAGATGTTCAGTAGCTCTTGTTGAGCTGATGTTCAGTAACTCTGGACAGACAGATGATAAGCAGATGTTCAGTAGCTCTGGACAGACAGATGTTGAGCTGATGTTCAGTAACTCTGGACAGACAGATGTTGAGCTGATGTTCAGTAACTCTGGACACAGATGTTGAGCTGATGTTCAGTAACTCTGGACACAGATGTTGAGCTGATGTTCAGTAACTCTGGACAGACAGATGATAAGCAGATGTTCAGTAAGTCTGGACACAGATGTTGAGCTGATGTTCAGTAACTCTGGACACAGATGTTGAGCTGATGTTCAGTAACTCTGGACAGACAGATGATAAGCTGATGTTCAGTAACTCTGGACAGACAGATGTTGAGCTGATGTTTAGTAACTCTGGACACAGATGTTGAGCTGATGTTCAGTAACTCTGGACACAGATGTTGAGCTGATGTTCAGTAACTCTGGACAGACAGATGTTGAGCTGATGTTCAGTAACTCTGGACAGACAGATGTTGAGCTGATGTTCAGTAACTCTGGACAAACAGATGTTGAGCTGATGTTCAGTAACTCTGGACACAGATGTTGAGCTGATGTTTAGTAGCTCTGGACAGACAGATGTTGAGCTGATGTTCAGTAACTCTGGACAGACAGATGTTGAGCTGATGTTTAGTGGCTCTGGACAGACAGATGTTGAGCTGATGTTCAGTAACTCTGGACAGACAGATGATAAGCTGATGTTCAGTAACTCTGGACAGACAGATGTTGAGCTGATGTTCAGTAACTCAGTCTGGACACAGATGTTGAGCTGATGTTCAGTAACTCTGGACACAGATGTTGAGCTGATGTTCAGTAACTCTGGACAGACAGATGTTGAGCTGATGTTCAGTAACTCTGGACACAGATGTTGAGCTGATGTTCAGTAACTCTGGACAGACAGATGTTGAGCTGATGTTCAGTAACTCTGGACACAGATGTTGAGCTGATGTTTAGTAGCTCTGGACAGACAGATGTTGAGCTGATGTTCAGTAACTCTGGACAGACAGATGTTGAGCTGATGTTCAGTAACTCTGGACAGACAGATGATAAGCAGATGTTCAGTAGCTCTGGACAGACAGATGTTGAGCTGATGTTCAGTAACTCTGGACAGACAGATGTTGAGCTGATGTTCAGTAACTCTGGACAGACAGATGTTGAGCTGATGTTCAGTAACTCTGGACAGACAGATGTTGAGCTGATGTTTAGTAGCTCTGGACAGACAGATGTTGAGCTGATGTTCAGTAACTCTGGACAGACAGATGTTGAGCTGATGTTCAGTAACTCTGGACAGACAGATGTTGAGCTGATGTTCAGTAACTCTGGACAGACAGATGTTGAGCTGATGTTCAGTAACTCTGGACAGACAGATGTTGAGCTGATGTTCAGTAACTCTGGACAGACAGATGATAAGCAGATGTTCAGTAGCTCTGGACAGACAAATGTTGAGCTGATGTTCAGTAACTCGGGACAGACAGATGTTGAGCTGATGTTCAGTAACTCTGGACAGACAGATGTTGAGCTGATGTTCAGTAACTCTGGACAGACAGATGTTGAGCTGATGTTTAGTAGCTCTGGACGCAGATGTTGAGCTGATGTTCAGTAGCTCTGGACAGACAGATGTTGAGCTGATGTTCAGTAACTCTGGACACAGATGTTGAGCTGATGTTTAGTAGCTCTGGACAGACAGATGTTGAGCTGATGTTCAGTAACTCTGGACAGACAGATGTTGAGCTGATGTTCAGTAACTCTGGACACAGATGTTTAGCTGATGTTCAGTAACTCTGGACAGACAGATGATAAGCAGATGTTCAGTAGCTCTGGACAGACAGATGTTGAGCTGATGTTCAGTAACTCTGGACAGACAGATGATAAGCAGATGTTCAGTAGCTCTGGACAGACAGATGTTGAGCTGATGTTCAGTAACTCTGGACAGACAGATGTTGAGCTGATGTTCAGTAACTCTGGACACAGATGTTGAGCTGATGTTCAGTAACTCTGGACAGACAGATGATAAGCAGATGTTCAGTAGCTCTGGACAGACAGATGTTGAGCTGATGTTCAGTAACTCTGGACAGACAGATGATAAGCAGATGTTCAGTAGCTCTGGACAGACAGATGTTGAGCTGATGTTCAGTAACTCTGGACAGACAGATGATAAGCTGATGTTCAGTAACTCTGGACAGACAGATGTTGAGCTGATGTTCAGTAACTCAGTCTGGACACAGATGTTGAGCTGATGTTCAGTAACTCTGGACACAGATGTTGAGCTGATGTTCAGTAACTCTGGACACACAGATGTTGAGCTGATGTTCAGTAACTCTGGACAGACAGATGATAAGCAGATGTTCAGTAGCTCTGGACAGACAGATGTTGAACTGATGTTCAGTAACTCTGGACAGACAGATGTTGAGCTGGTGTTCAGTAGCTCTGGACACAGATGTTGAGCTGATGTTCAGTAACTCTGGACAGACAGATGATAAGCAGATGTTCAGTAGCTCTGGACAGACAGATGTTGAGCTGATGTTCAGTAACTCTGGACAGACAGATGTTGAGCTGATGTTCAGTAACTCTGGACAGACAGATGTTGAGCTGATGTTTAGTAACTCTGGACACAGATGTTGAGCTGATGTTCAGTAACTCTGGACAGACAGATGATAAGCAGATGTTCAGTAGCTCTTGTTGAGCTGATGTTCAGTAACTCTGGACAGACAGATGATAAGCAGATGTTCAGTAGCTCTGGACAGACAGATGTTGAGCTGATGTTCAGCAACTCTGGACAGACAGATGTTGAGCTGATGTTCAGTAACTCTGGACACAGATGTTGAGCTGATGTTCAGTAACTCTGGACACAGATGTTGAGCTGATGTTCAGTAACTCTGGACAGACAGATGATAAGCAGATGTTCAGTAACTCTGGACACAGATGTTGAGCTGATGTTCAGTAACTCTTGACACAGATGTTGAGCTGATGTTCAGTAACTCTGGACAGACAGATGATGAGCTGATGTTCAGTAACTCTGGACAGACAGATGTTGAGCTGATGTTCAGTAACTCTGGACACAGATGTTGAGCTGATGTTCAGTAACTCTGGACACAGATGTTGAGCTGATGTTCAGTAACTCTGGACAGACAGATGTTGAGCTGATGTTCAGTAACTCTGGACAGACAGATGTTGAGCTGATGTTCAGTAACTCTGGACAGACAGATGTTGAGCTGATGTTTAGTAACTCTGGACACAGATGTTGAGCTGATGTTCAGTAACTCTGGACAGACAGATGATAAGCAGATGTTCAGTAGCTCTTGTTGAGCTGATGTTCAGTAACTCTGGACAGACAGATGATAAGCAGATGTTCAGTAGCTCTGGACAGACAGATGTTGAGCTGATGTTCAGTAACTCTGGACAGACAGATGTTGAGCTGATGTTCAGTAACTCTGGACACAGATGTTGAGCTGATGTTCAGTAACTCTGGACACAGATGTTGAGCTGATGTTCAGTAACTCTGGACAGACGGATGATAAGCAGATGTTCAGTAACTCTGGACACAGATGTTGAGCTGATGTTCAGTAACTCTGGACACAGATGTTGAGCTGATGTTCAGTAACTCTGGACAGACAGATGATAAGCTGATGTTCAGTAACTCTGGACAGACAGATGTTGAGCTGATGTTCAGTAACTCTGGACACAGATGTTGAGCTGATGTTCAGTAACTCTGGACACAGATGTTGAGCTGATGTTCAGTAACTCTGGACAGACAGATGATAAGCTGATGTTCAGTAACTCTGGACAGACAGATGTTGAGCTGATGTTCAGTAACTCTGGACAGACAGATGTTGAGCTGATGTTCAGTAACTCTGGACACAGATGTTGAGCTGATGTTCAGTAACTCTGGACACAGATGTTGAGCTGATGTTCAGTAACTCTGGACAGACAGATGATAAGCAGATGTTCAGTAGCTCTGGACAGACAGATGTTGAACTGATGTTCAGTAACTCTGGACAGACAGATGTTGAGCTGATGTTCAGTAACTCTGGACAGACAGATGTTGAACTGATGTTCAGTAACTCTGGACAGACAGATGTTGAGCTGGTGTTCAGTAGCTCTGGACAGACAGATGTTGAGCTGATGTTCAGTAACTCTGGACAGACAGACAGATGTTGAGCTGATGTTCAGTAGCTCTGGACAGACAGATTTGAGCTGATGTTCAGTAACTCTGGACAGACAGATGTTGAGCTGATGTTCAGTAACTCTGGACAGACAGATGTTGAGCTGATGTTCAGTAACTCTGGACAGACAGATGTTGAGCTGATGTTCAGTATCTCTGGACAGACAGATGTTGAGCTGATGTTCAGTAACTCTGGACAGACAGATGTTGAGCTGATGTTCAGTAACTCTGGACAGACAGATGTTGAGCTGATGTTCAGTAACTCTGGACACACAGATGTTGAGCTGATGTTCAGTACTCTGGACACACAGATGTTGAGCTGATGTTCAGTAACTCTGGACAGACAGATGTTGACCTGATGTTCAGTAACGCTGGACACACAGATGTTGAGCTGATGTTCAGTAGCTCTGGACAGACAGATGTTGAGCAGATGTTCAGTAACTCTGGACAGACAGATGTTGAGCTGATGTTCAGTAGCTCTGGACAGACAGATGTTGAGCTGATGTTCAGTAACTCTGGACACAGATGTTGAGCTGATGTTTAGTAGCTCTGGACAGACAGATGTTGAGCTGATGTTTAGTAGCTCTGGACAGACAGATGTTGAGCTGATGTTCAGTAACTCTGGACAGACAGATGTTGAGCTGATGTTTAGTAGCTCTGGACAGACAGATGTTGAGCTGATGTTCAGTAACTCTGGACAGACAGATGTTGAGCTGATGTTTAGTAGCTCTGGACAGACAGATGTTGAGCTGATGTTCAGTAACTCTGGACACACAGATGTTGAGCTGATGTTCAGTAGCTCTGGACAGACAGATGATAAGCAGATGTTTAGTAGCTCTGGACAGACAGATGTTGAGCTGATGTTCAGTAACTACCATGGATGTCCCATGTTCTTCTTTCTTCATCATGTCAAGCCTCAGTATTTACGGTTTCTTGTGGGAATGTTTTTACCTTTCTTTAGAAAAGCCAAAGAATAGGAAGAAGAAGAAAGGCATCTGTGCTTTCTTATGGAGAATAGGGAAGAAGAAGAAAGGCATCTGTGCTTTCTTTCGGGGAATAGGGAAGGCTATAGAGCTTCCCACCCTCGGTTGCAGTGAGGTCGATATAGTGCCCTACTGCGATCCCACTGATGTCCAGCAGGATTTCTCCGGGTTTGACTGGGCATCACCAGTCGATCCATGTCCATCTGGACTCGAGCTGCCGGTTCATGCAGATTCATACGATTCTGAGACGTCATCGGTTTCCGGTGAATCCCTCATGGAGTTAATGTCCGTCTCAGATGTATACAGTTTTGAGATGTCACCTGAGAGCCATCTGTCTGTCCTGGATCCAGAGTCGGCACCAGATCAAGAGCTGATGTCTGTCTCAGGATTATCCAGTCTCTCTAGTATCGAGCTGATACCGGACTCCAGTCAGGACGATCCCGACCCATCATCTGTCCCGGGTCCATCAGCACCGAATTCTGTGATCTACACCATTGTTTTTACAAAATTTTTTTTACATTAAAGTTAAATCACTGTAAAAAAAAAAAATCCTGTAAAATTTACAGGGATTTACTGTAAGACATTAAGTTTATTTATACAAAAAAAATGCTGCTGTTTTAAAAGAAAAATCTGGCATCTGTGGTTAAAATAATACATTAAAAATGTAAACAACTTTACAGTTAATCAGAAATGAACAAATTTGTAGAAAATCAGAAATGAACAAATCAGAAAATATAATAGCAATAAAACTCTGTAACACTCGTCTGTTACAATTTCATCTGAAAAGTGAACTTGCTTCTTAATCTTGAAGAACATAGGAGCTGAATCAAACCTTCAAGATGGAAGAGTTTCAGACGTCACGCCAATCATAATCTGTTCCTAAATCAGTGTAAGGACTCTTGGACGAGAAGACGGGATGTTTGTCTTCTCCACCTTAGTGCCTTTCTCTGGGTTGATGGAGGAAAATCACCTTGGAAAAGAAGAAAAACAGGTTGCTGTATCAATTATAAATGGGGGAATTTTTGAAGGGTAGGAGTCTGGGGGAGTCTGAGTTTGAAAAAAATAATCGCATCATTTTTCTCTTGATAAAAAATGAAAACGGGTCTGAACACCATACAAGGGTTAAAGGGGTCATGAATTGAGAAATCTAATTTTCCTATAAAAATTACAATGAAATTATCCTGTAACCTTCAGAATTCAAAACAGCTTTTATAGATTTCAAGTTCAGAAAAGGACTCGTTGCGGATTTTGTCACATTGTGATGTAATAGTGACCGCCTCTGCAGAATCAAATCAATGCCCACTTCTACATCATCGTGTCTTTGGCCCCGCATTTCAATGTGGATTATTTGGTAAATCAGTCATAATTTCGGCGCAGAAGTTTAGCAAACAGAGGACAGTAATGCCACAACATGCAAGATTTCTGATATGTAATGATTCATGACAGATGTTCTCCGTCTCAAAATCGTTCATTGTCGTTTATGCGTCAGTAAATCAAGACAGTGACGAAATGGTCAGCTTCACACAAATAACTAAAAAAGGCGATTAAAGCTGCGTCAAAACTGTGCATGCATGTCTGTATTTGTGTGTATGTGTTTCATGTCTCTGGAATAAAATATTCTGATATGTGAGATCACAATATAAGGCACAAGCTGATATGTAATTTTTTTAATGCAAAAATAAATGAGCACTGTGCATTTGTAATATAAGATAGGCTCTAATTTTGTGTTCATTTGTTAAGTAAAAACAAAAATGGGTCATATTGAAATGCATAAAATAACTAATTTTACATTCTGGCATTTATGTGCTGTTGACTTCTGCCATGATTCACATTCTTGCACATAAGGATTCAAAAGAGAATTTTTTTTTCGTTGCAACTTTTTTGGTTGAGAGATGATGGTTGAATAATCTTTGAAATAAAGTATATCGTTATCTGCATGTCTCATCCATGAAGATGCAACAACGGAGAACAAGCCAATGGTGGGTTTTGAGAACCAGAAGCTGACTGAGCTTTAGCTATAGCGTGAGCCCCTTTATTAATATTCCTGGAGGTGAGAAATAATACAACAAAAGGTCAATCCAACGGTCTCCATTGACTTTGCATTGCGAGAGGAGGCAGCCATTGTCATTTATGACTTATAACAAAAGACAGAAAAATGCCTAAAAGCTGCTGTGTGACAAGGTGTACAGCAAACAAGCTAAAAAACCCAGAAATAATTTTTTATAAGCTTCCGAACCGTAAAAGCCAGCCTTTAAGGAGACAAAAGTGTATACCGGCAATAAGACGTGAAGCATCAGCAGGAAGAATGGGTCAATTGTGGGATCCTGACACTCAGTATGTCTACGTGTGCAGTAAACATTTTGTCACTGGCAAGTCAAATATCCAAATGTCAGTTTTATATATTATATTTATGTAAGCTAAGCTGTAGCATTTTGACAGTATGCAACTTTTAGAATGTGGATAAAGCAGAAAGCTATGCAGTAACGGTTATGTTTGCGAGTGCCTTAGCTACAGTAGTAGGGTTACATTACTAAGAATAACGTATATATTATTATATACGTTAATAATATAATAGGGTATATAATTAACCATATTAATATTTTCATTAATTTTTACTAAGTGCCTTAGTTACAATAATTGTTAGGTTTGCAAGTGCCAAGATACAGTTGCTTGCTAACGCATAACTAACACTAGCTTGCTAACTTATTTTAGTTATCGATATCAACTGCACTCCAACTTCCCTATATATCTGGCTCTATTTTTTGTCCATAAATAATTTATAAATTGACATTTTCATCTACACTAGAGAATCTTGGAAAAAGATTATACAAAGAATACATCATTCCAATAAAATGTCGCTTTCTCTGTGTGAGCGAGGCAGAGAGGGGTGATAAACAAGCTTTATTTACCACAGTAGATTGAGAATAATCGATGTCAACCTATTAATTTGTTGTTTTAAATTAAGATACTGTTACCTAGATGATTATTGTTGTTTCAGGCTCTAAAAGTGATGATGAGTCTCATCCAGACTACATTCCAAACTTACTACCTCACAAAAGTGTAAACAAAGCCACTTCACTACTGAGGCTGCAAAACAGAAACAAGCGAAATCTAGGGGTCACCACCACAGCTCTGCCACAACCCTCCTGAACCCAGCCCAGATTCACCCGACCAGCCTACAACAGAACAACTTCACCAAGAGATTCAGCTTTAAAGAGAGGAAAGGGATGATGCTAGGAGAGAGAGAGGGATGACGCACAACAGAGGTGTAAAGCAAGCATTCTGAAAGAGAATGATGAGAAGTGCAAATTAATGACCGGTGTTTCCTGGACAGTTTTTGTTGTAATTCATAAATTTCTTTCTCCGTTCATTCCATTCAATCGGCTCTGCAAATTTACCTCAGAAGACCAGTTATTTGTCACACTGCTAAAGCTGCGCCAAGACCCAACAACACCTGTACTGGCTGAAATGTTTGGGCTAAATAGAACAAAGTGGGTAGATGTCATGTATGCCAAAATGGCATTCCTAATACGCTGGCCTGATAGAGAGTGCATACGAGATTCAGTACCATCAGAAATGCGATTCCAGTTTCCCCACCTGACAAGCATCATTGATTGTTTCAAAATGAGGATCGAGCGTCCACAGAAACGGAAAGCTCGGTTAAGTAGAACGACTTTTCAATCTATCACTACACCACAATCTGAATTTCTTGCAAAAATGCATGTCTGTTGTACAACTTACAATTTTGTCTATGATTGTTGTGTTTCAGTGCCAAGACCTACTCAAATTATAAGAATTGGACAACAGCTAAATATTTCATCGCCTGTCATCCATCTGGATGGATCACCTTCCTTTCAAAAGGCTGGGGGGTGGGGGGGCATCTGATGTCCATATTGTGAGGCTGCGGCAGTCTGGCTTATTATCTTCCAGCTACCACAAGCCAGGAGACCAGGGGCCTCATGTATCAATCTTGCGTACGCCAGCTTTCACGCTCACGGTCGGATGTACTAACAGTGAAATTAACGCGAGAATGTGCGTTCCTCCGCGCCAATTTCATGTCTGGCGTTCGTACATTTCTCATTGTTTTTGTTCGTTGGCGACTCTTACAGGCAATGAAGTGAAGTTGCAAACATTACAACGAATTGTTCTACAAGTCTATCGCACCACCAACCGTGGGAAGCATTGCTATTCATTTGCAATTTATAAAATAATTGACATATATTGTCACACGAGCCTTATGGGAATATTCTATCAATTATGCAATTAAGTAAGAACACATAAAAGCATATGCAAATTGATACAACCCTTAGTCTATAAATAAAATCAAATATAAAATAAAATATAATATATTAATAAAAATATTAATGTATATAATATATAAATAATATAATGTATAATAATATATAATAATATAATATATATAATAATAATACCGCATTGACGGCATCAGCCAAACTCTCCCGCTCATATTTTTTCCTTTTATTATTAATGTCCTCTTTTGTTATTAGAGGACAAAGTTCCAAATAAAATAATTTTTGGTTTAGAGGGGTGTATTTTTGGGTGGCCAACGCCCCCTTTATCACACCTGTTGATGATCCTTATTAATGGCTTCATTGCTCATTCTCTCCAAGGACTCTGATGAAGATGTAACTTTACATCGAAACGTTAGTCATTCATTGTTATGCACCTTAAATAAATATTTTAATTAGTAGACATCTGTGCTGCACCGGCGATTCCTTTTGTCTGGTTTGTTTTGTCCTGCCCTGGTTGCACCGGATTGTTTGTGGAGTACAGAAGCGCAGAGAACCTTCTTTTCAATAAAATAAATTTTTCTCGTTTCTACCTCCGATAGTAGCACCTCCAATTCACTTTCTGTAAAGTTTCATTTACAGCTTTGTCCGTACGCAATGTTTTAGCATGAATTCAACGCAAGTCTTTGTACATGAGGCCCCAGGTATGTACTAGTTTGTGCAGATGTAGCTAGGAACATTACTTGTGAAAATACCCCTGACCTTTTTTAATCAATGAATTGTTTGTATGTTTGAATTCTCTATTACAGATACTGGCTGACAGGGGTTTTACTCTTGTGGAAGATTTTGCTGTTCTCGGTGCCCATTTGGTCATGCCAGCTTTCACTCGTGGCCGGAAACAACTGCCTGGGAAAGAAGTTGAGGAGTTACATGTGAAATCGAATATCAGAATTCACATAGGTAAGAATTTTTATTTGAGATAATTAATTTGAATTACAAGAACAATAAAATACAACAAAAACAAAAAAAGATGAGATATGGCTTTTTTTTTTTTTTTTAAGAAAGAGTGATTGGGGTCCTCAAGGGACGGTTCCACATCCTGGATGGTCCGATTCTGATGCGTTTGGTGAAGAGCCTAATGGATGAAAGGCAAAACAAAGAAGAGGCAACAATTGACTGTTGATTATTCATGTGTGTGCAGCTTTAGTCAACATGTCCAGCAGTGTGGTAAGTTTACAATAACAATCCCAGATGACAATCCACATACCTGTTGAAGGCAATATTGCTCATTTACAGCTCGTTTTCAATTAACTATTGCACCTATATCATGAACTTTAGCATGAAATGTCTGGCTTTACAGGTCTAACTGTTCTATTGGGAAGTACCATCACTCTGCTCCTCTGCTGGTCCCTGTCATGATGCCTTCACTGCCACCACTTCCTTTTCTGCTGCCCTTTCTCTTGCCTTTGACTGCACTACTCCCTGCCTCAGTGCCTGCAATAGTGGCACTACAACTGGCAGGGTTGTGCTCCAGTTCCTAATCATAGGGAAAGTACTTATATAAAAAAGCAATGATAGAATTGAAATGAAATGATAGATTAATTGTACATCATAAAATTTGTACTGTGAGATTGATGATAATGTATATTGATGATAACTGAATATTCAATAAAAAAAATTGTATTGCCAATTTGAATGTTTGTTTTTGAATGGTGTTTAAATGAAGGTCCAATGTTAAAACATACTATGTGTATTTGCGGTTTCATAATCTGGCAAGTTCATGCAGATGATAGTACACCGTGTGGTGTACCTGAGTGTTCAGGGTCAGTCTCGGTAGAATGTGGCAGGTCCAGAAGTCGGTGATGGTTCCCACAGCAGAGCAGATGAAGTCTTCACTTCTGGGTACCCGAAAGATGACACAACTGTGGAGTCCATGTTATGAAATCACAGTAGTAACTCTTTGTCACAAACATCTCCATCTGCGCCTACAAAATAATGACACATACTGTACCCATCCATACTGTAAAGAACTTGCCCTTTCCTGCCTCTCTTCAGCTTTCAACATTGGGAAAATATTTTAGAGCATTTTGCAATCAAATGGCTGTTCATTTTTGTACTATATTGTACACCTGGGTAAAGAAGGGGTGATTGTTTGTGCTCTGCAGGTGTCCTCTGAGGTCGTGGAGCCACTGATCTAGACCGCTGCCCGTGTCTGAAGTTGAAGGGACACTTGGCCTCAACAACTCCTGGCCCACTACAGTCACACATTACATAGCCACCACATGATGCCCCAATGAATGGTTTGTCCTGTGAGAGACGGAACCCAGCCCTCTTCACCTGCAAGTTGACATGTGATGTTCCCACTTGGTCATGCAGATAAATCTGGTTCGAAGTTCCGTGTTTTGGTTGGCCAATCCCTAATGCTTTATGTTTCAAGGGCGTCACTATCATGATTCCTACCCCAGAGGATACATGGGGTCTTAATGGCTCTGTTCTTAGGCTGACATGTGGTATTAATGAGTGATGGAGCAGGAGTGGTGGGAGAGGTGTGGAGAACTCGGTGTGCAATTGATCCTGTGACCCTGCCAACTCTATGTCTGTGCCATAAGGCACTGCTCGCCTGGCTTACAGTTTCTCTATCAATGCTCAATATATCATCCTCTGATATGCCATCAAGATTGTGGAACCACAGCTTTGCTGATCTTGTAAATGTTGTGTGTGTTTTAAGGCTCACTGCACTAGGGGTGGGAGAAAAAATCGATTCTTAGATGCATCGCGATGCGGACGTGGACGATTCTGAATCGATTCACAAATGTCAAAAAATCGATTCTCTAAAAATGTTTTTTTTTTCTTCTAATAACGTAATATTGACGGAACGCAAAAGGCGGAACTCTAAGCGGACATGCAGTGCGCGTGCAGTCTGTGGCGCGCACATAACAGACTCGCGCACATAACAGACGCATGATGGCTGAGCGCCAAATTCGAACGGCACCCTCTCCGTTAAAAGCTAACGTATGGAAAATTGGCAATTTCATTGTTACCTATTTAGTATTTTTTGTATGAGAGCTGCCTTCAGTATTTAGTTTTCTCATCAATATAGCCTACTGTAAACCGATCTGTTATACGTAGCCTACCGTACTTTATACTGCCCTGCAATATGTGCAATGCCAGTCACAAAAAGTTAAATTTTAACTGTGCTCTCTGCAGATGTTCATTCACTTTTTTTGTATTTGCTGTTTTTGATTGTGGTATACAGCAAACATTTCAAGTCATAACTCTTTATTTAGTTGTGTATAAGAGCGGCTTTGTATGTTACTAATTATTCAGAGTCCACAAGCATTATATGAGAGCTGCTGGTACATAATTCTATATTTTTGAACGAAAACTGTTTGTGATTTTGCTACAGCAAAATGTTTTTTTGTCTGAAGGATTATATTGCTCATTGGAAATAACAAGAGGATGTTGGTTAGAAGTCTATTATTAAATGCTAGAGATTCAGAATATGCTGAAGTTTGTATTAATTTACTACAAGTATGCTGCTAGTACAGGCACACATTTATTTTCCTGTTGGTTCTTTGCAATGTTCAAATCACTTCCATTTGTTTTATTAATAAAATTAATATAGGAAGATGCAAGTAAGTTCGTTATGGGTCATCATAAATACTTTGCTTTAAAAGTACCAAGTAAGTAAAAAAAATAAATAAAAAAATCGTTAATAATCGATAATCGTTACCCTCTGAATCGTAATCGAATCGAATCGTGAGGTGCCTAGAGATTCCCACCCCTACACTGCACTGGTTCCCGTGGAGGACATCATCTCCAATAGTTGCATTTGCTGGACTTCTGTAGCTGGAGGTACAGGTCCTCTCTGTTTGCATCTCTTGGCAGGTGGTCTTGCCTTAGCTGAGTCACTATAGAAATGAATGTCTTTAATTAAGCCTGGCTCTACTTGTTTAGTGCACACCTTATTCCACTGACATGCGAGATCCGTGCATGCCAGTTTGTTGAAACCAAGATGGCCAGATGCTTCTAGCTTAAAAAGAACAGCCCCCACATGAGAACATGTCTCTCCAAGCCTAATAGGGAAAGAACGACAGTGAATTGGTACAGGTCTTAAAACAATCTAAAACAAAGTGTAAAATTCTACTTTGCTGGTATCTGCTTTTATCTTACCCTGCCGTACAGTCACAATGGGCTGCCACAACGGTTCCATTTGTTATATCCTTAGTAAGAAGGAATGAAAGGCATTCTTAAATAAGGAATTCTTTAATGAACAATATAAGTAGCAAAACAGATCAGCACAGATAGCAGCAGGTGCAACACTTCAGACTCTCTTATTCTTCTGTTCTCAATATCACATATCACGAACCTCTACCGCCACCTACTGGCCAATATGCACAGAAGAACACAACACATTAGTCCTCACAGCAACCCATGCGTGATGTGATGGGTCTGTGACCCTCCAGGATGGCTTCACATCAGTCTTAAAAACTACGCAGTCTGAGTTAGTTGGTTTGTGGTGGTGCACAACTTGCACCCAACCACTGATAAAAAAGTTGTGGGCATCCACTGAACGGTAGTTTTTCATTGTTGTACGAGTATAAATTCCTATCAGTAGGTAAGACAAATAACAAACAATCAGCTTTAACTCGATACTCTTCTCATGAACTTTCATAAAGCTAAGGCTGTCTCTTGATGATTAATAAATATGTTAGAGGCTAAAGCTAAGCTAAATAAATTATGCATAGGGTTGCCAACTTCAGAAATATTTGTACAGTATCACACAGTGTATGTCATTTCAGTGTCTGCAGGTAAGCACTAGTAGCCTATGTTCTCAGACATAAACACATTTGTTTTGGTTAACCTATTTATGTACAATTTAATTCTAAAAATACTTTTAATGTCATACACTTCTTTTCTTTTTACAACAAACCATCGTTCAAAATAATAGCATTTATCTGACAGAAAGCTTAGACGAATAGGCTACCAATTGGCCCAAGCTACAGCTACTTGCACACATAGCTAATATATATATATAGCTAATATAGCTTTCTAATAGCTAACTTGTCCCATTATTTTAGTAACAGTGTGTGTTTTGATCGTAGGTGAAATGATGCTGTTACCTGGTGATTCGATCAAATAGTTGTAGATATCAGGGTATTTCACGTTGGGCCATTCAGTCGGATCATTTTTCCCAAAAAAAGGAAGGTAAGGAAAAGGGGCACTGACATAGACCAATAAAACGTAACTTCTCAATATATCTCCTCCTCTCAGGTTCACATAGGGTGGTGAAATAAGCAATCGACATGGTTAAAATTATGAATGTTTTTTTTTTTTTTTCACAATATCATGTCGCGTTCCAGTGGGCATAGTTGTAGTTCGAGAACTAGTTGCGCTCTGTCTCAATTGATCCACTTTTATGTCCTGAAACAACTGTTTTTGGAGTCGACAGCTTACAAAAATGTATTTCTGGGTTATTTAGCTTATTTGCTGTACACCCTGTCACACAGCAGCTTTTAGACATTGTTTTGTTATTTGTTATAAGTCATAAATGACAAGGAGGCAGCCTCTCGCAATGCAAAGTCAATGGAGACCGTTGGATTGTTATTGTAATTTTAATATCAATGTAGTTACCAAAGAAATGGCTGAAAATTGCAGAAATGTGTTGATTTCTGAAGGGTCCCAAAACACCAAAGTTTTGGGGTGACTGTGTGAGGTCCCCTGAGACAGCACATGGGTGGGGCTAACTCAACACTGCCAAATGTGATTGGTATGCAATAAAAAATGCCAGGGAAGTAACAAATCAGTGGATTGGTTAAAATAATGAGCAGCATAAAATATTATTTTCTCTCTCTTTTTTTTTTTTTTTTGACTTCAGAGTTGAAAGTGGGCTTAAAGGGTACACTTACTTCTGGCGATCTCCCTGCTAAAAGCCAGTGAAGGAGTGGCGTCACTTCCATCTGCAGACGGGAGCACTCTCACCACCTAAGAAAGTAAAACTCATTAGCACACTTGAAAAGAAATGCAACCAGCTTAGAGGATGAATGATCATTGTATTAATGTTGGTTAATGTTAATAAATGACCTGGGTTGTGTGTGTCCACAGCACCCATGGACGGAGGAGAGATGCCAGCCTTGATATTTCGGGCTGTGAGGGGTAAACATGTTTTACGGCTTCTTCCCCACAACAAGATCGCCTCGCACCAGACCCATCCTGGAAGCCATGGTGGAGAAGGCCATCTTCAGAGGGTTGGAGGATGTGTGTGGAGAATTTCTATCTCGTTTTCCCTGCAGTGTATGATTACATCTTTAGAGATGAAGGTCTCTCCTCAGGAGCATACGGGGTATCATCGCTCGACCGCCTCCACATCGACAGTGGCGCTCTCTCTCCTGCCACTCTCCTTGATGATCCCAGTTATCACAAGTATTCTGACTAGGGATCTTGTAACTGGGAAGCCATGGTCTGCCATCCAAAAATAAAAGAAATAAGGGGCTCTTCCTCTGTAGGTGTCAGGGCTGAATTAGGATGAGGGCATTTATATATTACTCACTTCATTCACTAACATCTCCTGTGCGTACATCTTTTTCTTCCTTATCTTCAGCTTTAACGTTAATGACTTTCCTTTGAAATGATCATGTGTTATAGGTAATCACATTAACTTCAAATTATCATTGCAAAACTGTGTGAATAAAAACAATTTATAATCAATAATTTGATGTATGAAATCTTATTAAATATGTGTGAATATCCTATCGTGTTTAACTTTAAGTTAAATAACGCAAGTTACTTTATGAAATGCTGGCTATGAAATAACATCACAGTCAATTGAGTTATAGTTAATGTTTAATTTGTTAAATAATGTTAAAATATGCAATTCATGTAACGTTAACTTAACTAACTCTTTATGAATATAAACACAATATAAACGCAGGCTAATGGGCAAACAGCGTCTGTGATGATGGTTATATTCATAAAGGGTCAATTAAGTTGACCACAATCGTTTAAAAATTCCCATTTATTCAACAAAAAGGTAATATATTTAACAATTCGTGGTAACATAATATGCATTTCATAAAGACTGTAATACTGTGAGAGCCATAAATTAAATCGAAATGTACATTTTCGCTGCTCTAGGCTTCGTTCAGACTGTCAGTCCAAATCTGTCCGATTGGGATCTGATGTAAAATGATTGATGTCCACACACTGTGTAACTGTTCAGATCCGATGTGTGTGTTCGTGCAGATCCGATGTGTGTGTTCGTGCAGATCCGATGTGTGTGTTCGTGCAAATCTGCCGTTTTCCGGAATATCTGCATTGGTTTCTATGGCAGCGACGTTGCGTCGGTATAAGTTACGCCAAACACAACAACAACCGCAACATGGAGGGGTTTGCAATAGAGATGTTGACTTATTTTGTATATGTACATGTTCAAAATGTTTCGGCAGCGACTTCAACATGTTTCCTATAACAACGTCTGACGGTTATGTTTTACGTGCCGTGAGAAAGTCTCATAAACCACGCAAACTCCGATCAGAGATCGTTCAGACTGACGGATTTCCAGAAATGCGATTTAAATAGGACTTCAAACCACATATGAATGTAGCTTGAAACTGATTAGTAAAGATAAGATTTCAGTGAGAACGGTTAAAAATCACATATCTAAATCTAATCGGATTTGGACTGACAGTCTGAACGAGGCTTGTCTAACGTTAACGTTAGTTGTCTCCGCAGATCTGCAGTCTGAAGTGTACAGGCCATTTTAAAAGCAGACTTAACGCTACTGAAATCTCACTGGAACAAACGGCTGGGAGTCTCTGTCTGGATCGGGGTGAAAGAGGGAGAAATAAAGAGACACATATATATTTTGTGTATGACCTGGAAGTATTTATTCAGCGATCGGCGGTAAAAGTTCATCTGTACGAACATGGTTAGTCCAGAGAAAGTCTAATGAGGGGCTTTGGTTAACGATAGTCTACGTATCGCGAGTCAGAGAAAATGTCGTCTGTGAAAAAGTTTCGGCTCGTTTAAACGTGCACAACAAAACATATCGGTATAAATCAATATGATGTTATAAAATGCATTGGCTATAAGTGAGATTAAATACTTTCGACGTTTCGCTGTTAAAAAGCAACTTCTCGTCTGCTCCGCACCGCGAGTCAAAGAAAAAGTAACTTTTAAATGAGAAAAGTGTAGCGCGCACACAGCACATAAATGTCGTTATACACCATGATGTTATAATATGAATACTGTAAAGCAGCTAAAAACACTTAATTTCGGTGTTTTCCGTCCTCGTATGATCCGCATCGCTTCGCGAGTCAAAGAAAATGGCGTCGCTTGTTTGAGACACTAACGTCACAATGTGAAGCCCCTATTATTATGTACATTTATACCTTAGTTGGTGTTGTTATTCTTTGGTTTATACATTTTGAATTGTATTTACAATGCCTTGTATTAATCTTGTTTTTTGTTGCATTGTAGCCTACTTGAAATGTTTGTAATTTAACTAAAAAAAAAAAAAAAACACACTGTGAAGCCCAGCCTTCTTTAATCATCTGGACATTGATGAGCGCGATGCAAAAACTGAATTACAAAAGTTACATAACATACAATAAAAATAAAAACCAAGCAAACTGAATAATAATAATAATAATAAAAAAAAATACAGCAATTAATTATACATGATTTTTGTATGATCGGTTGAAGTCCACAGTAGTCGATTGTCGAGTTCACGTGCATAGGTTATCACGCACGTGAACTCGACAATCGACTACTGTGGACTTCGACCGAAAACAGGATGTAAATACAGGTATGAGCGCTGGCTGAATTAACATCATTTTTATTCATATCTTTCACATCTACTGCAGTCAGATTCACTCGTGTTCACTCTGAAGGAATCACTCACATGGCTGGGCACTTGTAATGACATCAAGGACACATAGAGGCTAAAAGCAGGTTTAAAACTGGCCCCATTGAAGTCAACAGGGTGCAAATTTTAAAAAGAGGATAACACGGTGTAGGCAACACCGATTTTTGTCGTTGTTCTCTGTACTGACAGCACTCCAAATTGACAAAAAAATGAGCTCAATGTTAAAGTCCGCGTGAACCGGAAGTTGCAAACGACTTTTCTCCAGTGTTGTGACGTATTTCCCAGTGAAAAGGAATATTGAACAGAGGGCAGGGTTTTACTCTAGCATCTCCTCCTCTCCATCTCTCGCTCATTACAGACTAACGGTCTGAGGGGAGTGGTTAAGCGTTTTCCCAAACCAAGCCGTCAAACCTACGTCATCAGAGAAGGAACGCCATTCCAGACCGGAAGTAACTTTTCAGACTTTGATTAAAGATTACGACGGCAAACAATTTTTTTCTGTGTATTAACTTGCACGGATTAATTGTTCACCACAAGACTAGTAATATGCGCTAACAAAGTAAATCGGGTCAATTTGATTTCAGTTGGACTTTAAAATTGACCGGAGTTCTCCTTTAAGTGAGCTTGCTAATGTTACACACAAACCAACCATTAGACAGCTTCCTTCTAACTATCAAGCCCCGCCCACACGTGATGGGATTGGTCACATGTTTGTGATGCAGGAAACAGGGGCGTTTCTGAGACTGTCTTTGGTTCACTGCAGTTTTAAGGAGGAAATACTCAGAAATGCTGTCGACTTATGAATTTACACATGGTTTGTCTTAAAGCAGATTAAAAACACCACATAGACACATAAACAACATTAAAAGCTGGATTTCACCACAGGGGGACTTTAAATGACTTATGTATAATTCCACTCTGGTGATTTGGTTTTGCAAGAACAACTAATTCAGTGTAAATACTCCAGGTGCATCCTGTTAAGACCAATAAACATAATTAACTTGCTGATGTAATTAATTATGACTAATGAATAATCTATATAATTAAGACCGACCGCATCTAGATGTACAACCAAAACTAAAAATGGCATCAATTGCAGGTGAGATATTTTCATACATTTGAAGAACTATTTCATAGGTTAATCTATTTCTTCTAAATGTCCCGCTTCAGGAGAACCTGAAGACACTATTACCCAGGAAAAAGATCTACCCACAAATCAGGTAAATTGCATGTTTTTGCATTTATGTTAGAAAACCACATGCATTTAATCCTTTTTTTTTTTTTTTTTTTAAACAGTGTCCGTTTGAGAGAAATCTGGAGGCTCTCGATGCCAAAATCTCGGACAGAAAGGAGAAGATCTGGCTCTGCAACATGATCATGAACGACCTGCTGAAAATCCAGAAAATAGTTGCTGTAGGTTTTAATATTGTTTTATAGTTGGTTTTAAAGGGCTTTTTCATCTCCACTCATTCAGATGTTTATTTTGGTAGGAAAAAGGCCTTGAGAACACCTCATATCCAGGACCAGATAACTGAGCAGATTATGATTTGTAATATGTATGTGTGTGCGTTTTATAAATAAAGTCTTGATGTGAAAGTGTTGGGATGGAACGATTTCGTTCTGAAACAAGAAATAAAGTAACAAATCACACAGGGTTTTACTGGTATTGTATTGCTTTTTGATTCAAAAAGTTATTACTTTGCCATAATACTTTATACAAAACAAGCATATGAGAAATTTTCACATTATACATTCTTTAAAAATACAGATCTTTACAGTTTCCTCACACTCAGGGTATCAAAAGCAGTCATTATGGAAGCATTTGTGACTCGACTAACATGCCGGACCAGAAGATCAGAATTTCTGAATAAATATCTTCTATGAAAAGCAACTGTTTAATAAGCTATTTTTGTTGCACTGAAGGACCAAATCATAAGTTAATGCCTTCAAAAGACCCACGTGTGAATGAAAGCGTAATGATGATGATGATGGCACCTGACGAAGGTGGAATGATTCAGAAAAGCACGGATTCAACATGAAAAAAAGCTGATCTTGAAGGTCAAGCGAGTAGTTTTTCACCATTATTTTTCCAAAATTAAAACAAATGCATGATTTTTATGTCATGTGAGTGTCAAAGAAATTACATAAAGCAGCAAAAGTTCTCAACAGGAATATATATATATATATATGTATGTATGAATATATAAACATTGCAATGCCCAGATACAAAACAAAACAACAGATTAAGTCACATCAAACATAACTGTACACAACACAACATTTTGATGGGTTAAGAAAAAAAAGGCTTTTAAAAGTGAAATATTCAATGCAACAGGACAGTTTTACTCTATGATGACTTGCATATGCTAAATATGAACGCTGACACGAGATGTTTGCGTGTGAACATGTACAGATGGAGTGGTTTGGTGCTCTATGACACATTGCATAGTTGTTTTTGTTAGTTGATGAATAAAAATTGGCTTCAGTGGAAATTAATCTTTCATCCTGTAAAGTAATTAGTCCTATATGAAATGTCAACAAACAATAAGGTCAGAAGCATTATTATTATTATTATTATTATTAAGGTACGGTTGATCATGTTTATCGGCTGGATAAGTGCCGTTCATTAGGGAAAGAACTGTGTTGTTCAAACTGTAATGTTCCCGTGATAAGTTTGCACAGCTCATGGATAAAAAGAAAATGTAGTGGATAAATAAATCAAGGGATCAACACTGAGGGAGCGACGCACCGAGTCTAGCGTAACGACGACCTCACGCTGTTATTTGGCACTGGACAGGAAAAGGCTCAGTGTTTCTCCAAAGCCGGTTCTCCGTCGGGATCTGAAACGGTGAGGAATGAAAGAGCTGGAGTTGTAAGGCAGTCCTCGAATTACAGGATCTGTGGAGAACTACACACTGTACACACAGCTGACAGTGAAGGCAGTGCAGAGGCTCATCTCTCGTCTCACACACACACTTCTGTACAAAAATACAAATAAAATCTAATGGCTTAAACATTTATCATTTCAAATCTACTATATATTTACATTACGGTCAGCTAGAGTCTTTACAGCAGTGGTTTATAGGAGAGGGCGAACGAGCGCAGGCTGAACCGGGGCCGGTAGTGCACTGCACACACACACACACACACACTCACACACACTCACACACACACACACACACACTTACTAGCTCGCACACTCGCTCACTGACTCACAATTACTCGCACACACACACACACACACACACACACACACACACACACACACACACACACACACACACACACACACTTACTAGCTCGCACACTCGCTCACTGACTCACAATTACTCGCGCACACACACACACACACACACACACACACACACACACACACACACACTTACTAGCTCGCACACTCGCTCACTCACTGACTCACAATTACTCGCACACTCGCTCACTCACACTCACACTCACTGACTCACTCACTCGCACACACTCACTCACAATTACTCACACACACTCACTCACAATTACTCACACACACTCACTCACTCGCACACTCACTAGCTCGCACACTCACACACTCACTCACTCGCACACACACTCACTCGCTGACTCACAATTACTCACACACACACACACACACTCGCGCGCACACACACACACACACACACACACACACACACACACACACACACACACACACTCACTCGCACACTCACACTCACTCACTCACTCACTCACTCACTCACTCAATCACTCACTCAATCAATCACTCACTCACTTACACACTCACTCACACACTATCAATCACTCACTCACACACACACTATCACTCACACATACTCACACACACACACTATCAATCACTCACACACACACTATCAATCACTCACTCACTCACTCATTCACTCACACACTATCAATCACTCACACATACTCACTCACTCCCATCACTCACTCACACACACACACACACACACACACACACACACACACACACACACACTATATACAGTATTTATATACTGCTGCTTGTTCTTCTGAATCCCTGAGCGGGTCATCACTCAACAGAGACTCGTGGGTGTTTCACGAAAGGAAAGTGCAGGAGACGCGACGCAGAAAACACTGCAAACTGTAACAACCAATGAGAGAAAAGAAGAGAAACCCAAGCACATGCCCGTCACAAAGGCAAGATGACAGTGTTTGATTCCATCACAGAGTTTCAAGAGTTCATATTTCATCCAACAATCAAGAGGACTTTTTTTGCATAAATAAAAAGAAAAATTTAAATCAGTCTAAATTCAATTCAGTTTAAATAATAAAAAAAAATGTACATGACATTTCTTTACATTAACATGATGAGGATCGCGGATGAAATGGTCATTAATAGGCAAAATATTCTAAACGTTCGTTTCTTTATGCAGAAAAACCCCAAAAACATTTCCTATCTTTCTTTTGATTATGGGAAATATGACCCAAAGAATTTCTAGACAGGTTTCGTGAGATCCACTTAAATATCTTTCAGGGGAGCGAAAATTGATTGAAAATGTGGGAAAGAGAGCTACATTAATCCAACAATTGAGTATTTTAATAAATTAACATGTATCAAATTAAATACTAAGTTATAGGCAGCCAAAACAAACCTCTAAATTACATTTAAAAGGCAGGTCAATGTTCATCGCAGTTCATCCAGACTGACAAACCGTAAAATAAAACATCTCAAAAATCACATTATCATCATAACCACTGCAGCCTTTCCAATAAATTACACATCATAAAATACTTCAATGTTTCAATGTGCAGGACTTTGCGTAGACGACTTCAAACCATGATGAAGACCTTACTGTTGAAGTCTCATATATATATATATATATATATATATATATACCATATATATCCCATGATCGATCTAGTGGATTTTCAAGTTTAAACTCAAGTACAGCATGTACGCCTCTTGTTTTATACGGTGAATCTCTATAAGCAAATATTAATAATCCAGCGGGGTTAAAACGCTAATGAGTCTCAAAGCTAGCACTACACGATTAATCGCAACGAAACCGCACGCGATTTGGCAAAGGCTGCGATTATTTAATGCACAGTTTGTGCAGCGGCTGATTGGTAGTAAATGCTTCTCCATCTGAACACCAGAGGGTGTCTAACACACACACACACACACACACACACACACACACACACACACACACACACACACACACACACACACACACGATGATAACGCACATCATTCCAGGAAATCCCTATGGGCATCATAGTATCTCTGTATCTGAATAAACAGAAGATTGAAACGCTTAACTAATGACTAATAAACACACGACTGCCTTATTCTCTTTAAGAAGCACATCATCTCACAGAAGGAGGAGCTCAACTGTCCTTATGAAGTGAGTTTGGAGTAAAAGCATGTTAGTAAATGTTATCTTTTGTTGGACAAGAGCTTCATAAATACTTTTAGAAAAATGCATAAATGCTTTTGGTCTCATAAACGTTTGGAATGATGTGTTGCTTTTTCAAATGCACGTTTATAAGTGACAGTGACTCGAACCCGCAGTGCGTTCAGACGGAGCAGCGTTTACAGAGCCGATCATCACTGACAAGCTGCGCATAACAAATAATCACAGCCTTTGCCATTTCAAAATCCATAAGCCAATTTGATTTAAGTGCGATTACATGTAAATTGCGATTAATCGTGCAGCGCTAACTCAGAGCATTGTGAGAAGCTGAACTACTCTGCCTGGTGCCCTAAACTGCTCTGCCTGCCTTAAAAGTGCACCATAAACCACTGGTTTGGATGGTGTGTGTGAGATACGCATCTGTACACGGTACAGATGAACCTCTAGGGGGCGCCGCTGGGGAACTGGTCCAGCAGGGCCTCGATGTTGGCCGTGGTCTCCGGGCTGAGCAGATCCAGGCCGTCGGTGGGGGGGTCAGGGGTCACCGGGTCGGGGATGGGCTCTGATGGAGGATCCTCAGGGAGAGATGGAGGAGCAGGAGGAGGTGATGTGGTCTTGGTCTTCTCCACAGAGGAGACAGTGCTCTTGTCTTTAGCCGAGTCTCTGCAGGCGCACTGACACTGGCAGGACTCCTCCTGCTTGATGATGATCACCGGCAGGCTCAGGCCGATCTGCTGCACTGCGTTCCCTGAAACACAAACACACCTAGCTGTGATAATCCACATTACTAGTGAAGTAAAATAATTTAAAGTTGACATATTGTGTCCCTTTTTCACACGATGTAATATAAATATCTGGTGTCTCCAGAATACGACTGAAATTTCAGCTCAAAATTCACGACCAGATCATTTGTTACAGCTTAAAGCTGCCGTCGGCAAGATTTTTTTGATCACATTCACTGAAACCGACACTATGCTCCGACAGAACAACATAAATCAGCCGGTTTTAGAAAAACCCTGCGCTTCTACCTCCACCTGGAGCCTGTTATTTGTTGTGCAAAAATCCAGCGCTGCCGGTTCCTCTGGTCCAATCAGCGCAGGGCTGTGCGAGATCTTTTGCGAGACAGTTCGAGCACACGCCACAGATCTCCCCTCCCCCGCGCACGTTACTATATCACATGCACACGCCTGAAGTTCGCAAGTGTGTTGGATTGTACAAAGCGTGATGGCGGAGAGAAAATCTACTAACAAGCTTCCAATTCCTCGGTTAACAACCAGAGCTAGGAGATCCAAAACAACCAAGGAACAGAAAAATTATGCTTCGATGGCGAAGAGACGGGTGCGTTCACAGAAGATCTGGTGCACACGCGTGGTAGTGGGGGAGGGGCATGAGAGTTGTAAACATTAAACATTTTCAAAAAGTCCCCTCAATCTGCCAGACTTGCCGACTGCAGCTTTAATATTATATTTAATATTTATATTAAACGTGCCGTTTTTGTGTTTGTCCCTTTAAATGCAAATGAGCTGTTGCCCAGCCTTCGTTCAGAAGAGGGCGAAGCCTTTACACGAGCCTCAGATACTCCAGCAATAACAAAACAGGCCAATCTTACTCATCAAAATCTCAGAAATAACCAAACAAATAAACACAACCAGCTGTGACAATCCGTATTACACTCTGTTATTGGGCTGCACCCATAGGCGTCGATTTCGGGGGGGGGGGGGGGGCGGTGGGGACGCGTACCCACCAGATTTCGTCATGAGTCATTTTGTACCCACCACTTTTAACTTCCGTCCATATTAATTTGACTTTTGGTTAGATTTTTTTGACCGTTTTCAGTGGTTATGAGGAGCAATATGAGAGAGAAATGTGGTAATCATTGTCTGACCCAACAAAAAAACATTATAATATTAATTTTATTTTATTTTTCATGTTCGCATTTATGAGGGAAAAAACAACGTGTCAGTCCTCGGGTACGGACGTGAGCGCTCTGAAAGCGGCACTAAAAGACTGCTTTACAACTTTCACAGAGACCTCAAACAGAACAGCTGCCTTTCTTTAAATTTAATTTCGTTTTGTATTAATTATATCTTAATTTTAATCAATGTTTCATGAACCAATTGCCTGGATTTAATAAATAAGAAGTAAATATAGCAGAATCACGACATGGAGGCGCCGGCGAGTGAACTGGAGTTCGTCTCATAAATGAACCGAAACTCAGCGTATAATGCACATTCACATTCACAGCGTATTTAGACACATTTAGATGCATTCATAATCATTACTTTTACCGGTTCTTTGTGGCAAGCTTTATGCGTGCGGTCGTGCGCAGTGCGGCTATATTACGTAAGCTCATTATCCTGTAGGCTATATAAGTAATTAAATTAATATAAAGGGGCGATTTGTCCACGAATGACTTAAATGAACAACTAGCCTACTAGTCGACTAGAAGAAAAAAAAACTTTTAGTCGGAAGCAGCCCTTATTCCACATATTTTCGAACCAGGCAACAGGACATCTGTGTTGAGCGAGCGACCCTGCGGAATGAAGGAGCGGAGCGGAATATTCAGAAATGCGCTCTCCACTCACGAGCTCTGATCGGAACAAACCCGAACCTCACTGTCTGCTGAACTTGCGCAGAAACATCAAAATATAACCAGCTTTTTAAAATGTTTTTTTAAAACTAAACACTATTTTAGCACAAATTATGAGCTTATTGGCGATTTTTTTTATAATTATTGACAAAATTAGAATGTAGTAAAAGTTTTTTTTTTTTTTTTTTTTTTAGTTTTGGGTGGGCCTGTTGAAAAGTGGGGCTGTGCCTGAGCTACAGGACATCGTCTTTCAAAACATAACCTGCGCGAAAGAGAGAAAAAAATGAATGCGTCATTGTACCCAGCACTTCTGAAAAAGCACTTCCGAATGCATCTCTGTCCCCAGCACATTTCAAACCAAACTGACGCCCATGGTTGCACCATGATGATCTTGGTTATCGATGTATTGGCCAATGATCGGTATCGGCCGATTAAAGCTATTATTTTCACTATCGGCCATCGGCAGATTGATTAAAAACAGCCGGTGATCAGAGCCGATTATATCCTGACAATCAAAAGGGTGCGGAAAAACGTGAATTGGACAAATAAATGCAACAGAACGGAAATACACATTAAACAGTGTTTTAAGTTTTTCATGAAGATGTACCAACAGAGATATTCAGATAATCAAAGGAATAATCAATCAAATGCAAAATAACTGCATATAACGCTGCATAGTCTTACTGTGCACATTAAATATAGATGAATCCTTATTAAAGATTTATTTTGTCATTTGCTGTTTGATTATCATTAATGACAGACTGCAGCATATATTAGGCTGCTGTCACTTTAAGAGCTGCACGGACCTAATATACTGTTACACGCGTTTTCTTTCTCAACTCTGTACGTTTACTTAAGACGAAACCCCCTGTGTTTACATGAATACTCTACTATTTTTTGTGTGTACGCATTTAGCAGTGTATCCGAAGCCCTATTGCGTATCCGCGTTCGGCTCCGACTTAGAGCGGAAAGCTGCCAGGGGAACAGTTTGCGCCTTAATGCGCTTTTAATAACACTGTTTAAAATCAAACACATCCCACAGTTTAGCATCAGCAGACTGCATTTTACTACACTCTTTTAGGGTGTACTACTACATACTTATTAGGTGATTTGGATGTCAAAGGTGAGGTATGTGAGATTGACAACTAGCGGTTGAAATGGGTACTGCAGTCCAAATTAAAAATATGGGAGATCGTTGTTTATTTTATATGGATACCAAGGCTTATTAGGTCGAGTAGAATCTGCAATCTCTGACCAAGTTTGTTTGCTGGCTTCCATATGCTGTGTTTTCCGCCAATTCGCAACCTGTGGTGGCGAAATACTACTGGGTGAATTGGCAACGTGCCGTATCACAGACAAAAACAGACATTTCGACAGGGAACGCACATTTCAGAGTAAAATAACTGGCTGTAGATTTGTTTTTTAGAGAAACGAATATGTAAACTCAGCATGTTTCCTAAATATCTGCAAACATATTATGGTGTTTTTATGCTTTAGTACAGTATAAAACTTACATACAGCACCTTTATATCAATTTTGATTAATTGCACAGCCCTAGCTTCGGCTTACATCACAGCACTGAAACTGCTCTAGTAAAGGTTGTCAATGACCTTTTACTCCTCTGGTGATTTGGGAAATATCTTCATTCTCTTATTGCTTGACCTCAGCTCAGCTTTTGACACTGTCTGCCACAAACTATCTCGCCTTTCAGAGATTGGCATCTCAGGCGTGGCATTATCCTGGTTCTCTTTATATCTCAAGGATAGGCAATACTACATCTCAATGACAATTACAAATCCCCCCACAGTATCGCTCAAACAGGGTGTTCCCCAGGGTTCAGTTCTCGGTCCGTTATTATTCACTATCTACATTTTGCCTCTTGGACAGATTATTCAGCGTAATTGTTTTTATCACTGCTGTGCTGACGATACTCAAATATACACGGCTTGCCAGTCAGATTCTATCCACCAGACTGGCTCGTTATCCTAATGCGTCAATGAATGGAAAGAGAGAGCGTGTACACATGGTTGCCAGGTTGGGAAGATTAAGCAGAAAATGCATCTATTTAACAGAAAAACCCTGATTGGGGAATTTAAACCCTTGATATCTGGCAACCCCGAGCATGAACTCTTGGAGGCTTGTTACAAATGCAAGACAAATAAATAACCAACGGGCCAATATGGCAGACGATTACGCTTAATTAATCGAGAAAAGCAGAAACTAGAATCGCAATTACAAATTTCAATAGCCCTACTCAGTTGTCCTTTTAACTTTCAGTGAAATAAACAGAAGCAGCTCTGCAAAAACAGCACATAACATAGCAAAATATTCAATCATACCTGAATGTCCACCGACTGGTATGGCTGTTGTAAAAAAGACTTTCTCTACTTTTGGACCCTGAAAATAAAAACAGTAGTAATGTCAACCAACAAAAAAAATCAGAAGAATAAATTTGTGGCATTAATTCAAACAACTATCTGATAAAAACCACAGAGAAAAAACCTAAAGCTAAAGCTAAAGTAGAGTTTAGTTAAACCGCCGGACCTGTTGTTCTGGGTTCTGTTGCGCGCTGGCGGCACTGCTGAGGATCCACTGCAGGTTCTGATCGGACATGACGATACTGGGCTGCAGGCCGAGGGTGGGGGCGATGGTGATCGTAGGAGGAGGAGGAGGAAGAGGAGGAGGAAGAGGAGGCGGAAGAGGAGGAGCCAAAGGCACTGTGTGTGTCACCTCCGCGGTCACGGAGACGCTAGTCGCGGTCGACCCCGGCTGAGCCACGAAGAGCGGCGCGACCGAGGGAGCCGGAGGAGCCGATGGAGCGGGTGGAGCTGATGGAGCGATGGGCACTTCTGGCGAAAGTGATGAAGTGGGCGGAGTCAGTGACGAGCTGCCGGCGGCAGGAGGCGGAGCCGGCTGTGAGGTGGGTGGAGTCTGAGCCTCAGGTGATGTGATGGGGGATGAAGAGGGCGGAGGGAACACGTCTGAGGCTGACGGAGGACACGAGTCCAGGCCGAACACCTCACCAGGGTGATCTGGAGACACAGAGGCGGGACACACGTCAGACTGAGGGACGGCACATGGGATGATCGTCATTCCTACTAGGCAGCACGTCACATGTTCCCTTCGTTAATATACTGGTTACAAATTTTAAAATGAAAAACATGTCATCAAAATATCACCATTACATCAACTTTTTTTAAAAGTCCAAGCGCGTCACTAACACAATTCAATTAAACACAATCATGTTTTAATATGTCGTTACCATTCTTTAGCTTATTGCTAAAATTTTTTATGTTTCAACACATTGATATTGCTAGAATGTTGATACCATGTTTCTAATGTTTTTGCACATGGGTAGCATGTTTCAACACATTGTTAACATGTTTTCGCTTGTTGCCAGAATGATTTTTAACACGTATACCATATTTTAACATGTTTCTAACATTTCTTAGCATGTTCTTAGTGTGTTTTAACACCCTGACAGTGCTAATATGGTTTAAAATGTTGTTAAAATGTTTCTGACATGTTTTAGCATGTTGCTAACATGTCTAATGTTTTAGCACATTGATATTGCTAGCATGTTTCAACATGTTGATACTATGTTTCTAATGTTTTTGCCCATGGATAGTATGTTTTAACACATCGATAACATGTGACACTTGGTTACAATGTTCTAACATGTTTCTAGCATGTTTTAAAACACTGACAGCGCTAACACGTTTTAAAATGTTTCTAACATGTTTTAACACATCGATATCGCTAGCATGTTTCAACAATGTTGATACGATGTTTCTAATATGTTTTTGTGGTTACCATGTTAAAGCACCTTGCTAATATGTTTTACAGGCATGAAAACTCCTCACCTTTCGGCGAAATTCGAAATTCCAGTCTGACAACTGGACACACTGCCGAACAAAGAACCGCACGTCGGAAAGCAAGCCTGAGGTAAGTTAGCTTACAATGTTAACTGTCCTGTCAGTTACAGACAGCGATGTTGCCAATGTCATTATTTTTAATTTTGACATAGAAGTGGGCGGGATAATATCCCGAGCGGGCGCGGGCGCCGTGAGCTCTGAGCTAGCAGGAACGAGTAGTGAGTTGTCGTCGAAAAAGATGGATAACGCAAAAAAGCTGTCGGGGGCTAAAAATAGAAAAAGAAAGAGGGGAAATGAGATGGCATGTCAACTGATGCGACAGCAGCTAAATAAGTGGATGGTCAAAGGCATTTGTTGCATTTCAGTGCATTTGTTTTACAATATATGGCTATTACTATCATGGGATTAATATTATAACTATTATAAACTATAACTATTATAACTAACTAAAAGAGTTTTGAATTTTTCTTTGTTTAATTTGCACCAGATTGATGAATTTAACATTAAAAAGCACAACATTTTCTGACGGGGGAGCATGCCCCCCAACCCCCCTAGAGTGGCAGAGGTCCACTCACCACAGTGATCCAAAAACTCCTGTGAGAAACACTGGTATTACTATGCCAATGCAGCTTACAGCTTTTGGGGGGGGGATTCATCACTGTGGAGTATAGTTCAATTAAAAAAAGTATAGGGGGGGGGGGGGGGGTGTATATGCCGCATCCTTCTCACCTTTTTTACCCCTGACCTGTTTTCATGCCTGGTTTTAACAATTGCTAGCATGATTTAACATACTGTAAACGTTTCACCAAACTGCTACCACATTGCTAACATGTTTTAACTTATTGCTAACATTTTTAATGTTTCAACACATTGATATTGCTAACATTTTTCAACATGTTGATACCATGTTACTAATAAGTTTTTGGACATGGGTAGCATGTTTTAACACATTGATAACATGTTTTCGCTTGTTGCCAGAATGATTTCAACGTGTTTTAAGATGTGGTTACCAAGTTTTTAACATTTCTTAGCATGTTGCTAAAATGTTTTAACACATTGACATGTTTTAACCCATTTCTAAGCATGTTCCTAGTATGTTTTAACACACAGACAGTGCTATCATGTTTTAACACATATATATTATGTTTTAACACATGAGTAGCATATTTTAACACAGAAAGTTTTAACACATTGCTTACATGTTTTAACTAGTGCTGTCAATTCAATTATAATAATAATAAAAAAACAATCACACATCATGTTATGTAACAGTAGCCAAAGGTTGCCAGGAAAAAAACGCACGCGTTAATTTTACTGCGTTAATTGCGTCAAATATTTCTAACGCGTTAAAATGAAATAATTATTGAAATGAATTATTGAAAAATGAAAGCATTAATTTTGACAGCACATATTTTAATCATGTTCCTAGCATGTTTTAACACATTTCTAGAATGTTTGCTATGTTGCTAACATGTTTTACAATTCCAAAAATAAAACAGTGCACTGTAAATACCTTAATGATGCACTTAATTAACGATAAAATGAAGAACTATGGACACTTCATTCACTCGTCTGTCGCAGACTCCAATACTGAATGACGACAAAACCTTATAATATTCATAACTACACGGTAGAGTACATAGTGCATTATTATAACTATTGTTAACAACCAAGTTTTAGCACATTGGCAGCATTTTGTAGTGCATTGCTATCATGTTTTAACACCTTGATAGCATGTTTTCAACATATTGATATAACTTTGTTAACGGGTTTTTAGCATGCTTTAACACATTGTGAATGTGTTTCGAGCAAGTCTCTGAAGGTCTGGCATACACAAAAATAATACAAAATTAATAATTCCCGCCCAAGGCACATGCTTAATGAAGGGGCGGGGCCTGGTTGAGTTAG
The DNA here is from genome assembly GCA_022829025.1 of Squalius cephalus. Classification (NCBI taxonomy): domain Eukaryota; kingdom Metazoa; phylum Chordata; class Actinopteri; order Cypriniformes; family Leuciscidae; genus Squalius; species Squalius cephalus. Next base: position 35,744,229 of record CM040803.1, on the reverse strand, counting down.
TTAGTAGTGTGTTGAAACTGGTGGTAAGGCGAGGGACATTTCCAAAACACACTCGAAGCGCTCGACCAATCACAACACACTGCTCCAGCCGACCAATCAGAGCACAGTGTGCTTTTCAGAAGGAGGGGCTTCATAGAGACAGGAACTAAACAGAGCGTTACTGACAGACTGGGAAGAGAGGAGCCGCAACAATGGAGAATATGAGGAAAAATAATGAAAACCTGTTCAAGTGGAGCCCAACAACAACATCAAGACTTTGAAAAAGGTCCTCTTTAGCACATGCTTATCCATTTTTAACAGTTGAAAGCGTACTGCATAACAGAAGTGACTCGAGTGCCTTTGAACACAGTGAGCTCTAAAGGTTCTTGCCTGTGGTTTTGGGGTCGTCCTGGCTGACACTGTTCTCAGGACTCTGGAACATCAGCTCAAAGATTCGTATGGGGGTGACGCTGTTCAGATCCAAACCCTGAGACTGAGACATGAACATGTGCTGAGATGCACTCTATGTATCTGGGAGACGACTGAAAAAAAAAGCTCTGTGTAAAAAAATGAGGGCGCAAACTCACATTGTGGTTCTCCTGGAGCTCTGAGTCAGTGGAAATGAGGCTCAAATCACTGAGGCACAGCGAGTGATTCGCATCCTGCGGTTGAACAAGGACAACAGGACCAATTAAGTCCATGGCCACAAAGTGTTGGTGTAATAAAGGGCAGTGAGTGTGTGAGTGAGCACCTCTGACAGCGGATGAGCGCTCACGGTGAACGCCGGGCCTTTGTCGTGACCCCGGATGTGGCTCTTCAGGCTGTACTGAGAGCTGAAGGTCTTCTCACAGCCGTCGCTCGGACAGAAGAACGGCTTCTCTCCTGGAACAGGGAAAGAGACGGTAGAGGAAGAAATTAGGGATGCAATGATAAGAAAACTTTGTCCGATACCGATAAGTCTTTATATTTGAAAGCCGATAACCGATAAATGGCAGATAAATCTAAATCCAAAATTTATATAATAACTGTATTTTATATAATTATATAATTAACTGTATTTTCCTTTTTTCAAGTTTTTCTGATCATAATTCAAGCAATTCATAACCATCATGTTGAACGGTGCGCATCTGAAGTGTCTAATCTGGAGGAATAATCCATTATTTATCGGCTTTAATATATCGGCTAAATGTTCTTATCAGGCTGATCATGATAACATTAGACCGAACATACATTGTCCGATACCGATATGGTGGCCGATATATCGAGCATCCCAAGAAGAAATGGAGATTCTCTAATCTAAATAAAATTGTAATTTCAGCACAACAATTGTTTGTTGCAAACAAAGCCAGAATCAATTACTTTAGTACTGACTGAGGTGAATTTGAACAGACAAAAAGTGGCATAAGTAAAATATTGATTTTTTTTTTAAATAGAAATATTGCTAATATCAAAGTTATTCTTACGTTTACTTTATAAAAATCTGTAAATATTTCACAGCAAAAATCAAATATCAAATATGATGCTGTAGTTTTTTTTGTGTGTGTGTGTGTGTGTGCGTTGCTTTGATTTTGCCTGTTTTGAGCAGTGTCTTACCAGTGTGTGTCCGTACATGTGTTTTCAGGTGATGACTAGCAGCGAAAGCCTTACCACAGCCATCATGGTCACACCTGCACACACAAACACAACAGTAGCCTCTAATAGTGCATCCATCTTTGCTAATATGCAAACACAGCACGTCCATGATTTAGCACTAGTGCTGGGTGTCGAGCTCAATACTTTAGGCACCGACCGAACTGCCATGACACCATAGAGTATCAAAAAATGTCTTGTCGTTCGGGACCAAATGTCTTGATACCTGAGGGGTTAATCTAGTCAACGTCAGTGAGCCAATAAGCATGCAGCATGTCTGATGTGCCCGAATCAAGAGCTGGTGATCAAGGAAAAACACTAGTTTATGTCGGCTTGATGGACACAGAGCCGCTCACTGACACAGACATGCAGGATTCATATTTACATAGTCCTTTTGCAGTGTAATATTCTCACTTTAACAACATTTTTTCATTTGAGAGAAACTATGATCTCATCACAGAAGAAGCTCTACACGGCAACCCGTCAAAATAAAAGTTTGGTTTAACTTAAAGAAACTGCGAGAGGAATATATTACTCTTGTACAGTGTAATGTACATCTCAATGTACTACTACTAATAATAATACAATTATTAAAACAAATATTCTTCCAGGTTATAATTTTAACAGTAAACCTCTGTTGTGTAGCACTTGTTTGCCAAAAAATTAAAGGGCTTGTTTAATTTTCATTTGAATAAACGATAAAGTAATGTTTTATGCCTTCATTTGATTACCAGAAAAATTTAAAAACACAACATAGAATTTAAAAAAATTACTACAAATAAATTTCATATGCCCTAATAATTGTAAACAAATTAATCAATTCAGTTGTTTTTATGAATTCAATTAATTAGATATGTTTTTGATATTAAACCATTAACATGGAATGCAGAGAAAATAAAACAGAAATCAAAGAACTGTTTAAGTAATAAATTGCTGTTAAACTAAACAAGTTTCATAATTACACATGCTTTTGAACAATCACATTTAATTTAGCAGGTCGGCTGCATTAACAGTTCAGCTTTCTTGTTTTTCCCCCTCTTCACATTAATGCTATACCATAAAATTGGTATCGGAAAAAGTATCGATCAGGAACCGGTATTGATATCGAATATCTTTGAACGATACCCAACAATATTTAACACGTGTATGGAAGTAAAATAATGCCAAATGTTTTTGAAACAAAAAAGCCTGTTGAATTGCACTACTTGAAAAAAATATGCATTGCATTAACCATGCTTGCATTTTAATGCATTGTATTTTTAGGGCTTGTATTAGGGCTTATTTTTTGCTCGAACTGTTGCTGGTCTTTGTCAACAACACACGCTTTTGCACCCCCTGCTGGTGAGGTCGACTAACAGCAGATGGAGAGTATGCTCGGCAATCTACTGCTTTTCCTGCAGTTCCTGGATGTCAACGTAGTATTTTCTGTCGAATCTGAACCACTGAATTTGCAAAGCGAAATAAAATGGACCGGAAATTGCCTGTTTAATATTTTAGGTTGTATTTTTTTAAACAGTTTGAATATTTTGGAAGTGAAATATGAAAGGTGAATATGGATTATTGAATTTTTAATAGTGAAAATGTGTTTGAAATGTTTTGAATTGAAATATTCACAGCTTAAATATTCAACCATGTTGAATTTCAGGCCATAAAAATGCAAGCCCTAAAAATACAATGCATTAAAATGCAAGCAGGGTTAATGCAATGCATATTTTTACAAGTAGTGCAATTCAACAGGCTTTTTTGTTTCAAAAACATTTGGCATTATTTTACTTCCATACACGTGTTCCAGCTCGACTCTCACTGGCAGTGAATAATACAATGGATGATGGTCAACATCATAGTAAACGTGATCGGCTGTTGATGCTGTAAAGCGCTTCTGAAGTAAAGCTGGTGTGTGAGTGAATGGTGACCTGAAGGGTTTTTCTCCCGTGTGCGTGCGGATGTGTTTCCTCAGGTCGCTCAGCGTGGTGAAGTACTTGGTGCATCCCTCGGATTCACAGTTGAACGTCTTCCCCGTGTGCAGACGCTGGTGTGCTTTCAGTCTGTGAGAGACAAACACAACAACCATTCGCTGATCAGCAGACGCCTTCACACAGAGGACGAGTCAATCATGACACACTACAGGCAAAAACATCGCTTTCATGACATTTACGGCTATTTTTGCTTCACTACATTGTCTTCGTTCAGACTAGAGGAAAGAAAACATCCAAAATACACATTTAAGTGTTTATTTTATTACACTTCTTCTATTTGTGTGCAAAGATATGTACTGAAATTGAAATCTTCGAGTGTAAAGGGAATAAATTGCTACGCCTCATCAGCTTAGTTTGGAGCGGCTTGTTTGTATGCGCGTGTAAGATAACACTCCTGGAGGACGCTCGACTCCCGATGGAGCTGGATGTGCTTATGATGCATTTGCAGTAAGCTTTGTTCTTGTTTGATTCTAGTGTTCATTTCGTTATGAAAAATATGATCCTTTCCTCGCAGGTCAAAATGACCTGAAGCCCTAAAATTATACTTTTGTTTTTTTGTCCAGAAAGCTTATATAATTTCATATTGATCATATTCGTTCTATTTTTCACAAGTATATTTGTGGCAATAGCCAACAATACATTGTATGGGTCAAAATGATCGATTTTTCTTTTATATATGAAGATATATGTATCTAAAAAAATTGTGAGTGGATGCGAACATAAATTAACAACTTTAAAGGCGATTTTCTCAATGTTTTGATTTTTTTTGCTCCCTCAGATTCCAGATTTACAATTTGTTGCATCTCGACCAAATATTGTCCTATCCTAACAAACCATACATCAATGGAAAGCTTATTTATTCAGCTTCAGATGTTGTATAAATCTCAATATCAAAAAAATGGACCCATGTGACTGGCTTTGTGGTCCAGGGTCACATATATACAGTGAGGAAAATAAGTATTTGAACACCCTGCTATTTTGCAAGTTCTCCCACTTAGAAATCATGGAGGGGTCTGAAATTGTCATCGTAGGTGCATGTCCACTGTGAGAGACATAATCTAAAAAAAAATCCAGAAATCTCAATGTATGATTTTTTAACTATTTATTTGTATGATACAGCTGCAAATAAGTATTTGAACACCTGAGAAAATCAATGTTAATATTTGGTACAGAAGCCTTTGTTTGCAATTACAGAGGTCAAACGTTTCCTGTAGTTTTTCACCAGGTTTGCACACACTGCAGGAGGGATTTTGGCCCACTCCTCCACACAGATCTTCTCTAGATCAGTCAGGTTTCTGGGCTGTCGCTGAGAAACACGGAGTTTGAGCTCCCTCCAAAGATTCTCTATTGGGTTTAGGTCTGGAGACTGGCTAGGACACCTTGATATGCTTCTTACAGAGCCACTCCTTGGTTATCCTGGCTGTGTGCTTCGGGTCATTGTCATGTTGGAAGACCCAGCCTCGACCCATCTTCAATGCTCTAACTGAGGGAAGGAGGTTGTTCCCCAAAATCTCGCAATACATGGCCCCGGTCATCCTCTCCTTAACACAGTGCAGTCGCCCTGTCCCATGTGCAGAAAAACACCCTCAAAGCATGATGCTACCACCCCCATGCTTCTCAGTAGGGATGGTGTTCTTGGGATGGTACTCATCATTCTTCTTCCTCCAAACACGTTTAGTGGAATTATGACCAAAAAGTTCTATTTTGGTCTCATCTGACCACATGACTTTCTCCCATGACTCCTCTGGATCATCCAAATGGTCATTGGCAAACTTAAGACGGGCCTTGACATGTGCTGGTTTAAGCAGGGGAACCTTCCGTGCCATGCATGATTTCAAACCATGACGTCTTAGTGTATTACCAACAGTAACCTTGGAAACGGTGGTCCCAGCACTTTTCAGGTCATTGACCAGCTCCTCCCGTGTAGTTCTGGGCTGATTTCTCACCTTTCTTAGGATCATTGAGACCCCACGAGGTGAGATCTTGCATGGAGCCCCAGTCCGAGGGAGATTGACAGTCATGTTTAGCTTCTTCCATTTTCTAATGATTGCTCCAACAGTGGACCTTTTTTCACCAAGCTGCTTGGCAATTTCCCCGTAGCCCTTTCCAGCCTTGTGGAGGTGTACAATTTTGTCTCTAGTGTCTTTGGACAGCTCTTTGGTCTTGGCCATGTTAGTAGTTGGATTCTTACTGATTGTATGGGGTGGACAGGTGTCTTTATGCAGCTAACGACCTCAAACAGGTGCATCTAATTTAGGATAATAAATGGAGTGGAGGTGGACATTTTAAAGGCAGACTAACAGGTCTTTGAGGGTCAGAATTCTAGCTGATAGACAGGTGTTCAAATACTTATTTGCAGCTGTATCATACAAATAAATAGTTAAAAAATCATATATTGTGATTTCTGGATTTTTTTTTTTAGATTATGTCTCTCACAGTGGACATGCACCTACGATGACAATGTCAGACCCCTCCATGATTTCCAAGTGGGAGAACTTGCAAAATAGCAGGGTGTTCAAATACTTATTTTCCTCACTGTATATCATATACTGCAGCCAACAGAAGCAAACAGGAAGTGAAATGGTGTCAGATCTGTGGCTTCAGGCCATGAGTTTCTGTGAGTTTCACACGCTTTCATCCACACAATGCAGTCGCTGTGTAACACCGTGTCCTAACGACACACGGCGCGACGCGATAAAACACCTCTTTTCCATGTTGATCAGAGTGTCCTAACCAGCGACGGCAACACGTGACGAGATTTTAGAAACGGTTTATATTTTTCTGCGACGTCGCGCTGGAACAACAAACACAAAGTGTGGCGATGATAATCTCAGGTACTGTTTATGTGCTTTATTTAATGTTAAAGGCGTGTCATGTGACTCTGAACATCATTTAGTGCTCCAGCTTTGAGGCTGTTAAAGCAACAGTGGATAATTCACCTCAGATCTAGAAATTTAACAAATGGAAACAAGAACGTTCAAACTGTGAACAAACAAGTGCATTCTTTGACAAAGACTGTTTCAGTAACTCAGTAGCCTATGTGTTTGAATAATGTTTAAATGGTGTAATATTTGTGAATATGATTTGATTTGATTTAATGTAGACTTATCCATATTCTTGCGAGTGCCGTCAAGATTACTCTCTGGTGCCGTGCACTCGCCGCGAGACTCCGCCCACACGCTGTTCTGATTGGCTGACTCCACCCACGCGCTGCTCTGATTGGCTGTGGGTTTTGATTGATTTTGACGCATCTCGCAGTCGTGTCGTGTCTAGTGTAGACAGACAAATGATTTGTCCCTGGAATCTTGTCGCTTCGCGTCTGGTTAGGCCACGGTGTGAGCGTTTTAAGGCTATTCCAGCATGCTAACGTAAAACCCGTTCACCTGTAGAGTGTGTTGAAGGCCTTCTCGCAGCCCTGCACGTCACACTCGAAGGGCTTCTCCTTGGTGTGCACGCGCACGTGTATCTTCAGGCTGTAGGAGGTGAGGAAGGCTTTCCCGCAGCCCTGCTGGTTACACACAAACGTGTACTCGCCGCGGTGTGTCTTCTGGTGCGTGCGCAGGTTCCCCGCCGTGCTGTAGGTGCGCGTGCAGCCCTCGAACATGCACTGGTAGCGCTTCACCTGAGGCCAGCACAGAACACACAACAGTTACACACACACAGGCCTAACACACATGATCCGCCCGCAGGACACTGTGACCCTGGACCACAAAACCAGTCTCGAGTCGCACGGGTATATTTGTGGCAATAGCCAACAGTGCATAGTATGGGTAAAAATTATTTTCTTTAATGCGAAAAATCATGAGGATATAAAGATCATGTTCCATGAAGATATTTTGTAAATTTCCTACTGTAAATATATAAAACATGTATTTGTGTGAGTGAATGCAGCACAATCGCCAACATAAATGCACAACTTTAAAGGAGATTTTCTCAATGTTTTGAATTTTTTGCTCCCTCAGATTCCAGATCTTCAATAGTTGCATCTCGACCAAATATTGTCCTATCCTAACAAACCACACACCAATGGAAAGATTATTTATTCAGCTTTGTGTTAATCTCAATTTCAAAAAATGTACCCATGTGACTGGTTTTGTGGTCCAGGGTCACTTATGTGTTACTGGCGTATTTTTTTCAGCTTTGATCACAGGAATAAATTACACTTTACTATCTATATATATATATTCACACAGAAAAACAGCTGTTGTACATTGTAATAATATTTCACTGTTTTTACTGTATTTTTGATTGAACACATGCAGCCTTGGTGAGCAGAAGATTGACTTAAAGAACAAAAAAAATCAATTAAATGCAAAAGTATAAAATATTAAAATAAAGACATATTGGAGAGTAAGATCAAAATCCAATCAAAAGGCCAAATTAAAGATCATAATTAATTAATATCAAGTAATTATTTTTAACATTCTGTATGAAGAATTCTGAGTCTCAGCATAAAGCTGCTTATATCATAAAGGCTCGATAAACTGTGTTTGGGAAACACTGAACACTATTTTGAGTCGTTGACGTGTGTGTGTGTGTGTGTGTGTGTGTGTGTGAGGTTTCTGTGTGTGTGCGTGAGTGACAGGTGGATTGCCGCTGATGTCACTTCTAGCCGTTTGTCTGCGGTCTGTTAGCGTCACGTCACCTCAGCTAATCCGCCTCGCTGCCCATTTACGTTTACCCAGATGGCGACGGCGGCTCCGCCCACTTTGGGCTTCAGAAACGCTCTTCAGAAACACTACGGGTGACGTCACGAACACAACGTCCATATTTTTATTCAGTCTATGGTTGAAACTGGCGGTTATGGTAAGGGACGGGACATTTCCCAAACACACTTGAAGCGCTCGACCAATCACAACACACTGATCCAGCCGACCAATCAGAGCACAGTGTGCTATTCAGAAGGAGGGGCTTCATAGGCGTATGTTGCCTTATGTTACCATTAGAGATCATCAACCGTCGCCGAGTCCGCTGTTGAAGGTGATGATCATCCAGTTATCCTCACGCGTAACAACACAGAATAATGACCATCGGGTGCGGATGCTTGAATCAGAGAAGATTATTGGTGCGGGCGAGGGGCGGGTGGATGGTTTGTTTTTGGCTGTGGATTCGGGTGATGTTGGAGCTCATCCGCGCATCAAAAAATTACACCACTGTGCTGAGCCTTCGTCCTCCATCACGCCATTAATAAGTCATGTGATCGCAGTTGGTGTCCACCTGAGTTGACGTCCCTTTTTTAATGACGTACGACTCGCATTTACTGGGGAATATCCGATCTGTCTGCTTACATGGCAGACGCAAATGCACGTATCCGATTCAGATCGGATTTATTTCTTTTATTAGGCCTGAAACCGATCTGAGAATATCGGCATCCATGTGCTTTTTTCCTGCTTACACATTCACCGGTCATATCCGATCTGTGCCACATGAGAGGAAAAAATCGGAATTGGGTCACTTGAGCCATGCAGTGTAAACTGGGCCAGGACAAGAACTAAACAGAGCGTTACTGACAGACTGGGAAGACAGGAGCCGCAACAATGGAGAATATGAGGAGAATAATCAACATTCAGTCAGGAAAACCTGCTCTAGTAGAGCCTGAAAACTACACCAAGACTCTGAAGAAGGTCATAATCATGTGTTGAACGAGTATAACAGAATCCAAAGGAGAAACGAGCGGACAGAGCATGACTCAAATGAACAAAACATTTCCATTTTTCCACCGAACTACCACACACACAATACTCTCTCACAGACACCCGGCTCTACACTGAACAAAACACACTCTGTCTGGAATATGTGCGACCTGAAATGACTTGACAAATTTATCAGTTTCCATTTCTCTCTAATCACGTGTGGTTTTGCCACTGGTCAGAGGAGTGGCCTGTAGTGGTTATTAACTCATGTGAGCTCATTTCCCAGTCCTCCTCATTCCCAGTCACACTACTGGGAAACGGTTGCCGTGCGACCGGTGCTTCTGAAGGACTGTGTGCACACTGAGGATAGTCGGCCTAGGGAGATTTCCTGCATACTTAGAATATGAAATAATGTGCAAATACAACATAGAACATGGCATGGAATACTGTATCCCACAATGCAATGCGTTCGACTTGACCTTTCATTCCCAGTGTGAGGAGATCATCTTACAGTGCGATGAGAGCATTATAATATAGTCTCATTAATCTCTTTCTATTTATCATCTATCCAACATCAGAATGGCAGTAAAGACTCCTGAAAAATAAATTTCATGGTTTCCACAAAAATATGACCCGTTTTCAACATTGATAATAATCATAAATGTTTCTTGAGCATCAAAACATCATATTAGAGTGATTTCTGAAGGATCATGTGACACTGAAGACTGGAGTAATGATGCTGAAAGTTCAGGAATAAATAACACTTTACTGTATATTCACATGGAAAACATTGTAGTAATATCTCACAATATTACTGTATTTATGATCTAATAAATGCAGCCTTGGTGAGCAGAAAAGTGACTTCAAAATCATAGTTTAATGCAAAAGTAAAACAAAAAAAATATAATAAACATATTGGAGATGAAGATCAAAATCCAATCAAAAGGCCAAATCAAAGATCATAATTAATAATCATAAGTATAATGTCAAGTAATTAATTTTAACATTCTAAGTCTCAGCATAAAGCTGCTTATATCATAACAAAGGCTCGATAAACTGTGTTTGGGAAATATTGAAGATTATTCTGAGTTGTTGACATCTCTGTGTGTGTGTGTATGTGCGTTTGTGTCTGTGTGTGTGTGAGAGAGAGAGAGAGAGAGAGAGAGAGAGAGAGAGAGAGAATGAATGTGTGAGTGTGTGTGTGTATGTGTATGTGTGTGTGTGTGTGTGTGTGTGTTTGTGAGAGAGATAGAGAGAGAGAGAGAGAGAGAGAGAGAGAGAGAGAATGTGTGAGTGTGTGTGTCTGTGTGTGTGAAAGAGAGAGAGGGTGTGTGATTGTGTGTCTGTGTGTGTGATTGTGTGTGGGAGTTAGCGAGAGAATGAGAGAATGTGTGAGTGTGTGAGAGTGTGTGTCTGTGTGAGAGAGTGAGTGAGGGTGTGTGAGCAGTGTTGGGGGTAACGAGTTACAAAGTAACGGATTACAGTAACGATATAACTTTTTTGGGTAACGAAGTAAAGTAACGCATTACACTAAAAATATCGGTAACTACACTACTTTACTAGACTATAGGAACGCGCTTTCCTGCGTTACCCAAGCCGTGTTTGCCTGCGTGTAAAGCTCTGATCTGTTTAAGTGGTGCGTGCATGCCTGTGTGTGTGTGTGTGTGTGTGTGCTTCCCTGGGCACCGTTGTCATAGAGATGGATTTGAGTGACGTCGCTGCTGGTGCGAAGGGGAGCGGGAAATGGAGATGGAGACAGGGGGTTTCGGCCAGTTTCAGTTTATTGCTCGAAAGGACGATAATGCCCAGGCAGCAAGTACTGGCCATCGGGACTACCGGGAGATTCCCAGTGGGCTGACGTGCCTTTTGGGCCGACATCTCATTCTTTTTTTCTTTTTCTGTTTTTTGTCTTAACGGACCATAAAACTCGAACATCGGCGGCCCATTCGTTTTGCTTAATTGGCGGCGCTGGGTTAAGTGCGTGCCGGTGTAATGTATTAGTTAAAAAAAGTCTGCGTCAGTTTTTTTTCCTGATAAGTTAGCTGACCGGCCCATGAAACACCTTGGCCCATAGAGCTGGTAAGTCCCGCCCATCCGTAAAACCCCACTGGACCTCTAGGTTGAAAAATCATCAATGCAAGTGAATGGGAGAAAATAATTATTTTCTGGTCCCGTTTGAATTGTGCCATGAATGTGAACATATTATGTTGTCTGTGAATTTTTTATATAATTTTTCATGTTACGAGTTTGACAGTATATGGTATGATTCTTCGGCTAGCAGTTGTGGAAAAGACATAACGAGAAAGACTACATGTCGCCTATGTGACGTCACCCCATAAAGCTGACTTACCCGTGGTTTTCGCCAACCTCAACGATTTTGTCCTCTCCCTGAAAGAAGGCGGTGAAGTGCACCAAAGACACAGCCATGTTTAGCGGGATCCGTGAGCTAGTGTCCGTGTGCGAGTGGTGGTGACGTTTTGAACAAGTCGAAAGCAGCGAAGAGTTGTAGTCCACAAAGTGCTCTCACACAAAGTCTAACCGTATCAAACTCCTACCCACTAAATTCTAGCATTCTTTACACGAAAAATTATATAAAAAATTCACAGACAACATATGTTCACATTCATGGCACAATTCAAACGGGACCAGAAAATAATTATTTTCTCCCATTCACTTGCATTGACGATTTTTCAATCTAGAGGTCCAGTGTGGTTTTACGGATGGGCGGGACTTACCAGCTCTATTGGATCTTTTCTTGATTGACACTGGGCTGGTCCAATCACATCTTTAAACACCTCCCCCTTTGGGCTTTGTGCGAGCGTGCAGTGTGTCAGTAGCCGCGTTTCCATTACCCTTCAAATTGCGCAAATTGAAATTGCGAATTGAAAATACGCTCAATGGAAACACGTCAATTTCGCAAAAACTCCCATTTATCGCAAAAAAGTTTTTGAGTTCGCATGAGGTGGTTTTTCAGGCAATTCGAAAAAGGAATATTTCGCAAATCAGCAATGGAAACAGTTTTTGCGCATTTACAGGTCAGCTGACTTAGAAGGCGCGGTGTGTTTGGACAGAATACGAGACAGTTCTTGAGAAGAAAGAATGACAGAAATACTGGATTCTAAACCTCAAACAAATGCCACAATCAAGACCTCGGAGCAGAAATGAGGGAGAAACACCCAAAAACTCCTCATATGTGCCGCTCACAGTTGCTTGGATAACACGCCTACGTTTCCTTCCATTAATAATAATAATAACGTCTAGTGCGGTACGTGGCTGTGATATATACATAAACTTACCAACGTCCGTTGCTATGATTTTTGGAATGACTTATCGCTAGAGGAAAAAATTACGTTTAGTCGCATAACATCGGTTATTGGAAACGCCGTCATTTCGCAATAGTTTTTTGTCGATATTTAGAAAAAATCGCAAAAGTTTTGCGCAAATCTTTAATGGAAACGCGCCTAGTGTGTATCTGTCAAAATAGTCTGAGAGATGGAGAAGAAACGCAAGGAATGTGCAGAGAAATAGCTGAAAAATAGACCCAGGCCCTTCAAGCAGACGCTGTAAAACGTGTCAAATGTTTTCTGCAGCAGCAGGACCTTCATCAGCTCCCGTGATGATGATGAGGATAGTGAGGAGGATCAGGACAGAGATGAGAAAGTGTAGAGCCTGCGGTAAGCAGAACTAACAGTTACTTTCAAAACACAGGCTATGTCATGAGTGTAGGAACCCATTACCCAGTAACGCATTATTTCCACATCTGCATAGTTGACGATTACCGTAATTTACTATAAATTTAATGAGACGCGTTTGTAAACCATGTTTTCCGCCAAAATAAAAGCTCGATGCAGTTTCCGTCAAAATAAAAGATCATGTGCTTATATCTCTTTCAAGTATAGAAATTAGTACAAAACTAATTATGAAAGTTTCCTTTATTTTTCAGTGCATTTGTTTTACAATATTTGTCTATTAGTGTGCTATTATTATTATGGGCAAAATGCCAGGGCCGATTTATTATTGTCCCAGTCCAGCCCTGATTATGTGTCTACCACCGCGGACATTTGTCCTTTATCCTGTTGTTTGTGTATTTTACAGTGAGGCATATTTCTATGTGCAGACATGGATATTGTTCTTTCATATGCTTTTACATGCCATTTTGTATAGGCCAGAGGTTCTCAACTCCAGTCCTCGGGACCCGCTGCTCTGCACATTTTGTATGTCTCCCTTATTTAACACACCTGAATCAGATCATCAGCTTGTTAAGAGAGACTCCATGAACTGAACTGAGTGTGTCAGATAAGAGAGACATACAAAATGTGCAGAGCAACGGGTCCCGAGGACTGGAGTTGAGAACCACTACATTTATAAACACTATGCGGACAGGCTAAGTGATGATAAGGCTATGATGTTTGTCCATGTATCTACACGGTAAATTAAGAAACGGGAAAGTAAAGTAATAAGTAGTGAAGTTACTTTTCAAATGCAGTAACTAGTAAAGTAATCTCATTACAATTTACAGAAGTAACTAGTAACTAATTACTTTTTTTGAGTAACTACCCCAACACTGTGTGTGAGTGTGTGATTGTGTGTGGGAGAGAGAGAGAGAGAGAGAGAGAGAGAGAGAGAGAGAGAGAGAGAGAGAGAGAGAGAGAGAGAATGAGAGTGTGTGTGTGTGTGTGTGAGAGAGATTGTGTGTTTTAGCAGCAAACAGACTCTCTTTTACATCAAGCCAATGATCAGTATTCAGCAGCACAGATCCGTGATAATGCTGATCTCTCTCTCTTTTACCAGGCAAACACACGCACGCACGCACACACACACACACACACACACAGTAGACAAACTATATAAACACACATTAGTAGCTCAAATTTCACTCCTGCTCAACATGTCCAACTCACTTTAAGACTCATTACAGCTTACAACTACATTAAATCTGATGTTATCCTCATCACACGTCTACTGTCCTCACACTGACCCTCACACACACTGACCCACACACACACTGACCCTGTTACAGACTCCTCTCACCACGTCTTCGTATCTGACCATCTCCTCACATATAATAATGTACATAATCAATAGGGGTGGGAGAAAAAATCGATCCATCGATGCATCGCGATTCTCTCTCCAACGATTCTGGATCGATTCTGAGCTTAGTTTTTAACCAGATGTTAATGATGACGCTGAGAGGGGGAGGGGAGGGGGAGGAGTAGATAAAGAATCATTCTGGAATCGGATCGGATCGAGAGGTGACTAAAGATTCCCACCCCTGACATTTACATACTGTGAATCGTTTTTTTGAATCGAATCTTGAGCCTAAAAATCGATATCGAATCGAATCGTGACATTTTCTGAATCGTGCACCCCTAATAATCAACACATTAACTTAGATCTCGTTAGTTGATTATTGTAAAGCAATAACATGTGTTAACCAATAGCACTGCTCGAACAAATTGTAATTTGTCAGTTTATGATTAATCATAATCAGTATTCACATTCCTAATCAACACCTGTCAAATCATCACTGTTATCCAGACGGATGTGTCAATTATTTAACATTGTTAGAAGAACTGGCATGAAAATCATCAATATTTTATGTCAAAATAATCCCCAAATGCTTCATTATGAAAATAATTAAATTTGAAAAGCTGAAATAATTGATATAATTATAAAATGACAGAAGTCTAGAGTTGGTAAGGGTTTTATTCACCAGGGAAGGATGTGTGACTGAACGTGACCGTAAAGACTTTATAATGTTACAACAGATTCCATTTCTAATAAACGCTGTTCTTTTGAACTTTCTATTCATCAAACAATCCTGAAAAATATATAATAAAAAACAATATTTATAATCAAATGTTTCTTGAGCATCAACTCATCATATTATGCTGATTTGTGAAGGATCATGTGACACTGAAGACTGGAGTAATGATGCTTTGATCACAGGAATAAATTACACAGAAAACAGTCATTTTAAATAGTTATAATACTGTTTTTGATCAAATAAATGCAGTCTTGATGAGCAGAAGAGACTCTTTCAGCAGGGTTGCCAGGTGCCAGCAAGGTTTTCCAGCCCAAAACCTCGTCAAAAACCGCCCAAAAAACCGCCCAATTTTGTGTGTGGCTTGTTTCTCGTTTAAACACATTAAAATCATTAACAAGCTTTAAAATAACCCATTTTTCGACTTAGCCTATCCAATTTTAGAAACAATATTCAATCAAATGAACGCAAAAGTAGGCTACTGACCTCAATCAGACTATTCTACTAAACTATAAGCTTATGTTACGGAAAATAATGCGATCAACTTATCGATGAGTCTCTTTATTGTCAATAAAAGTCACTTGGAAAAAAAGCATTCAGTAACATAAAAACAGTGGATATATGGACATAAAAAATAACCCACTTTAACATTTTAGTTATTTCAAATGGCAACATAAAAAACATGCATATTAGGGCTTGGAGAAAAAAAAACATTTTTTTTTT